>JBBMJZ010000089.1:10253207-10268223 GCA_037833815.1 Zingiber zerumbet | reverse complement strand
GGGATTGCGAAGGGCTTCGCTTCAAAGGTATACCTACTGATCATGTAGATCTATAGTAGATCTAGGGTAGAAAACATATATATGAAAGTTTTATACTTCGCACGGATCTAGTGGCGGGGGTTTCGGGGTTTCCGCGACGCGAAAAAGCAGTTTTCGCGGCCCGAAGAACCCTACATTCAAGTGGATTGGTTGATCAAACAGGAAGATTAGTTGACTGAACCAAGTTGGCATGGCATAGAGTGATATAGCAGAGCACATTTGGTATACAAGGTGATCAGTCAACCAAATCTAATGATCAGTCTACCAAATCCAATGATCGGTCGACTGAATATTAATTAATGTTGATGACGAAGCATATTTGGATCCTAGCAAAGAAGGCAATTTAAGGGATCGGTCGACCGAACAAGGTGATCAGTCGACCGAACCTTTAATGACATTAATTACACTAAGATCAGATCTTGCCACTAAAAGAAGGCGTAGTATTCAGTCGACCGCCCGACTGATAGAAGGTTCGGTCGACCGAATGGATCAGTTGACCGAAGGGCTTTTCAGTCAACCGAACTTGACTTATAAAAGGACCTCGAGATCTGTTCCGAAGAAACAACTCTCTGATCATTCCTCTATTGTATTGTGCTTGTGACTCTACTATTCTGCGCCACAACTCCACGTGCAAGTTGCTACGCTAAGAAGTGTTGACTCGCTTAATCATCTACTCTTTATCGGTATATTTTATTTGTAGCTTGCATTCTTACAAGAAGATAGTAGTATGTTACTATTATTCTTTCATTCTATGAATTGCTTCTTTCTCAAGATTTCGGAAAGAAGAATTATAGTGAATTGTCCAATGGTGTGATCAAGGATCACAGGTCTTAGAGTAGAGTCGACATAGGCTCCGAATCAAGTAACCAACTGAGTCATCTGCATTGCTTTTACTTTTATATTCCGCTGCAACTTTGATATTTGTTTTACAAATCGATATGCAAAGAAAAAGCTTTTAATAAGCAATATTCACTCCTCCCCCTTCTATCGCTTCATTTCGATCATTCAATAAACCCAAGTGTACGTAAAGAATGTTACGATTAGTAACGTCGCTAGAGGGAGTGAATAGCAAGTCACGTCATTTGTTGTTTGTCGATCATGTGCTCATCTACAATATGTTAATGCACAGTAAAAAAAAAAAGAAAATATAAAATTGAACACAAACACAAGCTAGATATTTTTTACGTGGTTCGGAAACCTTAGTTCATACTCCACAATATAGCTTCCTAGCATTAACACCACTATATTTTGTCATTGTCGAACATCCTCTGAAGTGGAGAAACCTCTTACAAATTTGTTCTTACAAACAATACAAATATACAAATGATATTGAATGCAATCGAAATAAACAAGATTAACATAAACAAAAAGCTTGGCTTTAATTTCGTTGTGGTTGTTTTAGATTGCTTCCTAAAGGTCTAAAATGTAACAACACTTCCCCTCAAAACTTCCAAGAATCAACATCTGAAATCTTTCACAAAAATGCTCTTTTATAAGCTTCAAGTCATGGTTGGAATCTGCCTAGCAATTGATTACTTGCAACCATTAGTAGAATGCTCTATTTTTTATTTGAACATTGCTCTACTTTATGAGGCCAATGACTTAATCTAGCTCAACAACAGTCGATTGCTTATCACCAGTAATCGACTAATGCTTGTTAGTTGAGTTACTTAGTCGAGTACCAAATATTTCGTTTGCTCCAACAATATCATCAGTTGCGTGTACCACTCGATTGATTCATCAATCGATTAATCACCGCAAACCCCCTAAGCATTCTTAAACCCTAAACTTGTGATTTAGGGTTTATCAATCAACTATTAACATTCAACAGTCGATTGCTCACACTACAACAATGCTTGAAACCCCTTTAAATTTAAATTTAAATTTAAAAAATAATAAATTTTATAAATGATATTTTATTATTTAAGAAATGAATTTCATTCTATAAACTTAGAAAAATATTATTTATAAAATTTAAATTTAAAAAATGAATATAATAATTAATGTAAAAACTTTTTAATATAAAATATAAAATATAAAATTTAAAATAAATTATATATTTAATGAATGTTCTTAGTAGCTATAATTTTTTTTTACGGTACTAAAAATATATATATATATATATATATATGTATATTTTAAATTTTAATTGACCTTTTAGGCCGATTAACCATGGCTGATCGGCCCGCTCCACTAAATATTTGGTATAATATAAAACGGCGAATGAAAATAATCAGGGAACATTACTGGCGGATACATTTTTACTTGTTTTAAATAACGAGAGGTCTCTAACCTTCGCTTTCGTCCCTTTCGCCGCCGTGCCGCCGCCGCCGCCTCCGAAGACGGTTGCATGAGGAGCAGTTGGAGATGTTGAAAGCCTTCCCCAAGGCAACCCTTGATTCCTCCCCTCATCCAACGGGAGAGGTCGATTCACACGCTGTCGCCGCTAATGGTGATGGCGACGCTGAGTCTCTGTTTGAACACCAGGGAGAGCACGATGAGGAGGACGAGAAGTTGGTGGAAGAGGAACAACGGGAGGAGATGGAGGAAGATGATGTAGGAGGAGGAAAGGAAGGAGAAGGAGGCTCCGATTTGCTCAGAGACCAAGACGATGGTTTGTCCCTTTTACCGATCTTTCATCTTCTATGTTTTAAAACTTTTTCTATTGATTCCTCTGATATTGTCTATTACTGAATTCCCTCATTCCCCTTATTGGGAACTGTTAGAATGTATGCTTTAGTTTACAGCAAATTGGCAAAGGTTATTTCCATAGTTTTCTGGCAGATCATTGAATTTATGGACTGATAACTAGTCTATATCATGCTCTGAAATCCTGAACATTGAACATCTGCTTTTATTTTGCCAGTGTCAGGTACTTTTTTCAGTTATTTCAAGGTATTCACTAGTAAAATCCACTTGAATAACTACTAACTGATTAAAAACGCTATGTTTTTTTTTGTTTTTTCCATTTAGATGCACAATTCTTCGAAGAGCTTATATCCTTTTATCTAGCCTAACCGTGGACTTTTAGGTTTGAGTTCTTACTTTCTTGCCTACGTTTCATCACCTGGCTGCACCATTCCACTATTAAATGCTTAGACGACCAATAAATGCTCTAGTTAGGCGATGTGAAACTATGATAAACATGCATATCAAACGAGGAAGAGGAAGACCAAAAAAGACTTGGTTAGCAACAATAAAGCAAGATAAAATTTATTTAAATATAGATGATGATATAATATGAGATAGAGTTCAATGACGTAAAAGGATTCATACAGCCGACCCCACCTAGTGGGAAAAGGTTTGGTTGTTGTTGTTGGATTTACTCTGCTAAGCCTAAAATCTTTTACTTATAATATTTTTGTCAAGATTCGAGTTTAACATTTACTCTTTCATGTCCGAAAACAATGTCATCTGGAACAACATGATGTGTTAGTTCATCCATGACTTATATAAACAAATATGAAATTTTGAACTGATCCTTGATGTAACCTTATTTTTATAGAAAATGCTTAAGTTAATCTGCCTATCTTAACACCTTTATATTTTAGATTCTTTATATAATTTGCTTCAAAATTTTGCCATAAGCTTTTTCTAGGTTAATGAATATCATATATCTTATTTTTTTTCTCGATACTTTTCAATTAGTTGTATGTGAATTGTATAACTTACATTGTTGACCTTTTAAGCATGAATCTAAATTAATTTTAGTCACCTTATTCTCCTTTTTTTCTAGCACTATTTTCCAAAGTTTCATGGTATAACTTATTATCTTAATGCCGCTATAATTCACACAATTTTGTAACTCTACTTTGTTTTTATATAGAGGGACTAGAGTATTTATCTTTCATTGATAAGATATTTCTTCTATTTTCAATATTAAGTTGAATAACTTCGTAAGTCATTCACTTTCATACCTTTATTGAAATATCAACTCGTCCAACTGTTTTCTATTTTGCATCTCATTTAATGCTTGAAATTTAAATTCTTCTATAAAAATTTAAATTTCCTAAATTAAGTAGGTCATCTGAACTTTCATTAAAAAGTTAATAAGCATACCTCCTTCATTGCTCCTTTATTTCTTCATCCTTCACTAGTATCATATTAGATTTATTTTTAATATATTTTATTTGGTAAGATCCCTTATTTTTCTCTTTCTTACGTTAGTTATTCTATAAATATACTTTTGCCCTTTTTTGTATCAAGTTGTCGATGCAAATGTTCGAAAGCTTCATTCTTAGTTTCACTTATTGTATTTCATGACTTCTATCTTGACTATTGCATACTTTTTAATGTTTCTTCATTATCACAAGTGTATACTAATTTATAGATTGTTTTTTTAAATCACTTTCTCTTGTACTTCCTTATTTTACCACTAAGATTTTTTATTTAGTGGTGTCCGCCCTCTTAATTGAATATGCTCTTGGCCGTCGTTTTCAAATTTGATGCTATCTTATTCCATGTTGTATTTGAGTCACCATGTATTTCTCCTAATACTTGTGCTTTTACTCTCTAAAAATAATTTGCTTCTCATTCTTTAATTTCCATCACTTGATCCTAGGGCTTATGCATGTTTTTCTGCTACTGATACTATCCTTCAGTAGCATATCTCACATCATTAACCTATGTTGAGTGGATATGCTTTTTTGAGGGATGACCGTATAATTTTTATAATTTTTTTTATCCCTTGACTAAAATTTACAACTTATTATTTTAACTTTTAAGCGTAACCAAATGTTATTCTCGTTTCATGAAAAATGTGTCAGCTATTATAAATTCATATGCTATCACAAAATTTGATATAGCTTTTCCTTCATTTTTTGTTCTAAAATCATGACCCCTATATACCCTATCATATTTTTTATTTCTTACTCTATATGCCCATTTAAATCTCCTATTAAGATTATCCTGTTTGTTGAAATATTTTTTTTACTATCTCATCTAGGTGTTTCCAAAATTTATGATTGGTGTCTTCATCTAATCCTATTTGTGGTGCATATATATGCTAATTACATTAATAATTCTTTTGATACTACTATCTTGAGAGTTATAATCCCATCTCCTTTCCAAACTACTACTATTTTGTCCCTTAACTAGATATCTATAATAATACCTATTTTATTTCTCGTTTTTCTCTTTCTATGTACCATAATTTAAAATCTGACTTCTTTATCATCTTTGCCTACTTCCCTACCCATTTTATTTTTAGAAACATAAAATATTAATTTTTCTTTTAATTATCATATCCTTGCTTTGGCAGTAAGAGCTCCTACATTCCATGTTTTAAATCTAAGACAATTAATATTCCTATAGTGCGTTTTTATCTAAGTGTAAGAACTCTTGTATATTCAACGCTACACCTAAATTTTCATGGACATGTAGCGATCCTTGTCGGGACATTGTAGCCCTTGTAATGCATTTCTTTGACGGAACAACCTAGCATTGGTGTAATAGTTTGATGGATTCACACATAATATTTGTGTAAAGTTTAAAATTTTAAGTCATGTTGAAGTTTCATTTTATGATTAATATACAATTTTAGTACCATGTCGTGCCGTGTCAATATAATTTCAATATTTTTTAAATATAAAATATAATTATAAAAAATATTTTTATTAATAGAGTGCTATAGATTCTCACAACATATTTTTTTTATATAGTCGTTGTGCCCAAAGATGTTTTTTTCCTCATGGATGGATGAAGAAAGGAAAACATTTCTAGAGGTTTTTTTTTCCTCTTTATTTATCCTTGTGGACGGATGGAGGGAAAAAAAAATTAAGGGTAGAGGGGAAAAATTATTGGATAAAAGTGGCAAAAATTTAAAATAAGAGAAGGAATTGAAATTAATTACATAAAAAAATACAAAATAAAAAAACAAAAATAGGGAAAAGAAGGAAAAAAAAAAACCTTATGATCACAACGGCTTGTCACCATTGTTATATTTGAGAGATATCCTAAGGCAAATCGCCTTGGATTTGAGTGCACATTTTATGTGTTTGATTGAATCTTAAACTTATTGAATGTCCGTAATACGATTTATAGCATTAGAAAACTTGTGATTAGATCACGACCAATGAACATCTCTATACGTGTAATTATGAATATATTGAAATCTTCCCTAGTCGACGAATTGATGTGTTCAGACATTATCGATTCTATGAGATTAACACGGATAATACTCTGCTGGAGATATTGGGTTGTCGAGAGTTAAACGTGAATGCTAGTTATGATAACTAGTTCATTAGAATGACTTGACATGAGACTTTATATGATTTTCTACATATACAAATATGTATAAAGATCTCATTGCAGCTCGAGTGTAAGTTTCCTTCAACTTGAGGTATTCAAGTCACATTAGTCATGGAGACTTATACTTTGACATTGTAAACAAGAATCTCCATGGAGGTGTGGATCCGGGATGATTGGGTATAAGTCGAAGTGCCCGAAAGTTTTTGAATAGCCAATAAAGGATTCACCACTCCTTACAAGCAGATGTATACACTATAATCACCTGTTAGGATTATTACTCAAAGTTTTTGCCAAAGCATTGCATGTTAAGAGTATGATACTCTTTAGACACATGTCTGAGTAATTTGAATTCATAGGACAAGGAAGTATTACTTGGGTCAGGTGTGATGTGTCAACCTAGTGGGGGACTGACACATAAACTATGTCCTGAACCAAGTGGGTAAAAGACAAGTGAAAGGAACAAGACACGATTCAATGTAACTGCTGAAGGGTTTAAAAGAAGTTCTATAATCAACTATTGATTTTTCAGTTAATTGAGAATCATGATATACTACTAGGTACCACTCATGATCAATCCATAATTAATAGTTAATTATAGACAACCAACATAAATCGGAAACCTATAAGGTCACATGCACTACAAGTTTATTCGAGAGACATAAAACGAGTTTGATAATTGGATTCTCAAATCGAGAGAGATTAAGTCTGATTGGACCAGACGAAGGGCAAATATGGAAAGAGTTTGGCGCAACGGAAGTGCGGATGAGCCACATCTTTTAAAGACGAATTGGACCTTCTTTGGTTTAATTATAAAGCAAATTGATTTGGTTTTAATTAAAAGAGGTTTGATTATTAAACTAAGTGGTTTGGTTTTGAACTAGCATGGTTTGGTTGTTAACCAAATTAAGGCTATTGGTTTGGACTTTGGGTTTATGGTAACAGGTTTGGATTTGATCCAAACCTGATAGAAGATCTATAAATAAAATTTAGATGGAAGAGAATAATTAATTAATTCAATGAAAACCTAAAGGTTAGGTTTTTGGGATCTCTTCTCTTCTTCTCTCCTAGCCGCTGCCGATCACCAAGGGGAAACCGTCCCCTTGTGCCACCGTCCAGCTTCATCAGATAGCAGCTGCCCTCCCTCCTCCGGCTAGCATTGACCTCAGGAGCCGCAGCCGCCGGCTGAAGCTGCCATCGCTGCTGCCCAAGGACGAAGGAGGCTGCCCCCTTGCTATCCTGCCGCCGCACGCCGACAAGCAGTCACATTCGACCGTCCAAGATACTGTTCCGGACAGCAAAGGACATCGACGGAGTTCCGCTGAAGGTGCTGTCCCGCTGGAAATTATGTTCCGGCGAAAGGAGTTGCCGCCCAACTCCAACGCGAACGAATAGCCATTAACGTTGACGTTGCTAACCAGGATTGCTTCACGTTGGAACGTGAAAGCCACTCACGTTGCTTGGTGTTGCTTGATGAATTGAAAACGTGAATTGTTTACATTGTTGAACAAACAATTGAAAATGTGACACTGTTCACGTTTTTCAACCAAGCAATTCACGTTTTTCAAACGTGAATAACTTTCAACGTGAACAACAACCAAAACTGCTATGCCGTGTCAAGTTCCTATTTCAGCCAGCAATGGTTGCCGTCAGAAATTCCAGCAAGGCTAAAATTTGTTGCCGGATCTTGCAAGCACCGGCTGAATCGGTTCAGCCGCTGCGATCATGCTATCCTATTTTGGGTAGTGTGGTTCCAACCTCCGGACAACAGCTGGTTGCCATCCATCTCGATTGGTACTGCCGGGTTGCCTTGTACTGCCGAGTACCGAGTCATGATTCCTCTCTTGGATTGCTCGTCCTCCCCTTTCGGCTAGTACCGAAGCAGAGACACGACTCATGACTTAGTGAAGTTGCCTCGAGAATAGCTCCGCATGGATATGAGTAGAGGCAAGCTTCGTTAAGCTTGCTCGTTATTCCGATAGAGACTAGTCTTACGAGGCTAGCAAACGCTATCTACAAACATTTTCTTTTCTTTTTTACTACCTTGGAAATGATCTAAGAATTACTTTCTTGGACCTACCTTTTCATTAAGAACCCAGAAGGGTATATAGAATGAAAGGGGCAAAACATAACACATACAATCTTTTTTAGATCATCCCATTTTATCAGTAAGTAAGATTGGATAAGACAACACTAGGCATGATGTCTAATGGTTAAAAAAAAAAGAATTCTCCATGTAATTCAATATGCTTTGGGCTGATAATCCTTAATGAAACTTGCTTTTATGTTGTTTTTGAAGTTCTTATTAGTTGTTGGAATTGGTTTTAAGATTGTATAATAAGGTTTTCTAGATTGTATATTCTATTTGAAGTAGTGCTTTCCCTTGAGCTGAAGCCTAGAGACCATCTATGTTGACATAAATTAGAACTCTCATGAGTGGAAAGATGAACTAGACATGATAACAAAATGAAACCATAATATGTTGAAATAAACCTATTGACTTATCAATTACACATCTTATGATCCCTTTAATGACAAATATGAGAATATGTAAAAATAGTTGATGGAGGATGCAAGAAGTTGGGTCATTAGCAAAGATTGATAATGGTGGTTCTCACATTTTTGCTAGGTGCAATTGTTGACAAACTATCAAGTTAAGTTGCGAGAACAGGTTATTAGTGGTGGCGCTTTCATCTATGTGAATTATAGTTGTAGCCAAGTTGTTAGATCACAGGCAGAGGTTGGTAATGGTTGAGCTTACTTTCGCATGGCGTATTATAGATGCTAGGTAATTGGATTGTGAATACGTGGTAACTATGCTGTTCATTATCTTATAAGTCCTCCCAATAAGTCGAGGCAAGCAATTAGGTTGAAACAACAAAGTCGAAGTGGTGGTGCTTCTCTTCACCTTGCTTTTAGATCTTGAAAAGGAGATGTCTTGCTCTTTGATCAAGAAGGTTTTTAAGTCTTGCTTAAAGAGTAAGTGGAGCTTATCCTTTTGAAAGTTGGCAGATGTGATTGTGGTGTGAGAGTTTTGGCATTAAAAGATGTGATTAGGCAACAGATAATGCTCCATGAGTAGGATTGTGTAAGAGGACACTTGAATTCTTTGAAGTGGTGCCCCATGCGTGAAGGATTCTTTTTTTTTTAAATAAATGATTGCTAGCATGAGTTTCCGAATGTTTGGGCGATTGCTTGTTGTGCTCACCCTTGGCTTATTATTGTAGAGGTGGTTGTGATAGCATGGCTGTTAGGTGATCACAAGTTGCGAGCGCAGTGGGTTTATATCAAATTTGGGGTTTATATCAAATGTTTTAGGGGAAGTAATTGTTACAACCATTTATCATATAAATCATTTGCCTTTTAAAATCTTAAGGTTCAATAATCCAAAGGAAACACTCTCAACATTCTATCTATACATACCATAGTTTAAAATCTTATTCTGTTTCACCCAATATGGGCAAAATATTTCATTCCGCTCCCGGACCAACACCGGCACACCTTCAGTGCTCGTGTGCCTCGAGGCCCCATGGACGTGCGGGCCCGATGTGTCTGGAGGCGTCAGTGACACTTTCGGACACGTCGAGTGGGCCCAACGACGCTTTTAGACACGTCGTGCTGGCTTGACGATGCGTTAGGACGAGTCGTGCTACCCAACGATGCCTTCGGCGTGTTACGCTAGCTTGAAACTGCTACCAACGCATCCGGAGGTGTTGTGCTGGCCCGGTGACACGTCTAGATGCCAGCGACATGTCGCAGCGCAGGGCAGGTGAGCGGAGCATTCAGGGTAAAAGTTTTAACTTAGGTTTAATTAAATAACTTTGGTTAATAATTTTAATTAACTCTTACCTATGATTGAGGTAATTTAGATAGATTAATTCTAAGCCTAATACAATTATTCCATTATATATATATATATATAATCTTTTTTGTTATAAATATTTATATTAATTTTTTTATTTTTAGTTAATATATTTTATATTTAAAAAATATTTAAACTATGTTGGCACGATACGGTACCGAAACTATATCATTCTTGCCAGGAACTGAAACCTTGTCACGATTCAAGATTTTAAATCATTATGCATACACACTACAAACGAACTTATTGTTCTTAAGATATTTGGAGTGTTATTTTTTCATGTGCATGGTCAAAAATAGAGGGAAGCTAGATCTAAGGGCGTCAAAATGGTACAAGTGTTATCTGAACCCAACATCAATTGAAATGCACTACCTAGAATTCAACCAAATGACAATTTTGTGGCTTCGGGTTCATTAGACGACTAGAACTTTAACTGTAACTAGTTGCCTAGAACCCTAATTCTAGCCACATCAGAGAATGTCGTGCCAAGAGATTCCGTGTCTCTAGGTCTTCCTCGTTTGCTTAGTACATGCCAACCTCGATCTTTCAATGCTATGATCAATTCTTTGGGACTTCATCTATTGCCTAGTCCAGCCACCATCGACTCACTGGGACTTTTACTTGCCCAACTTGAGGTTAACCTTGATTCAAAGTGACTTTCGCATGGGTAGAGTTTACTCCTGTGGGACTTCAACCTTTCCTAAACTTTACTACTTTAGGGATTTCAACACTTGCCTAGTGTTCACTTCTTTAGAACTTTATCACATGCCTAGAGTTCTAAGACTTCAACACTTATCAAGCATCTAATCACTCTCGACCACCTAGACTTGCACTAGCAATAAGTGTCAAATGTGTAGTGTACCTCACTTAGGCTTCATATTAACTTTCAATCAACCTTAGTCCACTTGGACTCTCTCTTGCCAACTCCTTAGTGGATTCTCCATGTTTGCCAACATATGTTGCTCTTCAATCGATGCCAAATGTATAGTTATTCTTGACTCAAGTCACTTTTACCTTTAACCTACTTGCCACTTCATCTCCAATCACCAAACATATTTCTTAAACATCAAATTCCTAAATTATGGTTAACCTTGACCAGTTAGGTCAACCTTGACTAGGGGCTAACTTCACCAACATGAACCTCTGTGCATGAAAATCCCAATTTTGTTATTGAGAATGTGAATCTTGACACGATGTACTCAAGTAAGAAGTGATTGTTGCTGATCTAATGAAAGTCCAAAAGATCCAGAGTATGATTAATAATTTCTAATTTTTCGTTATAAGTTAAAACTGAATTTCATGGAGCTAATGAATATCCAAAACTTTCCATTGCTATAGGAAGGGAACTAGAGAGTGCACAAAAGGACCTTTATATCCTTTTGCAAATTTTGCATCATTAAAATAGTTTTCACCATCACATAAAACATTCGTAGTTAACCCAAACACCATTTTTATCCCTATCACCACCTTATTTGAGGCATTAGCAAATGAGAAATGAAAATAAACTATGAAAGAAGAAATGAAGGCATTAAAGAAGAATAAAATATGGAAATCAGTGAAATTGCCAGAAGGAAACTTATGGGGTGTATAGTGAAATATTAAAGGAATGGATCAATAGAGACGTATATGGCAAGGATGATAGGTAAGGGATATACTCAAACCTATGAAATTGATTATATAGACTTTGGCTCATATTGACAGAATTCTACTATCATTGGCAGTTAATTATAGTTGAGAGTTACAATAGTTTGATGTGAATGCTTGTTTTGTGTCGAGAACTAGAGGAAGGAATTTATATTGAGGTCCTAGTAGGATATGGAAATAATTTGGATTCTCATGTTGTATATATAAATTGAAGAAAGTCTTATATGGATTTAAACAATTACCACGAGCATAATTTAGTAGATTTGCAAGAGTTGTATGATTGCCATGGGATGTAAACAAAGTTAAGAGAATTATACATTACTTATTAAACACTCTTCTTTAGGGGGATTCAATCTAAGCAAATTATCTTTATCTTCCAACAAATATCTTTAAGAGATGCTAATAAGTACTCTAACAAACCTAAATATTATACTTGGAATGATAAAGGAAGATGCTGCATTAAATAAGAGAATGTATCAATGTTTAGTAGGAAAACTTATCTATGCTCCATGCATGGCCAGATATAGTATATATGCATTAATTCTTGCATAACCTAAAAATAACTCATTTGTAAGTAGCTTACCCAGTATTACAATTTCTCAAAGGAAATCAAATAGTATTCTCTTTAAAAGAAAAAGAGGTTTGATGCTAGAGATAGATCTTATTATGCTGGGTTAATGGTTGACCGGAGGTCAACCACTCAATATTGCACCTTCTTGGTAATAATCTTGTGCCTTGGAGGAGCAACAAAACAAAATCCAGTGGAGTGGTCTAGTGCAAGGTAGAATTCTGAACAATGACTCCAGATGTGTTTGAACTACTTAAAGATCATCTTAGAAATTTGAGATGGTCCAACGAAGACTTTATTATGATAATAAGTCTGCAATTAGCATAGCCCACAATCTAGTAATATATGATCGAATGAAGCACATTGAAATTGACACTTCATCATGGAGAAACTTGCAAATACGCTTATTAAGTGGTCAAGTAGCTGAGTGTTTCAAAATATTATATCAAATTGAGAATTTGGGAAAGATAAATATTTATTCACCTGCTTAAGTGTGAAAAAATCCAATAAAAAGAAGTAAAATTAAAAAATAATTTACTAGATGCACATGAAAGGAGATTAAGTATGATTTAATATGATTTGGATTCCACTAATTGGGATTGACTATATAGATTCTCTTATGTCATTAGGCTCAATCTTCTACTATATCCTTATTTATATATAAATGAATTTTATTGTATTTTATGGTTGTTAACTAAGTGCTTTTTTGGTCTTTTCTCTTTCTTAATGTGTGCATTTGTCGTGTTTTCTCATTGCCTAATTGAGATATTTATTGATCATCTAAGTACATGTTTGTACCATCTTATACATGTCTCTTGTAGTTTTCCTTTAATAAGTGCAAGTGCAAGTTCAACTCCGCCCATGATGACCGGTCATGGTCGGTCTCAAGCTCGGATAAATGAGGAGGGTTGCGTTAGGTTGCCAGCCAGTGTCAAAACTATGACAAATATTATGAATGAATCATTAAACTATTGTGCTAATGCTAGGTTGTTCTCAGGAAGGAACGCGTTGCAGGGTCCGACTGTAATTTCTCGGCAAGGACCGCTACATCTCTAGAACTCGGGTGTAATTCTAAATATGCAAGAGTTCGCGTTACAGGGTCCGACTGCAACGTCTCAGCAAGGACCGCTACATCTCCATGAGAACTTAGGTGTAGTGTTAAATAGGCAAGAATTCTCACACCATAGGTTGAATAAAAATAAATATGATAGGAAAACTAATAATCTAAGAGTTGGAACATGGAACATAGGAACTCTCACTAGTAAATCAATGGAGATAGTAGATATGATGATTAGGAGAAGAATTAGTATTTTGTGTGTACAAGAGACAAAATGGATAGGCGAGAAGGCAAAGATGATAGAGAACTCGGGTTTTAAGTTATGGTACACTGGAAAGAGTAAAGCAAGAAATAGAGTGAGTATTATTGTAGATAGTTCGTTAAAGGATGAAGTTGCAGAAGTAGTTAGAAAAAGCGATAGAATTATAACCCTTAAGATAATAGTGGCGAAAAAAACTATAAACATAATTAGCGCATATGCACCGCAAGTAGGATTAGATAAACTTACCAAATCAAGGTTTTGGAGCGACTTAGATTAAGGAAACAAATACCGTTCCATGCCGGGCGGCACGAATGGTTTTTACCGTTCTGCCGCCCACGACAGCATGGAACGGTACCAGACGAGATATAATTTCGGTGTGTGATACACGTGCACCCACGACAGCACGCGTGATTGATTAATCACGACAGAAGGAATCAAATCGATTCCTTTTGTCGCACGATCGATTCCAAAAGGAATCGATTCCACGCGCGATCGATTAATCGTGACAGAAGGAATCGAATCGATTCCTTCTGTCGTGATTAATCGATTGCTGTAAAAAAAAAAAATCTATAAAAGGCACCAGAGATTGGGATCGATCAACAGTCAAGGTGAGCAACAGCAGCGAGGCGAACAACGACGAGGCGACAGCAAGGGCAGCGACCACTCCAAAGGTATGATTTCCCTATTCGCCGGCGTGCCATCTTGCATACATGGCAGGCAGCGCCGGAGGAGTCATCGGACACCTTCAGTGGCGTCGGATGCCTCCGGTGGCGTCGGAGGCATCCCGCGACGCATTCGACGCCATCGAACCCCGCGATCCGCCACTACCCGCCGCTGAGCGTTCCCTAGTTTGTAAAAAAAAAAAAAAAAATTTAATTTTATTAATTTAAACCATTCATAAGGAAGTGTGGTATTACAAATAGGCTTTATAAACCCTAATTAAACTATCACAATAAAATATATAAAAAAATATAATTAAAATTAAAATTTTAATTAATATTCTAAAAAATTATTTTTTAATTTTTAAATTGTATTTAAAAATTTTAAAAAAATTATAATAAATCTGATTTATATTTTAATAATATTTTTATTATTTTAAATTTCATTTAAAAATTCAAAAAAATTATAAAATTCAGATATATATTCTAATATTTTTTTTTATTATTTTAAATTTCATTTAAAAATATGCTAAAACAATTTAAAAAATTCTAAAAAAATCTAATAAATTAATTTATATTATGGTAGTTTTATTATTTTATATTTTTTTACAAATAATAATTAAATAATTAATTAATTAATTTGTATAATTATTATATATAAAATAATATTTTTATGTTA
>JBBMJZ010000089.1:10187331-10206869 GCA_037833815.1 Zingiber zerumbet | reverse complement strand
AATAAATTCAGGGGGAGTAAAAAATGCAGGGGGAATAAAAAATCAGGGAGAAAATCTATTTTTTTACAATATATATATATATATATATATCTTTTCTCTTCTTCTATTTCTTTTTGCTCTTTTGAAAGAGAGGAAATTTACGGGCACTACAATCCTTCATACCTTATAAAAAGTCCCTCCTCGAACTTAGAATAATTATGGATACTTCTGTCTCATATCATCCTCACATTCCCATGTTGCCTCTTCATACTGTTGACTTTACCACAACACTTTTACTAATGGTATCTCTTTGTTCCTCAGCTTCTTAACTTCTAGATCTATTATCTGAATAGGTCAACTTTCATAACTGAGATTCTCTTGAACTTATACTGTCTGTGACTCAATCACTTGGTTTACATCGGGAACATGCTTCTTCAGCATTGAGACATGGAATACATTATGGATGGCTGACATTTCCTGAGGTAGTTCTAGCTCATAAGCTACCTTGCCAACCCTTTTAGTGATCAGGTATGACCCCACATAGCGTGGACTTAACTTTCCTTTCTTTCCAAACCGCATCACTCCCTTTAGAGGAGCTATATACTTTGAGGAACACTGAGACCCCAACCTTATATATATTTTTTATTTCTTTTCTCTTCTTCTATTTCTTTTTGCTCTTTTAGAAGAGAGGAAATTTACGGGTGTTACAATCCCCCATACCTTATAAAAAGTTCGTCCTCAAACTTAGAACAATTGTGGATACTTCTGTCTCATATCATGTTCGCGTTCCCATGTTGCCTCTTCATACTATTGACTTTGCCACAACACTTTTACTAACGGTATCTCTTTGTTCCTCAGCTTCTTAACTTCCTGATCTATTATCTGAATAGGTCGACTTTTATAACTGAGATCCTCTTGAACTTGTACTGTCTGTGGTTCAATCATTTGGTTGATATTGGGAACATGCTTCTTCAGCATTGAGACATGGAATACATTATGGATGGCTAGCATTTCCTGAGGTAGCTCTAGCTCATAAGCTACCTTGTCACCCCTTCTAATGATCAGATATGGCCCCACATAACGTGGACTCAACTTTCCTTTCTTCCCAAACCACATCACTCCTTTCATAGGAGCTATTTTGAGGAATATTGAATCCCCAACTTCAAATTCCAGCAGTCTACAGCGCACATCCGCATAGGTCTTCTGCCAGCTCTGAGCAGTTTCTATTCTCTGACGGATGTTCTGGATGGATTTGGTGGTGTTCTCGATAAGGTATGTCTGGAGTCCCATTTCTTTCTTTTCACCACCTTCATACCAACAAATAGGAGATATCAAATTTGGTGGCTTGGTGAAGTATCTTGAAAAAGGGTAAGCTTCGGTCGGCTGATCTTAATATGAAGCGAGATAATGTTGTGATTTGCCTAGTCAATCATTGTGCCTCCCTTAGATTACGCGGGGAGCCATGTCTTGTAAAGCTTCCACCTTACTCAGGCCAGCTTCGATTCCCCGCTCTGTAACTATATAGCCCAGGAAATATCCACTCTTAACTTCGAAGAGATATTTACTGGGGTTGAGCTTGAGCCTATACTCCCGTAAAGTTTGTCAAGTTTCATCTATGTCAACACATAAATTGACCGCCCGGAGTGACTTTATTAGGATGTCATCTATATATACCTCCATATTGTGTCTGATCTGCTTCTAAAATACTTTGTTTATGAGCTGTTGATAAGTAACTCCTACATTCTTTAGTCCGAATGGGATAACATTATTGTTGGTGCAATCGACCTCCAAAGTTTTAATGTCTGACAAATATGTTTAATGAAGTTTGATCAAGAAAAGTCCTAGTCATGGCTAGGTATGGGTAAGAAGTCAACCGAGTGACTAGTCCTAACTATAGTTAGGCAAGGAACATCCTAGTTACAGCTAGGCAAGGGTCTCGATAAAGCATGGAAGTCAGGTAAAAGGATTCGATAGGTCTGGAGGACCTGATATCAACTCCCTGGTTAACCGTTCCAATGCTGAGTCTTGGTGAGTAAAGTTAGGTGGAGAAAACCCTAGGGCGAGGTAACCTTAGGTCTTGGTGAGTGAAACTAGGTGGAGGAAACCCTAGAGGGAGGTAACTCTAAGTTTTGGTAAGTGAAGTCAGATTGAGAAAATCCTAGAGGGAGATAACTTTAGGTAACAAAAAGTCTTGCAGAAGTAAACTCTAAGCAAGGTTGACCCATGGTCAACGGGACGAACAAATTTCGAAAAATCTAAGTTTAGCTTTACTATAGTATTCTATATTACTGTTATTGCTATTGGCTAATGTAGTATTGCAGGAAAAGCCTTAGTGCTTCAAGGATTAGACATTGAGCAGAGAAAGTCTAAGTGGGTATGGAGGACCATGTTTGGTAGGTAGGTTGAGGTAAACAACTGGAGAAGAGCAACAGTGAGGTCGTGTTCTAGAAAAGAATAAACCTTAAGTTGCTGATCCAACTAAAGAAATCGAGAAGGTTTGCAAGTTGAAATCAAGATAGTTCTACTGTCAAATATTGTTCATGCATCTTACTACTTACACATTATACTGTGCTAACCTTTGTTTTGTAGGAACGTATTTTGTTTAACTCTGTTTTACAGGAATTGACCTGATGGATCGATCTATCCAAGGGATCGATCGACCGAACTAGGTTGACTCAGATCAAAGACCAGACCAAAGAAGAGTTCAGTCAGAAACCTAATCTGTCAACAAAACCAGCAGATCGGTCGACCGAACCTTAATGATATGGTAGAGATCAGATCGAGCCAAAGCAAAGAAGGAAGCCAGGCTGATCAGTCGACCGAGCACCAGGATCGATTGACTGAACGATTACTGTATTAATGAAGACTTAATGGCGAATCTCATTGAACATAGAAACTACACTGTTCGGTCAACCAAACAAGGTGATTGGTCAATCGAACCATTAAAGCTCATAAATGCACAAGGATCAGATCTCAGCAAAGAAGGAAAGTACAGAGTTCAGTTGACCGATAGGAGGTTAAGTGGACCAAATGGATTAGTCAATTGATGGTTTATTAGTCTATCGAACCATGCTTATAAAAGGGGAGCTCGAGGTCTGAGGTAAGACATCAGTTTTTGGTTCATCTCTGTGCTAAGTCTCTGTTCGTGCTACTGCTATGCTATTCATCATCATGTAAGCTACTGCTCCAACCAAGTGCTGACAATCTTCATCGTTATTCTTTTCAGTATATTTATATTTAGCTTTCATTGTACTTAATCTTATATAAGATAGTAGGTTGTTACTATCTTATAACTTTATTGTATGCATTGCTTCTTTATGAAGGTTTCAGAAAGAAGAATTATAGTGAATTACCCAGCGATGTGATCAAGAATCACATGTCTTGGAGTAGGAGTTGACCTAGGCTCCAAATCAAGTAACCGAAACGAGTTCCTTATTTTCCGCTACACTACTCTTGTTTCAATGCTTCAAAAGAAAAAGTTTTAACGTGCGATATTCACCCCCTCTCCCCTGTATCGCATCTTTCGATCCTTCAATTATAACAATAGGTTCCTTCAGCAGTAATGAAGCTAATATTTTCCTAGTCATCTTTGGTTAGTGTGACTTGATGGTAACCTTTGTACCTGTCCAGCATGCATATCAGTTCGCAGCCGGAGGTTGAGTCTACTACTTGGTTGATGCGGGGCAAGGGATAATAATCCTTGGGGCATGCTTTATTTAGATCCCTGAAGTCAATGTAGACTCATCATTTATTCCCTAGCTTAGACACCATGACCACGTTGGTCAACCAACTTGGGAACTATACTTCATGAATATATCCAAATTTGTCTACCTTCGCTCGAATGATTTTATTACGAACGGCTCCAAAGTCTCGCTTCCTTTGCTTGACCAACCAGGCATCCGAGTGGATGTGGAGCACATGTTCCATAACCACTGGCGATACACCCATGATTTCCTTGGGCGTCTAGGCAAAGATGTCATTATTGTGGTTGACACAAGAGACAAGCTTTGCTTTAAGTTTTAGGGTCAAATTGATTGCTATCTGGGTGGTGGCTTCTGGCCAGCCGGGCTGAATCTGCACTTCCTCTTTTTCTTTGTAGATCAGTGTCAGGAGCGCTTTGCGAATGGTGTTGACCTCCATTCACTGACTCTTCGGAGCTGTTTAGCTTTGGTCTTGATAATATCAACATAGCACTTACGTGCCACCAACTGGCTTCCTTTGACTTTCCCAACCTAATTATCCACTGGGAATTTGATCCTCTGATAAAAAATTGAGACAACTGCTAAAACTCATTTAAGGTCAGTCGACCCAAAATTATGTTGTATACTGAGGGCATGTCAACCACGGTGAAGCTCAATCGAAGCATTCTCATTAGGGGCTCCTCTCCTAAGGATATGGCTAGTTTAATCTGACTGAGCAGCTAAATTTCATTGCCAGTGAATCCCTACAAAGGAGTCATCATGGATTGGAGCTCTCTTTTTCTATCTATAGTTTCTCAAATGCCTTCTTGAAGATAATGTTGACCAAGTTACCTATGTCAACAAAGGGTGTATGTTATAATTGGCTAGAACAACTTTAATAATTAAAGTATCGTCATAGGGTATTTCCACCCCTTCCAAATCCTTAGGCTCGAAACTAATCTTGGGCCCTTGTGCTTGTTCCTGGGTATAGTCGACCACGTGGATTTCCAACCAACAAACATGTGACTTTCTCGCTGGTTGGAGTCTCCATCGGTCGAATCTCCTGCAATCATACCAATATCCCTCGAGTGGTATTATTATGGTTTTCTTATTACCACGTTAGGGGATGCTCCTATTCAACCTAAGTAGGGGCCTGTACCCGATTCTCTTATTGTTGGGGTGTTTTTAGGCACCACTCGGCATCTTGGTGGTCCTTTTGAGGTGGTATGTTTGACCATGGATAACTCCGATAGTTGAGAGACGGTGAGCACTAGTGGAACCCTTGGTTGGCCATTCGATGCTTCTCTTGATTGTAGTGATAGCAATCTTGAGTGCTATGTATTGTGGGGGCTCGGGGAATCATGCCCGCTCGGGGATCCACATGTTGTACAAAGTGAGACCTTTGCTTGTAGGGATGCTGCAAAGGGCCCACTCGGGGTTCTTTATGCAGCAAAGGAGGGGGGGTTGGCGTTCAGGGGAAAAGGCAGGAGCAAGTAGTACTACCTCCTTCTTCCAAGTGGATTGAGCTTCCTCTACGTCAATGTACTTGGTCACCCTTCTAAGTAGATGATCAAAGTCTTTGGGGGGCTTCTTGATCAAAGAGCGAAAGAAATCACTATCTGTGAGCCCGTAAGAGAAGACACTCACTAGAATCTCAAGGGTGGCTTAAGAAATATCCATGGTCACTTGGTTGAACCTTTTGATGTTGGCTCTTAACGTCTCATTGGGCCCCTGTTTGAGGGAGAATAAGCTCAATGTGATTTTGTGATACTGGCGGCTACTAGCGAAGTGATGAAGAAATGTATTGAGAAAATTCTTAAAGTAGCATATGGACTCGATTGGGAGCCAGTTAAACCATCTCTGTGCCAAACCAGAGACAGTTGTAAGAAACAGTCAAAACTTTATGCCATCCACTGGTTGAACATTTTGATGTAGACTCTTAATGTCTCATTAAGCCCCTATTTGAGGGAGAATATGCTCAATGTGATTTTGTGATACTGGTGACTGCTAGCGAAGTGATGAAGAAATGTCTTGAGAAAATCCTTGAAGTAACATATGGACTCGATTGGGAGCCAGTTAAACCATTGTTGTGCCTAACTAGAGACATCTGTAAGAAACAGTTGAAACTTTATGGCATCCATGCACTGGTGCAGGATGGCTACGTTTTTAAACTTAAGGAGGTGGTCCTCTAAGTTTGTTGTCCCTCCATATTCCCCTATCGTCAAGGGTCAAAAGTGGCTCCATAATTTGTCCCTCAGTATTTCTTGGGAGAACAACATGCTAATATATTCGGGAGAGCCACTAGGGACTGGAGCTTTTCCCTTTCATGGATCTCGAATGGGAGCGTCTCCCGAAGATGATGCTTGAGGCCTTTTTGTTTAGCCCATCTCCTTGAAAGGCATGTGGAATAACGCCAAGTGATATGCAACCGGGGATGGTGGCACAAACAATAAACTAATTGGTTGTGTAGGTGCTTGCATGAAGCCAACTATAGGTGGAGGTGGGACCAGTTGGAACCCAATTGGACCTTCTACTCAGGTCTCTCGTTCGATGTGAGGGTTCGTCATCAATGTAGCTGGATCGTGCAGCAAAGGACCGCCAGTTGCTACTTGCTGTTACTGCTGTTGCACTAACTTTTACACTCGGACTACTATCACCAACTCCAAATTTTCTTGTGACAATGTAACTGTAGTGAATCATCCAGTCTCATTCATCTCCATATTTTAGATTCAAGTGAAGTTCTTACAAATGGCGTAAAATTTGATCTTGTCTGAAAGTGGTGGAGATGGCACGTTGGGCAGATGGCGCGTTGAGTAGTTGGCTCTGTTGTTGATTGAGAGAAGACTCTGGGATGGAAAGGAGATAGCACTTGGCACTCCTTCATGCGCACACTACAAAGAGAGTAGAGGGAAGCGTTAGAACAAGAATTAGAAAGGGTGTCTCTGGCGTAGATACTCCGACGCTCAAGTTAGTTACAACACCTAAGCGAAAAATAGAGAAGAAGATGAATAGTAGATGTGTGTATTCTAACATTGTCAAAATGTTCCTGGACAATGGAGAAGACCCACTTTTTTATACTAATCCTCATAACTTTCGTAATCATGAGGTGCCAGAATATGTCTAGTGTCAAAATATATCGAGTAATGGAATGTGTACAACCATCCTTCGAGGAAGGTTCCATTTTATGCACATGAATAGTCTTTTGTAACCCTCATATTAATGAGACGGCTGAAAATGTCGATGCTAGAATATACTAAGTAACATCAGGTAATGGAAGTTGCAGAAACACCCTTAGAGGAAGATTTCGTTTCCTGTATATGCCTTTGTGGCAGAATCTTCTCTGTCAAGTAGCTATTATTCTCTGACAATGTTGTTTCTTAGAGGTAGTCCGACCGACCTGGAGACTGACTGACTGTATGTTGGGAGATTGGTAAGAGAAGTGGGGAATAAAATCCCTTAAATCTAATCAGCTCTTTGGCCGACTAGTCATATGTTAGGAGTTGTATTATAAAATCGGGGAGTTGGGCCCCATGTGTTTGACCGTTGTAGGAGCCGACCAAATTTATTCTGTGTGTATTGACACTGAGTGGGACGCTGAAGCCCTTAAGTCTGACTGGCACTTTAGGTCGATGGGTTGTATACTGAGAGTTGTATTGTAAGAATGGGGAGCTAAGTCCCTTAAGTCCGATCGGATATGAGACCGACGACTGTATGCTCTGGCAATGGTCCTACTCAATACACTTTAAGTGTACTAGTGTAATTATATAGTCAAGATAAACTAATATCTAATTACACTACGACTGTTCTGATGGTTTGTTCATTTCCATCTCGGTCGTGAGCTACTGTTTATAATTTATAAGGAACTGATAACATGATATTCTGTGTATGACACCACACACCATGTTATCTTCAATATAAATTAATTGAACAACTACACTTAGGATATAAATGTAGACATTGGACCAATGTGATTCTTTATTTTAAAAATAAATGTTCACAAAACTAGGCTTTTAGTATACACTCTAACAGCCAGGGCATGGTGTCCCATATGACCGTGGTGCGCTGCATCTCTTTGATGATTTAGGTATTCTTTTAATTATGTTAACCACCCCTTTTCTAGGAAAATTTGTTATGATTAGCCTACCTTTTAGGAGACCTTGTCAAGACTCTATAGCCTATAAAAAGAAGCAAATGACAGTGAATAAAAAGGCATCAAGATCTCGAAAGAGACCCTAAGATTCAAACGATCTTGTGGCAGGGGATCGAGGAGGAGGCCACTTCGAGGACAAGGAGCTACACCATCGATAGTTGGTATTTCTGAGTAATCTTATAATTCTAGGATTAGAAAGTAACTTAATATTTTGTTAGTTGAAATAATGCATTAATCCTTGTTTTGTTTATGTTGTGTATGATTTGTGATTGATTCTAATTTATTTTCTCTCCATCATTGTTGTTGTTAGATTTGACTTAGATAGTTACCTTATCCAGATATACCGAAGGATGAACCCTAGCTTTAATCATCGCATATAAACATATGATTAGATCAATAGAGAATAGAGGGCGTACTTATAGGTGAACCTAAATCTTCGACCTCTTGAACTTACTTGTAAGGGTAGCGTCTAGAGGTTAGCGGAGCTCTAGTAATAGGAGTTTCCTTGAAAGAGAGCCCTAGTATGGCTACCACAAAAGTGGTTGACTTTTTCATGGCTTTCACGATTTGTCATAAAAGAGTCTATACTAATCCACTTTATGAGTTATGATTAGGATAGACACAAGTGTTTTCATACTTTTCTTCACTCCATAAACGCATCCAATTAACTTTGGATGAATCCCTTCATAATCATACATCGAGATAAAGGAATAGCATTTGTCAACATTCATCATAGTAAAATCGAAATCTTAGAATTACCTTCTAAACTAGCTTTCTCACTATTTTCGTTGGATTACTCTTGATTTTCTTCCCGCAACACAACTTTTCTCAATTGTTTAGATAATCTACTTCACGAATATTTTGGTACTCAACAATATGGTCCCATTGGAAGACTATGTGTTTGCGGTATGAGCACATCAGTGCCTTATATAATTTGACCATCTCTAAAAATATTGATTCTAGTAAAAAAAATGCAAATAAGAATTAAACACAACGGAAGTGAAGAGTGCATCCGGACAGAAGCTGTTTTTAGTTGTCTAAAATAACTGAGTGACCTGGAGTCCTTTCATTGTTCTTCAAGAGAGGGATATAGAGCCATCAAGTTTATCCAAATCTTGCCAATCTAAACAAAGTATGTGAGAGAATTGAAAGCAACTCATCGGCATGATAACTTCTCATGCTTAGGGCCGACAGTGTGTGATCCTGCAATATGTTGTCAATGTCTGGCCCATGGTAGTAAAAAGGAATGTAAATTTCCAATAGCTTGCTATATGTGACATAATCATGAAATTAAATGTATGAACACCTAAGAACTTTTTTTCTTCCTTTAAAATATATGCTTGATATCATGTTGATGCAAGTTTTGTGTGATTGGCGACATTTAAGCCCTTTTATTCTAGTTAATTTCATGAGATAATAATCTAGATACATTAATTTGTAACTAAATTGATTAATAAAGAGGTTAACATTGTAATGTCAAATGCTTCTTACAGAACAACATTATACCTGGATGATACTTACCATTCCCCTTATCATGAAGATGCAATAGTGGTTATTGACGCTAAGGTTGAATAAATAGTTGATGAATTAAATCATTTGGAAGCATGGGTTAATGGATTAAAATTTTACTTTTCCTTCAGATAAATAATAAATTTGTGATATATAAAATGAGATATTACCTTGGTAAATTAAATGTTGATATGTGTGATTTGTACTTATTGTTGGTGGTTACATATCTATCTCATGTGAAAGTTTAAAATAAGATTTTCTAATAAGTTAATGCTTAGGAATCATTCCTACTAGTAGTTGCCTAAACAGTTACATCATAATTATGAATTTTTCTCTTACATTCCACTTCCTCTATATGAAATCTAAATCCTTTGGAAATAAATTTTTCATATTATATCCCAATGACATTCGGTCTCTAGCAATTGATCTCGAATCATTTAATACCCGATGATCCGGAAGATTTGTATCTTCAAAAAATACTTAATCAATTATATTTGAAATTAATTGTAACATATTTTTAATAACTATTACAAAACAACTTACATGATTAGTAAACCATAAGGCAATAGTTTCACTATATATATATATGTTCAATTTGGTATGGTGGAAGACGAGAATGATTAAGATTCACAATTCTTCTGTGTTCACTATAAATTAAGAATAATAATTTTGTAAATAATGATGACTTAAATTATTATATATTTAAATACTATGATTTATATGAAACATACGCAAGATATGATTGTGCGACAATTGAATAACATATATTGATGTCTTCTTTAATATTTAAATATTAAACTTAGTTGCAATAACCTTTCCAAGTACATAATTAGAGATGTTAAACATATTTAATACAAATGTTGAGTCAATATTTATATCATCATTGATTAAATCTTGTCTCTACGCAATTTGTTAAATATAAAGAATAGAATGTCAAACATTTCTCAACTAAATAACCTTCAACAATAGATCCTTCTAACCTACTCTTATTTCATCAAAAACACAATAATTTATATTATTTATTAAATACAATATTTTAAATAAAATAACATCAATAAGACTTATATATTGACTGCCAAGTGGCTAGACGATAAAGGAAGTTTTTTCCGATGGTATGTAACTGTCAAAAATTGATCCCTTGTATTATTATAGTAAGTCTGTCACCCTCTAACTAATTGGACATCTTGTGAAAACCTTACTTGAACAAGATCTTTTTCCCATTTCTTATAATTAAGTGATTTGAGATTATCTTTCGTTCTTTTCTTCTATATTCAATGTCCCACAAATTTTCTTTCAATATGCGTAAGGTCTACATATCATATTATCTTTCCAATGCCCAAATATAAATTTAAAATTTTTAACTCACTTATCATCATGTCTCCTGATGGCAAAAGGCAACTATACTCACCCCCAACATCTTTGCTAATCCGTCTTAGGACCAATACTAAAAAGGTAAATCACGAATGATTACTAGCCTTTGAAATAATAACTAACACATGAAGAAGGTATTTACAATAAAAAAAATACATGGACGATGTTCCATACTCTTCTGTGCCATAAAAAATTGAACATTTTTTAAAATACATTATCATTATTTAAAAACTTACAACAATATTTTCCACCATTTCCATTGTGGATACACTTGAGACACTGGAAATTAAGATACTCTCAAGCGTATGCTTCTCCATCAAGGCAACACAAAGTTAGCCAAAATTCGACGCATCATTTCGTATTCCCCAAAAGAAAGAGAGATGTGGGCAATAAGAGAGATTTAGACGATAAGCAATTCACTGCAATTGCAGTCAATGAAGCAAACTCCACACTGGATATTATCTCCAAAAGTTCCGAACCAAGCATGAAAGAGTAGACTACAATAACTAATTGATACATGGGTAGTCCCCTTCAATATAAAGTGACAACTGAGTCCGCCCGTCTCAGAAGTGTGTACCCTCTGGTGGTTGAACCAATTTGCGATTATGTGATGTGGCCATTTCCTTCTTAAGCTGTGTCAAGATATGCTCCATCGTGTAGTCACGTTGCCAGTTCCCTAGAACTGAAAATTTTCTTGGATCAACCTGTTTATTTATCAAACATGAGTATGAAGGAAAACGATTTGACCATCATGAATATGTATTACTCTATGAACAAGATACAGGCTTACCACTCCGGTATCATGATTAACGCAAGTCATATTAACACGGGAATGGAACCGAACACTAGGTGGTTTCTCTGGATAGTCCTTGTCGCAAAACAACTTCAGCTGATAAATGCGACCCTCGTGAACAGTCTGTGACAGTGATAATGGAAAAATGAGGATGGTATAAATATGGGAAGACGTTACAGTTGAAACTGGAGTTGCTTACATTATGAGGACCAATAATTGTTCCCGTCCAAGATCTCATATAAATATCATCTCCATCATCCATACCATAGCTTACAGTGCCATCTCCTATGCCCTTTTCTCCTCGTTCGAGTTCTTCAAGCAATCTGAAGTTCCGAGGAACTGCAAGAGAAACAAGTGAAGGCCCATGGTAATGAGTTGTAATGGCAACCAATCCAATTAATTGACTGTATTTACTTCGAAAAAGAAAAAAAAGATGTATTATCACTCAGAGATTTGGTCAAAATTTGCAACATTATACCACTATTTAAGAACATATCTATGTCCCAGGGCGCACAGACGGTGGACGCGTAATATCTCTAGCGTAATGATGGCTAGGGGTTAATTCTCAGAAATTGACGGCATAGGTTTATCCCACCATACACCTAACGCCTGTGTATATGCATTTACCTTCCTCTATATCCGTGGGGCCAATACTAGGATGACCGTTAAGGTAGCAGATCTACCCATTTTTTTTAAGAACATATATACTTTGTTACATTATAGGAATAGAAAACACTCCAACTGCTCAATGCACAAGAACAGAACTGAGAAGATGAAAGAATGCCCATGAAGAAAGAAATTAGAACTACAACAATAAGTTAAAAAATAAAGCAAGAATGTACTCTTTCTATGAAAAATCATTAAATATTTGCAGCATTGGCAGTATGGTGAGAGTTCAATGATTTAATGTAAGACAACGATGCTCTGTATTGTGACCCAAAAAAGGAATAGGGAAGCCAAGAAAATTTCACTTTCATTCATGTCAAATGGACCAAATGACAGGATAATTAGGCTAGTGATTGGAGCAAGCCACATTATTAAATGTTTTAAATGATCACAGCATCAAAATGTCAGATGAACAGTGTGCATGCACGGATCTCTGTTTGCCAAACATCAAAATTTCAGATGAACGGAGATGCATTCACGGATTTGTTTGCCAAACATCAAAATTTCAGATGAACAGTGAGGCATGCACGGATCTGTGTTTGCCAAACATTAAAATGTTCAACCTCATGAGAATTTTAATGGTGAATACTATTTTTATCCAGTAGATTAGTTTAGATTTTTTTAATTAATTCATGAAATACTCTTGTTTAGTTTAGCCATCATACCTCACTCAAGAAAATATTTCTTCTTTAATCATGGTGAAGTAGAACCAAGAACAACTTACCTCACCAAAAGAGGAAAATATTATTAACTGAAAGACAATCCAATACAAGGGAGTTACTACAAGATTATTAACTCTTTTTTTGTAAACAATACAACTTCATTACCCAATAGCTTTAACAAATTCTCAAATAAATTGAAACATACTCCTAAATAAATATAAACAACATTCTTAAAATTTAAAATATGAATTAAAACCATAAATACACCACATGTTCTAGTGCATCATGTTTTTCTATTCTACTGGTAAATTTCTCAAAAACACACCTAAAGTTAAGAATTTGCAAAAGGGTGCACGTGATTTCAGAAATTCCTAAAGGGCCCACTTCACTTTTTTCCTTTTAGGTACCTAAATACCCTTTAGTTTAACTATCTGGTCATGATATGAACCACCAAAATGGTCAAATCACCTTCATGGGCCTAAAGATGTTAAAATGCAAAAGTGAGCGCCATATAAGAAATCAATTTCATGCTTGGGGATGCACATGCTCTTCTACATTTCATGCATGAAAAGGCCATATTTGAAATTAACATGGTTCCAAGAAAATATCCATGCCTTTTTTGTATTTCATGCACAAGAATATCATAAGAGTGATTTGGCCAATCATCTTGATTGTTTAAAAACAATTTAAAAATAAATAAATAAGTTTCACTCTTATGAATTAAATAATAGTTTTATTTGTCCAAAATAATGATGTTTAGACCCAAAACAAAATCTAGAAAGAAAAATATTTAATGTTTATATCATTAAAGGTATTTTGGATATCAAAAAATAGGTGTGAGAGTAAGTGTGCCCGTAGGGCTACTGAATCTAGGTGTGCCCATGGAAAATTTGCCAAGTTTGGATGCAGTTTTTTAGGAAATTTGATTCATCTAGATGCATATTAGTTATGGATAATATTAAATTCACAAATACGAGAAATAAGGCCACTATTATGAGAGATAAAAGATATAAATGTGAGTAGTAAATGTCCTAAAATTAAAATACAAGAACAGCTTAAAACATCCACATCAGCTTCCCTAAATACAGAATTTATCTTATATTTTATATAAAAAAAATCATTGTATCAGCTACCCTATTCATTCCCTAAATTTAGATATCATGAATAGTACTTCTCTAACATTAAAATATTATTTCATTTGGAATAGAAAAAATAAAGAGAATAGATTGGATAATGAAAAGTAGATATTACATAAGGAGAGAGAGAAAATAATAAAAAGGTGGAAGAGAGAAGCAAATAATAAAAAATAAAGATAATAGAAATTTTAGGGTAGTTGATGTAGTGTTTAGTGAAAAATGATTTTCTAAATTTAATAAAGTGAATGATTTATCCTAAATTTTAGAAATATTATAGAGAAACTGATATGGATGTTCTTAGATTTAGTAGAACTAAATTGGACAACCAAACTAGAAGGAATGAACACAAAGATTACTAAATATTAAAGACAGATAAAATTATAAAATATTTAATGATGTTATATATATTCACCCATGTTTTTATTAGATAACACATAGAAGAACACTAACAATTTTTTTTAATACCTATGCAATATACAAAACCAAAACATGCAAAATCATTATAAATAGTGGAAGTTAATCCAATCAATACCAAAACTTCACCCAAGCCATTATAAGATTGCATGAATATACTGAGCATCGTCAATCATAAAGAGATGCCTAGTTTCTATCCAGATGGTCTTTATACTAATAAGCATCAGACATGTCATCATTGGTAGACTGTTGTTTTACAATTTCTGTGTCATTGACGATTATATTTTAAAATTTACAGGAAAGAATTTCATCCTTAGATTTAATGCCATCCTTACAAATCTAAACCTAAGCCACAAATAACAAAAGGGAGCCCTCAATCACTGATTGAAAAGGAAGCAAGGAAGGATTTAGAAGAAGTGTCACCTTTCCAACATCCCAAGGACAATCTAAAAAAATCACATAATGAGTTACCACACCCTCAACTTTATGAGAAAATTAGAGGTAGGTAATGCAATCTTAGCACAGCAGGAGTTATTTCCTACCTCACCTGATGGTTCCCTTCATGAAACCAAAATACCCAAATTGAGCCTCAATAAGAGCTCATTAAGAAACAGTCAATATACTTTTAAAATTGAAATTTTTATCTCACTAAGTGATTCATTCCCTAAGGCCAATACTCTCAAGCAATCCCCAATACTTGTCCCCAAAAGAGACTCTTGACAAACTGCCCCTTCCAAAAGAATCTATTATTACAACACTAACCTTTCAAAAGAGCCTCTTGACAAACTACTAGAATTCTTGTCACACAAAGTGAGCTGTATCTAAAAGTTGATAATATTCAAACCTCTTAAAGATCAAGTACTTCTAAAGGAGGCTTTGGTAAACATTTATTGAATCTTCAAGAAAGCCCCTAACAACTTACCACATTTAAGGAGCATTCACATGCATTAACCATGACATAGGCCTATAATTATCACATTATCTTAAGGACTTAAGAGAGTCAACTAATTTAGAAGAACAAATAACAAAGGTACAAGTTAGGAATAAAAATTGATAAAATTGATTTTAAGAGTTATAGTAAATCTATACTCACTAAAGCTTGAATGGGATTTTTTTTTGGCTATTTCTATCCACCACACTAAGATCTCTACTATGCACATAAGAGACGCATTGATAGAAGGATTGAATAAAATAATAGTTATTATAAAGAATAAGCTAATGCACTCCATCGACTCAAAGATGGTTATAGGGTACGCTTGTACATCCACTAACTCAAGCAAAATCCCATATTCTCCTTAAAAGGAATTTAAGTTCATTCCACCTCATCTTTTGCTCCACCACTTATTAACCTATTTCAACATTATTCAATTTTTAAATTAAAGGATATGTTATTTAGTGAGAGAGCCTTTGTTTGACTATTATTAGAAGAGCCACAAAAAGAATTTCCACCTCTTGATCATTTCTAGTGTTTTCCTTACTCATTGAAGAGGCGAACAAAACTGAAGAAAATCATAATGAAAAAGAAATTATATTAGTTTTTGACTCATTGGAAGACTCGAACAAAAAAAACATGATAAAGAAAGTATACTTAGCAAAGTAAGTGAAGCAATTGTTATGCAGGAGCATCTAGCTCGTGTCGGATTTATATTAGTTTCTGACTCATTGGAAGACTCGAACAAAAAAACATAATAAAGAAAGTATACATAGCAAAGTAAGTGAAGCAATTGTAATGCAAGAGCATCTAGCTTATGTCATCCGACACGATCATGCTCCTTCCTATGTCTTGACAAGAACCAACCGAAGCTTCCATGCTCCCTTTTGAGCTTTGAAGAAGGACGATCGAGGCTACTAGTGCGGAATACAACCAAGTTGTGGTCTCATGACATGGGTGTGCTTCATTCGATGTTCTAGCGAGGTGTATTAGAGGCTTCCAGCAGCCAACACGACTAACCCATGTCCTCTGGCACGGGCTTCTTCATTCTTAGCCCTAGTGAGGTGAAATTGAGCTTTCCAACAACCAACACACTCAGGTTGTGTTCTCTGACACGGCTATGTTGCATTCTGCTTCTTTATGAACCGAAGCGTGTTGTTTTAGAGAGGAACAAGTCGTGCCCTAAGGCATGGTCATGCCCTAAGGCACGACCGTGTGGTGTCACTGCTGATCTTGTCCGAAAACAGAGATAGCGGCAAACTGGGGATGTGGCTCAAAGTTTGACGCGGCGAAGTTCCCGGACTAGTAGTCCTGCAATACAAAAATGTCAGTGTCGGGCCGGAAAGAGGTTCCTAGCATTGGCCCTTCGACCCTCAAGTTAGTTTCGTCGAAATGAAAAACTATAACTAAAGCGTGTAAAAAAGGAAGTTACGCATACCTCCATCTGTAGATGGATACCTCCTTTTATGTGTCACTGAAGTGTTCGTGCATGCCTCTCAAAGCTTAGGCATGTTTTCCTAGTCCTCCTAGGAAAAGACAAGTCAAAAAGCGTCTCTGACATCATTCCTTAAACAGCCATGCAACTCTCTGATGTGACAACCTGGAAGTTTTTAAAGTACAATTTGCCTACTGGACATACTCTGCTATTAACAGCACAAACTCCCAAAAAGATATGACAAGATAGTTAGTGGACCCACACGTGGCTGGCCAGCCGCTGCTCGGCCCCGTTCAACTGCACTATTGTCAGAGGGCTACCCTTTGTCCGACCAGACATGTCTCCCACTCGTGGGTAGTGGTCCAGAGGAGTTGCTGCTTAGCTATTAGCCGTAATTACGGGCTTTCCCAGAGCGGTTGTTCGGACATGGCTTGGGTCAACCGGGTGGTCACGCCCGTCCGAACAGACGATGCACCACTCGGCTTAATTGGTTTGCTTCCCGGGCATGGGCCTTTGACTACTCTAACTTTGACATCCACGTCCGCTGCTCTTCTTCTACTTTGACCTACTGGTGGGGTCCCCTTTCATTACCATATCACAAGTCTTCCTCTTAAGTCTAGTTGAAGGAGGCTGCAAGTCCGACTAACTGGACATTCAGTGTGGCCCATCATTCTTTCTCCCCAACCCGCTATGCTCAGGCTCAGAGCTGTCGTTCAGTCGTAAGGTCTGCTGTTCCAGGATTTACAGGCGTCATTCGACTTAGATGTTCTTTGACTCAAGTGTTTATAGTCGTCATTCGGCTTCGATGTTCTTTGACTCTAAGGTTTATAATCGTTCGTCTGTCGATGAAGACCACAATAGTTTTATATTCGTCGTTCGGCTATCAATGAAAATTGCAAATGGTTTTATAGCTGTCGTTCGGCTATCGATGAAGACCGTAAATAGTTTTATAACCGTCGTTCAGCTAGGTTGTGCCACACTTAGCTAATTTTCTGACTTTTTACTGATCTCTGCCTTGATTGTAACGCCTTTTAATTGCTGCTGATGTCACCCTAATTTCTTAAAAATTGTTCAAATCTTCACCCATTAATGCAAAGCATGCTTGGTCATGCCTTGTAATCATACTTTTTGCCCTATCATTAATGTCACCTGTAACTGAATGCCACGTGTCACCTTTGCATGTCGTCGCATGAGTAATGTGACAGACGACTATTTGGGCTTGATGTGACATCTTTTTCGAATTCAACGATCGCAATGAATCCCTATTTTTCAAAGCCCTCGATCGAACGGCTCAAAACAGTCGTCCCCCGGGATTTTAAGTTACTAGCCTTTTCTTTTGCCCTATCATCTTTCTCGCACTCCCCATCATCTTCTCTACTTCTCTACTTCTCCTCCCACAGCCTTCGCCAGCGATTTTCTTCACATAAGCCCTTTTTTCCCTTCTCTCTTTTAATCCTTGTTTTCCTTCCCTTTCTCTACTATATGGCTGAATCTCCTCGTCCTCCCCCGGTCGCCCCCGAGCTTTGGTACACTTCCACCGAATCTAAGTTCAACGATGATGAGGTTGACCAGATGCAGCTAACATATCGTTTCCCAGAGGGCTATAAGATTGTCATCCCATCTGCCTACGACTGTCCTTATACACCTCCCGATGGTTTTCTGCCCTTTTTTAAGGATCAGTTTCTAGCCGGCCTGCGCTTTCCCACTCACCCCTTTTTCTCCAAAGTTTGTAAATATTTTCATATTTCTTTGTATCAATTAGCGTCCAACTCCTTTAGACTACTATGCAGGGTAGTCATATTGTTCTGCCTACAAGGGATTCCTTTGGTACCCCGTATGTTTCATTATTTCTACTACCCTAAACTATCCAAGCCGAGCATCTTTCTATTTCAAGCTTGAGTGGACGTCGTTTACTTCGATAAAATGTCTTCCTCCAATAAGCACCGGAGGGAGCATTACTTCTACGTTCGTCTCCCCGTCCAGCCTGAATTCCCGACCGACTGGCAGATAGAGTTAGCGAAGTCTCCTCTGGTCGGTCGATATCGAGGCCGGTCGGACTACCTTCAAGCAATCGCGAGCTTGGCCGGTCAGAAATATCACATACACCGGTGTATGTGTTTGGCCTAAACCTTATTCAAATGCGGTTGTCCCTCCCCCTAGGTATGTCCTTTTTCTTCCTGTCGTCCTTGAATCTAACCGATTTTTCGTCGTTTCTTGTAGCCCTAATCATGCTGAGGGCACGGTTGAGCGGCAATAGTAAGCTTGCCCACGCGGAGATCAACGTCAAAGGCATCGCCGAGCTAGAGAGTTAGGGCTTGTTACCGGTTGAGCACTCGAAGAAGCCGACCGGCGAAGCCGGGGAGAAGCAGGGCGACTAGCAAGCTGCCCCCCGAACGGCCCTCCATGGCACCAATCTCGGTGCCTTCGAAGTCGACCACTTCTGGGGAGTCGTTCATCTAACGCCGCAAGAAGCACCAAGCGGAGACTTCTTCTCGTTCGGCAACTTCAGTCCTACAACCCTCTGCTCCGTCAACTTCACGCCATCCGAGTGGGGTGAAACTTCCTCCTCAACTGTTCTTGAGAGGGAGGCTTCCCTACCTACTCCTCCATCCTCCGATCGGATACCTTCATTGTCAACGCTGCCGACCGAGACGATATGTGCATCGCTAGTCGCCTCCGCCCACCAACTCGGCTGGCTAAGTATCCATAATCCAATCCTCCCCCATGTCCAAGTCCAAGGACCTGACCACTTCAGAGCCATCAAGCCCGAGCGGCCGACGAAGCATCAAGGTCATCGTTCGCTTGCCCACTG
>JBBMJZ010000089.1:10167220-10178679 GCA_037833815.1 Zingiber zerumbet | reverse complement strand
AACTATATTAGATTTTGCGATAACATATGACTTTATATTAACCAATACATTTTTTAAGAAAAGAGAAAAACATTTAGTCACGTTCAAAAGTGGGAATAATAAATCGCAAATTGACTTTCTTATGCTTAAGAAGAAGGATAGAAAGATCTGTAAAGATTGCAAAATTATCCCGGGAGCAAACTTAATTACCAAACATAGGTTAGTAGTGTTGGATATACGCCTCAACATAGTATTAATAGAAAGAAAATATATGCGACTCCTAAAATTAAGTGGTGGAAGTTAAAGGATGGGAAGTAAAATATATTGAAGGAGATGGTAGGAGCACAAACATTACGTGAAATATACAATAACTCTAATATGACATGGGATAAGATGATATTAAAGTTGAAAATAGTAGTTAATAGTGTACTTGGTGAGTCAAAGGGACATGCACTATTAAGTAAGGAATCTTGGTGGTGGAATGAGAAAGTACAAGAGAAAGTGAAGGAAAAACGATTGACTTATAAGAAATTATATATTTGTAAGAACGAGGAAAACTTAAAAAAAATAATACAATAACCCAGAAAGAAATTAAGAAAGTAGTGAATGAAGCAAAGAATGAAAATTTTGAACGATTATATGAAAAATTGGATTAAAAAAAGGGAAAGAGATATTTATAGAATAGCTAAAGTGAGAGAAAGGAAGACAATAGATCTTATCCAAATAAAATGTATTAAAGATGAATGTAATAAAGTACTAATAAATGCTGGAGAAATAAAAGAGCGGAAGAGGTATTTTCATTAACTTTTTAATGAAGGTTTAAGTGATCAACTTATCTAATATAATTTAAGTAGGTTAAATGAGCATAGAAATTTAAATTTTTATACTAGAATTCAAACTTTAGAAGTAGAACAAGTTTTAAATGGGATGCACATGGAAAATCCGTTGAATCAGATAATATTCCGATAGAGGTATGGAAGTGCCTAGGGAAATAATATATTGAATGACTTACAAAATTATTTAATATGATATTGAAAAAGAAAAAAATGTATGATCAATGTAGGATAAGTACTCTAGTTCCCTTATATAAGAACAAGAGAGACATACAAAATTGTGCAAACCATAAAGGTATTAAACTAATGAGTCATACCATGAAACTTTGGAAAAAAGTAATAAAAAAAAGATTAAGGAAGGAGACCACGGTGACCAAAAATTAATTTGGGTACATGCCTTGAAAGTCGATAATAGAAGCTATACATATTCTTAGACAATTAATTGAAAAATATCAAGAGCAAAAACAAGATCTACATATGATATTCATTGGGTTAGAAAAAACTTATAATAGAGTCCCAAGAAAAATTATATGTTACATCAAGGATCAGCTTAAGTCTCTATCTTTTTACACTAATTATGGACGAACACACTGCACACATTCAAGACACAGTACCGTGGTGCACGTTATTTGCAGATGATATTGTTTTGATAGATGAAACACGTGAAGAAGTAAATGTTAAACTAGAATCTTGGCGGGAAACACTAGAAGAAAACTATTTTAGGCTTAGTACAAAATATATGAAATTTAAGTTTAGCAATGTCAGACATAATGAGACAATTGATAAGATAGGAGATGATGAGTTGTCCGAAATCAAAAGTTTTAGATATTTAGGATCATTTTTGTAAAATGATGGAGGGATTAAGAGATATCTTACATAGAATATAAGTAAGATGGTTGAAATGGAGGAGAGCGTCGGGTGTTTTATGTGATCGTAAAGTACTTCTAAAACTTAAAGAAAAATTCTACAAAATCGCAGTTAGACCCGCTATGTTATATGGAGTTAAATGTTGGGCTATGACTCGAGCACATGAGATGAGAGTTGTCGAGATGAGGATGTTAAGGTGAATGTGTGGAAAGAATGGATAGAATAAGAAATAAGAGCATTAGAGAGAAAGTCGGAGTTGCATCTTTTGAGGGAAAACTCCGAGAGACACGTTTAAGATGACACATGCATGTACTTAAACGACCAATAAATGCTCCAGTTAGGCGATGTGAAACTATGACAAATATGAACATCAAACAAGGAAGAAAAAGACCAAAAAAGACTTAGTTAGCAACAATAAAATAAAATACAATTTATGTAAATATATATGATGATATAATAGGAGATAGAGCTCAATGGCGTATAAACCATATAGCCGACCCCACCTAGTGAGATAAAGCTTGGTTGCTTTTGTTGTATTAAATTTAATGATACTAATAGTATTATGTAAGAGGCATAATTGTAAACAAGACTAACTATTAAGAACCACATTGAATCAAGGTCTAATATGTCAGTTAAATTAGTTTTAAGCAAGATAATTAATGTTAGAAATCTGAGCATTTAGTTCTAATAATTTGCCTTAATAAGGCCACAATTATTGAAAAAGTTTAAGGTAGATTTATCATTGTATTTGATATGTGTGTGAAGTCGTGCTAGACCTAGACAAAATATATGGAGTGCTTGATGGCTCAAGGTCTGCAGAGTTCAGAGATAAATGGTATGAGACGACTATAGGAGAAAGAGAAGAGTGTTGTTACCAAGGAGGTGAACTACGTAGGCGAAGGTAAAGTGGAGTGAGCCGAGAGTAAAGTGCATCCGAGGGATGAATAGCTTGATGGGAGAAGACCTTAAGGCACGGTAAGATTTCATGTGAGTTGCGAGTGGAGTGTAGTCATGGGGAGAGGGGGGTTTTCAATCTAGGCGAGCTCAACCATTAAATGAATGTAGTCAACATGCCAACCCATTGGAAATGTTAACCAGTTAACTGGTGACTAAGTTGACTGGTCGGTCGACTCAAGAAACAATAAGAGACGGTTCTTTAGTCACCAACCTATTGGAAGTGTTATCTAGTCAACTGGTGGCTGAGTCGCCTAGTTAATTGACTTAGAAAGAAGTAAAAATGAAGCTATCTGTTGATCAATTGAAGTCTATGAGCAATTGATTGAAGTCTATGGGCACTTGACCGATAGACCCTAAATGAAGCAGTCAACACCGATCATGATCCACGGGAAGCGGTTTGAGTTAACCAAAACCAGTACATAGTGATTCTCAATCACTTGATGCTATGGTAAGACAATATCAACACACTACAATCGCTGGATTAGATAACAATTCAAGAGGAGGTGCAATCAATCGTCATATGAGTGTGATGTCAATGAAATCGAACAAAGTAATTCATGGAAGAGGCTAAATAATTAAGGGTTCCGAAGGCCACAAATCATATATACAATAGTTCATATCTTCATACAAAAACATTGGCTTTATTTTGTGCTTTCATGTAAAATCCTAGAATTTTGTTGTAAGCCTCTTGTGCTACCCTTGGACAATCTGTAACAGGTTTCTCCAACTATGACACTTAACTGAAGAGGAAAAAAATAGAGAATTATAAATAATCCACCAAAAAGATCGGTCATGGACTAGGAGCTTGAGAGAATCACGTTGCCTGTGGTATGCATGCTTATGCATTTGTTATTTTCCGTTGCTAATGTTTTGTTGTAACCCTACTGAGATAGCAGCAAGAGTAGGTTGTTTTTTTTGAATTTGCAGACATGAATATAATTCACCCCCTTCTACATAACCGGTCATTTGATCTCTCACACACACACACCAAACCAATAAGTATGACGGCTAATAATATAATAGTTATATTGTCTAATATGATACAAGTGCAATAAATATATCAAATTTAAATATCAATTTCTTTATGGTGCATTTGGTTCAAGTTATCATGCATAACCTTGATTATGTGATTATTAAGTAATTACATAACCAAGGTTATGAGAATGAAAACATAACCTAATGTTGTTTGCTTCAATCTAGGTAATGCAATAAAAACTTATTTGTTTGGAAGTTTTAGTGTTAACTTAGTTTAACAAAATAAAATAAAATATATATAATAATATTATTATTATTATTAATGGTGATATATATAAATAAATAAATTTGAATAATATTTTAGAATTTTTTATTATTTTAGATTTTTTTGGGATAATTTTATTAGCCTTTAGACCATATCTATTTAATTAATCTCCACTATAGTTAGGAGTTGATTGATTCATTTGACCAAAGTTTTAATTAAAAAAACTTAAGTAAAAAAAAGCCATCCACATGCACATGATCGTGCGCTCACCACCACAGCCTCGGCCGACACCACCTTTGCTCGCGCTCAACGACCATCCGTCTTGCTACTCGCGCTCGACAACCAGTGAGCTGCGACCCCCGGTGAACCTTCCGCACGAAGGAATGGCGGTGACGTCGAGCCGACACCTCCCTCACTGCTTGCTACTCACCCTCGCGATTGGATTCTCGTTAACCCAAGAATCAAGGAAAACTTCACTTTTATGAGGGAATCACATTCTGGGTTGCATGCCCCATTTGCTGACGTGTCGAGCATGCATCATTACTCGGGAATGCTCATTACCTAAACCAAATAAGGCTTCTCTTGATAACCTTGGATAGATAACCAAGGTTATCAACAATAACCTTGAACCAAACACACCCTTAGAGTTATTGTTTAGGTTAATATGTCATACTCCACTTTCAAGAACAAATTGTTGATATCTTTACCAAGCAAGATGACCAAGGTGATTTACCATTTTAGGTGATAAGCAAGACATGAAAGACAAATTAGAATGCCATATTATGTGATTTACCAATATCCATATTTAAGGATTCAAATAGTTATAAGTTTGGCTATTAGCTTTGCATGGTTCATTAGCTTAGGCATAGTAAGGCTTGAATCCTATATGTAATATGATGTAATTACTTAATTATATGAGGATTTCATCTCAACAAAATCGATTATATGTTTACAAAATGCAGATAAACTTTATTTGGAATCATCACTTGGTCCTCAGAAATTGGGATGGAGAAACCCCTAGTTTCAATATATTGTAAAATACAAGTCTAACTAGAATCAATTCAATGTTTTCTTCTTTTCTGCTCATTTTCCTGGATGGTCTATACATTATGATTATTAAATTTTCAGAGGCTTTTCTGTCTCATGGTGAAATAAATAGTATACCAGTAAATTTATTCCCATCAATATACAACATTAAGGTTCCAAACCTGGTCTGAAAGACAATATTACATGCAACAAACAATATTTAATACTAAAAGTAGACAAGTTCTAACAATCTTTATTTGATTCCATGGTTAAATGCTTAGGTTCTACTAGTACCTTTGGAAACTAATCTTGGAGCGACATTGGTGGGACGCATGTAGTGTGTAATTATTCCAATGGGTACAGGTGCCGCAGCAAGAGCACGATATAACTTTCTGACCTGTTTTTCCTGCATTTATTATCAGAATTTTTAAGAATTTAGAAAAATCACAATAAGCAAGACATGCTGAGACAATACATGCTAAACCAGACAATTGCATGGTTTTAAATTTTTTGTATGGGGCTATGAGCTGCCCCTACCATTCTGATCAGAAATCAATATATTTCAAGAACAATGTAAACTTATAATCATTGATTCGAAATGCAGAATCACACTAAATCACCCAATTATCCACCCTCCTTTTTCCCTCGCAAATTTTCCTTAAGCAAGAGCCGGTGAGCAACTACTTCACTATAACAAGATCCACCAAAGCATTAGAAACATCCCAAACAAGTTGTTTAACTGCCCAGCGAGCAGAAACAACATCCAAAACACTACTCACTGCAACATTTGGATTAGATAAAACTTATGTTTTACAAAGAAATGCTTCATATAAAGTGTGTTAATTCTTCTAATGGCAGCTAGCTAGCTCCACTGCAGCATTCAAGCAGCTTGAATAATTACACTGAAATCAGGATTTGCAGATGCTTATTTTCCAAAGCTTGACAAAGCAATGGCAAACCCACATACGTTGTGGCTTATTTTCAATGCAGGATCATTAGTATGACTGTAGTGAGACTTCCAGTCCATCAGTCAGCTAAGTTGACTAAGAAGTCAACTTAGGCTAATCAGCAAACATACCAACAAGTCAAGCATCAAGAGTTTGAAGGCTATATAAAGAGGAATAAGGTGTACGTTTGAAGGCTAGCAAAATAGAGAGCATTTCCTTGGACCCTTTAGCCTTCCTCCTAATCTTCATACTATGTTTTTGTTGTAAGAGGTTTCTCCATCTTGAAAGGAGAGGTATTTTCGGGAGTGACTCATCAACTAGTTAAAGGTTGTGGAGTAGGAAGAGGATTCCGAAGTGCTTACATTGTGTTAGCGTTTATGTATGCAATTCTTTATGTTTCATATTTCCGCCGCTAATGATATTTGTATGACCTTGTTAAGCCAATAGCAAGTGTAGTATTAATTCTTAATTGCAGCTACAACCTCTATTCACCCCCTTTAGTTGTGTCTATCCATCACACCAATCCAAACATATAGATGATGGGGAGCATTAGCAAGTATATATATACCAATTTCTCCTCTTGTCCATTTGTTGGCTACGGTAGCAAGGATGAGCTCAAACTACCCTGGTAGTCACATTTTTGTATAGCACCAGCATGTGGTCCTACTCTTTGTCGGGAAAGTGCAGAAGTAACACTAATGAATGGGTCCAAACTATACTTAGTTGATTTTAGTACCTTAAGAGGTTTATATCCTTGCATAATATTATTACATTTAATGCAGGTACACTATTACATTAGAGCACAATTTTGGAATTTATTATATTGTTTATCACTTTAGTTTGTACATTTCAGCATTTTTACGTGCTCTACTCAGTGTTCCCTGTTAACCTCCTTATCTTGCCACTTCAGCATTTCAAGAAGAGGGTATCTAAATCCTTGATGAGAGTATCATTTGACGAGAGTTTTAAATTTACTAGGACTCACTCCAAGGACACTTCGTCCATTTTTAGGATTTAACTCATGGATTCTTCTTGCTTTATCGTGCTTTTGTCGTGGAACTCTAAGCTATCTTGTTGGATTTGATGTTATATTGTACTTACGTTCCACAGTAGACGAACACTTTTATGTTGGTCTTTTATTGTAAATGTTAGTTTTATCATTGTGGTGATGTTTATTAATGTAATTTTCTGAATTGTGTTTTGTGTGTTTGATTGATCTTGTTTTGCAAATATCAAGAATTTGTCACGTGGCTGTTATGAGTTTTAACTTTTAAGCCATGTCAATGACCATGAAGATCGTCTTGGGGCTGACAATAATTATAAAGCTCAATTAACATAAAAAATTGGATCCCTTTTAAATGCTCTAACTCCAAAAATTGAAAACTAAAACAGTCTATGAAAAGAATAATGTTATAGTTAAATGCACATAATCAAACGTGGAAAAAATACACTCAAGATAATTACCAAATAAAAAATTGTTTGAATTAATTTATTCCCCTAAGTTAAAGGATATACCAAAATAAATTTTTATAAAATCTAAAATTTTAAAAATTAATTCCTAATTTGAATTAAATAACTTTATAATCTCCAATACATTACCAATATAGATGTGTTGTTGAATAGCATAAGGTAAAGAGAAAACCCATAGATGGATAGGAAGTGACGTGTTTAAAGACAAACCCTAATCATGCTGTGAAATTCTGAGCAGAAATCTTTTGTTCTAGCGAATACAACACTGCAAAAACAGCAATTTCATTTGATTAAACATTAATGCACTTATATAAAAGAACATTTTTTATGAGTTCAAGAAAAAGCTAACCAGCCTTCGGTACAATTGTCTATTTGATGGGTGGTCTTCAGTGGAGCATCAAAGCCTAAGGCACGAGAAGCAAAAGTGGCACAGCATTCTTCAATGTTATCTGCTGTCCCTCCTACCTAAAGCAGAATTGACCTTAGTTTAATAGCTCAACCAAGTATATAAGCAACAATAACAAACCATAAATTTGGATACAAATTTCAAACGGATGAGTTACATGGAAGAGATACTGCACATATCCAATTATGTTACCTTATTGAAAAATTCATAGTTTAAATCTCATTTTGCATTGGTCAATGTGGACAAAATGTGCCATTCCACTTATACAGAAACTGAAACCATGTTGTCACGAGGAAAAATTACTTATTTCAATTAGCCACGCAATACAAATCATGCATGTATTTGTTTCAGCACTTGGAAGGGTATCAACTCTGATGATGCCCAAAAAGGGTGACTGAGCAATTAAGTATTTGCCTTCCTTCTTCCTCTTCTCATCATCCTTTAGTTCACTAACTCCATCCATCATTGCTCCTCAATTTAGATGATTATGTTTAATAGGTTGTAAAACTTGCTTTGATTGAGCCACAGGAAATTAACTTTTATTATTATTTAAAAGGGAATAAATAATTTTAGTGAATGCAACCAAGTTAGATTAAGTTATAGGAGCTAACTATTTGTTTACCAATTTTGTATTAGAATCAATGTTATAAAGGCACACACCAATCTAAATAAGACTTGAGCCTGACTAGAGACAGATAGATGAATAGTTGAAACCCTACAATTCAAGTGTTAGATGTCCGTGAGAGCTCATGTGTGAGTCTAGTCGATCATGTCAAGTATTATATGAAGCAGAAACCTAAGAGTAAAACAATACAATGTTAACACAACTCTTTTACGAGGTTCAGAGACCCCACTCCTACTTCACGGCCTATGGCATGTCTAGTGCATCACCCTTGCAAATCCATTAAATTGGTTTTTTTCACAATAGGCAATGGAGCAAGTCTCTTACAGTTGCAATATTAGGATGGTCACATGAAGCACAACTATCAAATAAAAGATGAAATGAAAAGCATAGGCAGAAAAAAATTACTAATGACTTGTGTACGAAAACTTTCAACTTGAATTGAAAGTCCATATGAGCATATATTCACTAAAGAATAAAGAATGTTTTTAAGTAACCTTTTATGCTCAAAGCTCCCAAGGCTCCAACGGGCAACTGGCTCATGTACAAATGACCATTGAGCATCCAATGACTACATCAACACTCAACCATAAATTTGATCTAGTTGATTATTGCTCAAATAGAACCTTTTTGTTCACCAAAACCTCACATTCAGTCGACTCCCTAGTCAACTGAGTTGCTTGAGTTAATTGATTATACTTCAGTTGATTGGTTACTTGATTGAATTTTATTGGTAATCCCTCCACTAGGTTTACACCCATGTAAACCTATGTGAAATTTTGGGATCGAACAAAGTTATAGACTACAACTTGAGACCTGTTGTCGAAGGTTTTAACCAAGCCACTAGGTAGACACTGCTCAAAAGCAAAAACCCAAGCTTACAATCATTCATCTAATCTCTTACAACTTTTATGCTTCTAAGTCTTCAACCTCGTCAAAGTTCCTACCCTTCAATCTACCATGTATCAAACCTCTGACTTATTAAATGCACAAAGCTCCCCGATCTTGCTCCGCATGTCATGCTTTCCCTCTTGTCTATGGGTCCACCTCTTATTAGGCTACCCTAGAATACACCTTGCACTAGATCTCTCATCCATCAAATGCACCAAGCTTCCTGAGCTTGCTCTACGTGTTATACTTCTTTGCTCACCTATCAAGTCCACCTAGTAATGAGCACAATAAACAATAACATATACAACAACCACCCAATGTTCTTTGCCCTACAGTGCCATACAAGTTCCTCAAGCCCCAACACTTATTGCAAGCCTTCAAGTCATTGAATGCAAAATAACTCGACCACTACCAATCACCAAGCTTCGTGAGCTCCATATGCACTATTTTAAATCCCTACACATATAATGCACATATAAATAGCATAGATCAAACCTAACTTAATCTCTTTGTCAAACATGTCAAAACAAGATGGTCGAACCTGACCACTTAGAACCATTGTTTCCTTAACAGATTGTAGGGATATATTTATTTCCATGATTAAGTCATAGTTAGACCTATTCTTTAAATATTCTCTAAAATAATAATTAAAAAAATTATCTAATTTGGTATGACCCAGTTAAAGTAAATTTGACAATCCATAAAACATAAAAATTAGTAGATCAACAGTTTTAATTTTTTAAATTTTCTAATTGAAATCTAAAGGTGTAGGGTCAACATCAAGAGGACTTATAAGAGGTGGGAGGCATAAGCTGTGAACAGGGTGGATTACAAGCATAGTTATTAAGCCTAAACTAGAGCAATAGGTCCACTTGAAAAAATTGAACCTCTAGCTCGGGTTTGTTGTGATAGATAATTCCTAAAACTAGAATCTTAAAAATCTAATTTTCAGTCTCAAAATTACTCTCCCTCTTGATCTCTCCTGTCTCTCATCTCTTGATCTTGCGCATCGCAATCCACCAGCGTTGACGCAAGCTACCATAGCACCAACAAGAACACCCAAAGTCGTAGCTTATGTTGTCACACACCTCTCGATCTCTCCCTCTCCCATCTATAATCTCTCATTTTTATGCCATCATCCACCAACGCCATCACACACCATGGTCAGTTTGAACGCCTAAAGCCATAGCTGACAAAGTCTTCCTCTCACCTCTACTCTCACAGCTAAGGACACACGCCATTTGACACCACCATTCACACTGATAAAAAACACCTAAAGCAATGTACTTCAATCTTGTTCTCCCTCTACCCTAGTTGTTGTATTCTCGCATTGCAGTTGTGGCCAACAGTTGGGCATCGACTATTTTAAAACCTTATTCTGACACATAGCACAACCATCCAAGTTCAGCCATCAAATTCCTTTTGTCAGCATTTAGATTTAACTATACAAAGGATATTTATTTATATATAATTCTTTGAGACTTTGTATCTCTCTGAAACTTTAAAATAGTTAATTTTACTAACCTGCTTTCTAGCTCTTATCTATGTTGGCAGAATTGATTTCTAGTTTGATATGAAAACCGACCAATTAACCCACTGGTTTGACTAGTTCACTAGTGATCTAGAGTTTTTTTGATTCAGTTCTAATAACTATAATTATAGGAGATGCAAGATCAAAAGGAATTTCAGTACTAAGAATACTTAACAAAGTCAATGACTCACAAAGAATAAATCTATAAACCCAAAATATCATTAATTGGATTATATAGTATAATGGGATCGGGTCGCTTTAAAAGGCCAACTTTAATTTTAGAAATAATCCTACCCCTACAAAGACTAAAATGTAAATATAAAAGAAAATCTTAATTTTTATGAGTTGTAACATTTAATATGATCGAGTCATATCCAATTAGGTTATTTAATTAATATTTTGGGGAGTATGTGATGTAAAGAATAGGTCCAATTTTATTAAATTATTTAGATATTGATTATTTGTTTACTGTTACTTGAGATAAAAAGAATACATACACTTCATTTAATAGTGAGACATATTTATATACAAACTAGAGATCTGTTTTAGAAAACTATAATTAAACTAATTGATAATTAACCTAATTGATAGATATATATTAACTAATATATACTAATATTGTGGTAACTAATATATACTGATATTATGGTAACTAATATATATAGATAATACTCTCCCTCAAGTTGGAGC
>JBBMJZ010000089.1:10157027-10167120 GCA_037833815.1 Zingiber zerumbet | reverse complement strand
GACCCTGCAACGCGTTCCTTCCGGGGAACAACCTAGCATTAGCACAATAGTTTAATGGATTCATTCATTAATATTTGTCATAGTTTTGACGCTAGCTGGCAACCTAACGCAACCCTCCTCCTTTATCCGGACTTGGGACCGGTCATGACCGGTCATCATGGGCGGAGTTCCCCATGATATCTAGTATTAGAATTAATTTCTTCGTAAGTCCCTAAGTATAGCAATGAGAGTTGGAGTGACACATTAGAACTCTAATAGGCATGGCATAGATATAGGATATGGATACAAATTGATTTTTCTAAGTTTGACACTCCTCTTTGTTATTGTTGATGTTGAAGTTGGTGCTTCCACTCACCTCTCGTTATAGTATTTCATCTCCTCTTGTGATTGTTAGGCGCAATCAAAAGATAAGATGAGTCATTGAACAAGAATCTTTATTTCTTGGCTAATTCCAGAATACCAAATGATATAGATTATGCCTTATGATTACGACTGAAATCATGTCGCCATGGGTGACAAGTGATATAAGTCTGTTTCGGAATAGTATCAGTTGACGCTTCGAATCATGTCTGAGAAGTTCAATGTATCTCCAATAGATGATAAAATGATAGAAAAAAATTGTGATGATATGAACATATTCAAAGGCTAATAGATACTATAGTTGAAGAGTTGAATCCATCAAAGTGAAAAATTAAGGGATAATAAAGAAAATATTTATTGTAATAAAAAATAATCTAATTGATCTATTAGAGTTTATCAATGACGTAATAATATTAAAGGCCCTTAATAAATTAGGGAAAACATGGCTTGATGGACTTGATGACGATGATAATAATGATATTATGCACAAATGACTTCAAGGGCAAATCCTTCTAATTCATTTTTAGGCATGTTTTGTTTCAACTTTCAACATGTTTCTCCATCATTTAATCTAGGTGAATGAAACTTATCCATCTCGTGAACCAAAATATGTTTAAAAAAATCACTCATTGGAAGTTAATTTCATTATGTATCTCACGGTTATTATTTCACATCAAATCAAGATGCATTAAACTTGGACAAAATCCAAGAACAAGAATCAGGAGAATACCTAAAGAAATGTCCAAGATAGAGCAAATGAGGGATTTTAGAATCATAACTTAGCTATGGTATCATATTAAGTCACACCAGAGTTTCATATTCCGAAAAGTTGAGCTACTGAAAGTGGACCCAATTTATATAGCAATGATATCATAACCAGCAGGGAATAATGGACATGTCAACTTTGTTCCTCATTTTGATTGCTTGAGAAGCCTTTTTTTTGCAACATATCAACAACAAGTACAGCTAGCTGTCCATTATATGATATAATAAATATTTATGGGCATAAATATTATATATATAGACTCCCTGTAAACAAGGTAAAGAAATATACTTACAGAGGAGGAAGATTCAATGCTTTAGATATATAATCAAGAATAAATCCTCCTTCTAGGACGACAAGGTGCTCAATTCTTGGAAATTGATTGTGTGATGGGCATGGAAGCAATCGACTATACTCTGGATACCTGAACCAAAACAATGTATAGTAAGTAGATAGATATCATTAGTAGAGTCAAGTTTGTTTATACAAACATAAAAATGACTCATAACATTGGACTACAAAGTGTAAACTAAATGTTTAAAGTATTAGAATAAATTAGTTTACTAAAGTAGCATATATAGAATATAGATTTTCATTGCAACAAAAAAAAGGGCAGACCGGTGTACGAATCTTCCACCATGCGGAGTCCTGGGGAAGGATTGCAACATATAACATTAAACAAAGGATAAAATAGTTTAGCCTGTGACCAAAATTGAAACCAGCACTAGACAAACTTGTCATGGACTACAATCTCCTTCCTACACCACTTGCTCTCTCCTATTTTGATCCTTCTCTTATGCAAATTAGTTGTGCAGAGTTGCATTTCAGCAAGTTGCTTGCGCACCAATAGGGATGTAAATGAATACAATGTTCGCAAATATGATCAATATTTGACTCTATAAGAGGTTCGATATAAAGCAGTATATAAAACAAAAAGAAACATGAAAACTAGTGAGCTTAACTCATCCAAAAAACTTATAAACAGTTTATGAATAAAATTTACAAATTTGTCTAAGGTTCAATTATGATTTTGTTCCTTTAACTTTACCTAAAGGATATAATATTAGCATGTGTTTATAATACTATTTGTTTATTAGTTTGGAGTTTCAAAAAATCTGAGTAATAATATTTTTTTACATATTAGATGTTTAAATTATAAGGATAAATATTTTGATAGTTGAGCTCATCCACTACTAAATAATGTTGTTAGCTTAAGCAGACAATACCACACACTTTACCTTGCTAGCTTTCATACATATTGTAATATATATATTTTCCTGCTATTATATGTGAAATATGTAGCATTCCTACTAGCTATTTCCCTAGCTAACATATTTTCTTGTCTTTACTCAGCATATACCAAGGCAAGTGTCAAACTAAGACCTTAGGTTGCTCTGGGACACAATCTGTTCTGACTTTTCAGAAATTATTCGTTGCCCAGTGAGGGTGTCGTTTACCTTTTTAATTACTTCAGTTATTTACGAGTTCTTTTATGTACCCTTTTTTTAGTATTTTTAGACATTCTCACTTGTAAAATCATGCATATTTTACATGCTTACACATGTTTAATAATTGATACTTAACTTTGGGTTGTATCATATGAATGCAGCTTGTGATGTCTTGTCATATCCAATACATAAGAGATTAATGGAATAGTCTTGATGACAAGTGAATTACACCTCACACATTAGGATTGGGAGGCATTTGGGTCATGACAAATGGGGTTAAATTTTATGATGGCCAATACAATTTTTTTCATATGGAGAACAAACATTGTAGGAGGATTAGTAGTTGAGACATTCCAACTTCGACTAAAGACTAAAGACTTGTCAAAATCAGTTTTAGTCTTGGAGTCAGATCAAAAAAATCCAAGCAATGGTTAACAGCAACAAAAAGACAAAAAGAGATCAAGTTTATTTATTTTATATATGGTATTACAAAAGGTGTTCTAATATTTTAAGGATGCATGTATCATTATTTATTAATAATACATAATCTTAATAATAAAAATAGATTAATTGCACAATATATTTATGCTAATATCATATTAACAGTATCATATCATTGCACAAAATATTTAAACTAATATTAAAAATATCATATCATTATCTAATAGAACGATATTACACTTTACATGATATATCTCAAGGTTTAAAATTTCAAGCTATGTTGGAGTTTCTATTTATGACCGGAACAATACAATTTTGGTACTGTATTGTGTCATACCGAAATTGTTTCAATACTTCTTAAAATATAAAAAATATTTTATTAATATTTATTTGTCATAGATACTTTTCTTAATAATCTGTCTCTATTTTCATCCTTAAAAGGGGAAAAATAGATGAAAGCGGGAAAGAAATTATTGAAAAGAAAGGAATTAATTGTAAAAAAATAAGAAAATGAAAGAGGGAAAAAAGGAAAAATAAAATAAGCAAAATAACAAGCAATACCATGTGAAGACCTTTGTGTGGCTGTTGCAAGGTCATAGCGGCCTCACGACCTCTCAAAGGTCTTCGTCCGGTTGCCATGAGGTCGCAGTGGCCTCGCGACCTCATGGAGGTTTCCATGTGGCCATCACAAGATCGTTGCTGCCTCATGGCTCCATCCAATGCCGGTCAACATGTGAAATAGTAAATTCCGCACTCGGTATCACGAACCATGATATATCTATTACATATAAATAAATAATAGATCAGATTCCTTAATATGGCATTTGTAAATAATAAAAATAAGAACATAATGAATCTAATATCAAATTTATTTAAAAAAAGAATAACCAAATTGCACTACATTATTAAATTATTTTGATAAAATTTTATTATTACTTACTTGATAGTTACATTTGAAGCAAGTTTTATTTAGTGAAAAGTTGTAAGCTACTACAATCAAGAGAGATTAATGTATTCACTTTAGTCAACAACAAACTTACCCCACCAAATCCATAGTGATTGAGAGAGATGGATGAGACATGTTTGGCATGTTGCCATAAGATTGACAAGTGATGCTTGAATTTGCAATAAGTCTCAAATCTTTGGTTATATGAGAGGTTCAAGTGAGCAATATATGTCAAGCTTTGATAACATAAGAGATTCAAGTGAGATACCAACTTTCTCTTTCTTTCTTCCATCTGAGTTTTCTAGGATTCAAGTTGAAATTAGTTAAGTACTATACTAATTGGGTTTACCAAATTTCAAATAATATCATCCATTTGCATTTTTAATTTGACCAACAGTCAATTAATGTTGTTCATTTTCTGGTGAGATCTAACACATTTCTAATTAATTTTTAATTCTCTAAGGTTTTTTTAAACTTAAATCTTCATGAGATGCCTGATTTCCTGAAAAAGATAATAAACCATTGTTGATTCCGTATAGATAACTGATGACAACCACATTAACTAATTAGTGTTGAGAAATCACTCAGCATCCAACAATGCCCATAGTAAATTAACTTCTAACATGGCAAGTTGACCGTCGAGGATACATGTAATATTATATCCCAAGTGGAGCCATCAAACATCTCTTTTGGCATCACATATTCGAAGTAGGTGCTCATAATACTTGAAAGGTGATATAATCATGACACCTTACTACGAGTTGAACTAGCTAAGGTTACATTTATTATATGCCACCCTAGATATATTTCTATGGTTCTTCTCTTCTTAAGGAGAAGCTTCTAGATCTTCATGGATGAGTTCAACCACATTTATTATCCTATGAGGGCTAACCAAAAAATAAATAAATAAATTCAAAACCACCTGCTAACACAAGATCCAGAAAATACAACCAAATAGGGAGAAAAGCATTACCCATTAGTTAAACAAACACTTTCAACGGTAGATGCCTTCACTAATGTCGACTGTGCAATGTAGGTTTTCTTTTGCAAAACCCAACGTCGTTGCTCTGTAGGATTGTGATGGCACTTGCAGTTAGAGCCCGCATTCAGTGAGTTAGCAAGAGTTATTTGAGAATGTAGAGCTCTGCAACAACGACTACTTGACCTCCATATAGATGAGATCAACGTGCTGGAAAGAATCAAATTGAAACCAGATGAGGAAGCAATCATTCTCTTCTATTCTGCCTTATGCTGTTCTTGTTTGCACCCTGCTCTGATATGAGGTGCTAGAATATGCTTCATTCACCTGAAATAAAAGAGATTAGTCATATAGATGATGTAATCCTCGACAACTTAATTGTGTCATGCAAGAATCTAGACAAGAAGGTAAAATTTGGTAAGAAAAAATAAATTATTTGAAAATATTCTTAACCTAATAATTAACATGATATAGTTACCACCATAAGCAATTAAAGGCAGTTTGTTATATATAATTGTAAGCAGATTAATGCTTTTTTTTTTACTTATGTTGATTATAGATCTCTGGGATTTGTCTAAAAGTTTCCATTCAAGAGGAAGCTTCACACTGAGGAACATATAATAAAAGAGCAAAGGCACTATTTGCTACATGTTCAAACTGGTCGTTCAACAGTCAATTTAGCCATGAAGAAGTCAACTAGATTAAAAAAAAAAGCCTTCTCTTTGCCTCGAGTTTTGGTTTCTCATAGATGGATTATTGAATGTCAAGGAATTACCAAGTGTGATACAAGTGCCTGACTATTCAAAAAATGAAAAAAAAAAAACATTTTTTTATGAAGAAAGAAATAAAAAAGAATGCTCTGGATGAACCAAAATCAACAAATTCACCAGTATGGAAAAGAAAAATACAGTTCAGTGTACAACAAAAACATCAGAGCATAGTCTATCCTAAGATTCTGGGCAATGATTTAGCATAAAGAAGACTTATTTCCTAAAGGAATAGGAAATTTAGGTAAGTAATGTCAAATAAATGAAAATTGCACTAGCAATTTCGAAGAAAAAAAAAGAAAGAAAGAAAGAAAAAACTGTGTCCGGACTCCAAAGGAACAAAAAATGAGCAATACTAAGAAAAATACAGAAAAGACTATTACTTATCGAGGTTTGATGGTCTTGATATTTCAACTGCTTAACCAAAAACTTCACAAGACAAGGCTACAAAGCTACAACTTTGAAAGAAATGAAAGTAACATCGGAGAAGTGTAGAGGCCACTTGTGTCCCAAGGGCAATTGATAGACGAGAAGGAGAAGAAACAAAGAAAGTAACAGTATTGTGACCCAATCTTCAGGTGCGGCAGGAGAAATTATCAGAGAGAGCGTTTGTCAAATCTATTTACTAAGAGGAGGAAGCGAAAGCACAAAAATATATATATCAAAAACAAAACACTTGAGCGAGGGATCGATTTGAGGCAGAGGTAGACAGTTTAATAAGGGACGAAGACGACTACCAACGGAAGCGACGGCGGCTGCGGCGGCGACGGCGGCGACAGCGGGAGCAAAGTGAATCTAAAAGGATAGTGAGCCCATCTTTTGTGTGACTCAGATATTTGCTGGCAGGCGCCCTTAAAATGCTGGTCCTTTCAAAATTAAATTAAAAATTAAAACAGCACTTTATTGTATTTTTTATTTCAAAAATATTTTTATTTTAATTGATATTATTATAGCAACTATAATTTATTAAAAATATATCAATTTAACTTAAATAATAACTATTAAAATAGGTGAAAATAAAATAATTTAAATTAATGAAAATTATTATATATAAAATATTATTATAATAAAATAACTTTTACTAACTTTATTAAAATTATTCAAAATTAATTAAAATCGTTTACCTTAGTTAAAATTACTTCAATATTCCGTAGTAGTTATTATTTAGTTATTACAATATTATAATAGTTATATAATAGTTGTTATAATAGTTTTGAAGTGGTTTTTGAATAAATTGAAATGAGTTTATGTAATATTGATATAAATAATAAAGACTATTTTAATATAAAAATATTCTATGTTAACGGTAGACAGAATATCGATTATCCTATGAATTAACAATGAAGAGAATTGGAAGAGAAGGTAAGAACCATTCCTTAGGTTTTATAGAAATTTTATTCAATAGAAAGGATGATTACTTAAACAGCTAAATAGATGTTTATATAGTTAGACCCTCATAATAGACAAAATTATCAAAAATATCATAAATATTATAAAATAGAAATTATTAAAAGCAGTAAAACAATATATTCAATTCTCCAAAAAAAATTCTAAACAGTATTTTTGGACTGAAACTAGACGGTTATAAGTTCTACTCAGTAATAAACGTAGATATCTGAAAGAACTATATGTGAGAGCAAATAGAGTCTCAATTTGATACCCAAATTAAAAATTATAATCATTTAAAAATTAGGTCCTTTTATATTGGCCTACATCCTATGTATAATATTTTTGATAAGTTAGAATTTAAAAATATTGAGTCGATTTATTTTAATACCTTATAATAACTATGTCATTCCTATTATAACATCACTAGAATAAAAATATTTTTCTAAACAAAATTATATATTGGAACGTTGTATTAATTAATTTTTGAAATATGATGTCCTATTCATTTTTACCCTAAAGAGAGTGCACAATCTCAAAAAGAAAGAAATAAAGTATTTGGTTCTACCCTTAAAAAAAATAAGAAAATAAATTTTAATTATCTAAATGACCTAAGTTTCATTTAAACTCTCTTTCACTTTTATCCTATTGCGATGGCTTTGAATACCACAATAGAAACACAACAAGGATTTTATAGGAAAGATTTTCGATTGTATAATGGAAGTGAAGCAACCTTAAGGATTATAATGTTAGCATAACATGAAGCAACATTGTAACATCTTCAATGTTGAGGCATCAACAACCCTCCATCTGGAAGAGAAGATCTTATTAAGATCACGTGGCTAAGTTAGAGGGGCTGAATAAGGAACATCACTTATCTTTAAGAGTTAACAATGCTTACTCAAGATGTTAGTTTGATTATTTAATCAAAAGCAATGAAAATAATAAAGAGAAGAATATAAATAAAGACCCTAAGATGTGGCATGGTTTGGCAACCTATCATTCTTTCAAGTGAATCATCCCTAAATTGACACTATCCTTTCTCCTTTAGAGAACTCTTTTAGAGGTGGAGAAACCTCTAATAAACTCTTGGGAGATTTATAATGGAACACAATAAAAAGCTTAAATCAAGATTATAGAGGGGCTCATTGGGAACGTTAGCCTTCAATTCTGCAGTCTTTGTTTAGCATGGTTATCATCACTTTCAAAAATTCATCTGATGTGATTAATATGGTAGAGGGGGTGAGTACTACTTCCTACAATGTTAGTGTTCCACAAAAATAAAGTATGCAGCAAAAATAACAAGAACACAAACAAAAAGACAAACGTGTGTGCTTACATGATTTTATGTAGTTCGACAACTTCCAAGCTTTTATTCCACGGCCTATGATTCATCAAATGGATCACTCTCAAGAACCTCTATATTTTCTCATTCTCATGTGGCAAAAAAAATAAAGTGATTCGTTCGTCCCCAGCGTTCCCCGCCAATTCATCCCTAGGCCAACACGAAAGAGATAAATTACAGGTGACTACTAACTATTAGTGCAAGTGGCTATAAATACCATAAATACAATAATATTTTTCTAATTCTCGACAATATTAAAGATGGAGAAATCTCTTACAAATCAACAAATATCATAAATACAATAATGTTAATATATCAAAGTCTCCCATTCTAGATCACTCAATCTCAAGCATTCTTTCTTTCTTGAGTTCTCTCTTCTCATCTCTTTTTAACTACCATAGTGTGTTCCAAGGGATGAACTATTATGGGAGGAGACCATTGCATCTTGGAAGATAATTGTTGTTCCGCCAACACAATAGAAGGGTGACTACATCTTCTCACCGCCATTCAATTAATTCCATCCTTGTCTCTTGATGAGGATTGATCTTTTATGGATCATGGCACCCGAGATCACTTGCTCATCTTAATGACGAGTATGATCCTTGAGATTATGATTCTTGGGAGTTCTTTATGAGATCACCTCCTTATTGTAGATGAGCTTTCTCTCGGTCCTTAATCAACCAACCATTAGAGAGGCATTACTCTGTTTGACAATTTTTGCAACTAGTTAGTCGTCATCGAACCGTAAAGCAAATCTAAGACATAAACTTGAGTCAAGACAATCCAGTGTCATCACCGCTCTAGTAAAAGATGGAGAAATTCTCTTATACTAACTTTAAATGATGGCAGCAAAAGATGTTATACTGGCCCCCATAGAGTGTGGTGTTGTGGTGAATTACTCAAAGGAACAATAAGAGGACCAAAGTTTGAATTCCAAATAGAACAATATCCTTAAATATGCTTCTAAGTGTGGATAAGTTGTGCTCCATATTTACCCAATAGGTGAACCATGGGAAGACAGTCTATCGTCAGGATTAGTTGAGTAAAATATAGACAACTAAATTACCAAACAAAAGATGTTCTATCACCATATCAACCTCATGGGATTCTTGAACTAGGATGCCCCTCATAAACCTAAGGATATCTATCCCCAAAGGAATGCCACATTGGAAGAATGGAAGGACAATGATTCCCAGGGATAACACGACATTAGCACAACAACAACCAGTGAGTGTTGTGTGAACCCAATTGGGATCGATAAGTGTTGGATTCTGATAAATGTATGTTTAGCATGCTAAAGGGTTTTACACACTGTCAATAGGTTTGGGAATGAGTGACAAACTCAATCCTTGATGATGACGGGGAGTTTCATGAAAGAGAATATTGGGGTTTATGTTCAAATTGCATGGAATGTGCTCAAATTACATGGGTGCATTTTGGTATGTATTTGACATTTAAAATTGAATAGGGGTTAAAACTAAGAGTTTAAGGTTTAGAGGACCTAAATCTTTTAGTTAATTTTGAGAAATGTATCCATCTTGGAAAACATGAGGATTTTTTGTTGTTAAAATATATGTTTTTGGGGGGGGGGGGGGGGGGGGGGGGGGGGGGGGGGGGGGGGGGGGGGGGGAGGGGGGGGGGGGGGGGGGGGGGGGGGG
>JBBMJZ010000089.1:10138662-10151253 GCA_037833815.1 Zingiber zerumbet | reverse complement strand
GAGGGATGAGGTGTCGCGGAAGAGTACACCGGCAGACAGGAAGGAAGCGTGCGGTGTTTCTGAGGGACGAGAAGCAAGAGCGAAAGATTACTCGAGGAGCAAGAGACACAGTCAGCGAGAAGGTTGGCACGGGAGAGAGCCGACGGGCTCGGTGCGTCCGAGGGATGAAGAGTTGCTGATGAGTACGCTGGCGGACGAGAAGGAAGCACGCGATGATTCCGAGAGACAAGAAGCCGGAGCGAAAGTCTGCTCGAGAAAGTCGAAAGTTGGGTTCGGGTGAGCCCTATTCCGGATGGCCGAGATCACCCAAGCGAGTGAAACTTGAGCGGAAGACCCGGAACGAGGCGAACGGAACGAGAGCAGAAGACCCGGTCGAAAAAAGTCAACACTGTTGACTTTTCCCACCCGGGGCACCCAGAACCCTATTTTTATCCACAATGCCTTGGAGTTTGATCGTTGCATCGGGGATAAGTTTTTATCCAGCTCCAGGTGCCTGGAACCCTTCCAGGCACCCCGACCAAGGTTATAAATACAGCCTTGGTCTAGAAGCTAGAAATAGACAAGCAATTTGATATTCAACACTTGTACGCTTCTCTTGTTTAGTTTAGCTTCTCATTTTCTATGCTTGAATGCTGTAAGAGGCTTCTCCGCCTAAAGGAGATTTTTATTGCGCTTCAACTACCTTGGATTAACAACCTCCCCAGTTGTAACCAAGTAAATCCTGTGAGCCTCGTCTTTCTGTTTATTTAATTATTTATGCAAGTGTTATTTTAAATGATCGAGAAGGGGTTTGGTTTAATTTGTGTAGGGCTATTCAACCCCCTTTTAGCCGACCAATCGGTCCCAACAAGTGGTATCAGAGCTAGGACGCCTTAGAAGGACTAACCGCCGACTGAAGCAACGAGATAGCTGGAGCTAACATCTACCCACCAACGTTCGAGGGGGAGTTCACATTTTGGAAGTGACGAATGGATGTATTTCTTAAAACATATTTTAATATTTTATTAATAATAAAATATGGTTATGAAGCTCCAAAGGACACAAATGGAGAAGAAATTGAAAAACAACTTTGGACCAAAAAGCAGCGTGACAATTTCATGTCAAATAGTAAGGTTGAATATCATTTAATAAGCGTGCTACCGGCGGAGGATCTCGACAGAATCAACAACTACCAAAGTGCAAAAGAACTTTGGGAAAGTTCTTGAAGCTCTATAAAGAACCAATTGAAGTCGATTCCAACTCCTCGATGGACACCGAGTCGTCATTAGAAGCTAAAAACGAGGAACTTGCCGGAACAGCTCTCATAGTCGAGTACCTACCAGAAGACGAAATCAGCTCTTCCTCAATGAGCATCGAGAGCATCGATGAAGGGGGAGTAACGTCGGTGGAAAGCAGCTCTACAGGGGGAGTATCATAAATTGATAAGGTAAGTTAGATACAGTCTCTACCTCTTGACCAATTGTTTAAATTTATAAAAATATTGTTGAAAGAGTCTTGCAAATTAGAAAATAAAAAATAAAAAATTATTAAAAGAAATTAAGGAGTTGCAAGGTACTCTAACAACAACCTCTCAATAAAAAGACTTTGATAAATTCAAAATAGAAAATGACAATATGAGATTAGAAAATGATAACTTAAAAATACATGTAGATATTTTAAAAAACCATGTATACTCAGATAATCAACATATTAGAAAATTCTATGCATTAAATTGGTACCTTATATACCATAAGGGACAAATAAGAATAATTTCAAAGAAACACATTGCTAAGAAATTCTTGGTTAATCTTGTAGGAAGGAATCTATTTTGGATTCTAAAATCATGCATAACTTAATTTTTCTTGAATAAAATTTTAGACTTAGGGCTTTCAGAGAGAAAATTAAATATTTAATTTCTCTAAAAGGCATTGTCTAGAAAATGGTTGTTGCTCCAATAACCAAGAAGGTCTAGTGCCTCGCCACAGCCTGGAAGCCGATTATTGAAAAGAATATTTAGTTGACTAATTGTTAAGCATTGAATTATGAATGATTTAAATGTTTGTCAAAATTCTATTAGATTTTTTTTTTAAAACTTAAAGTTACCAAAACCAATTTTTTTTTTTCAAAAGTGGTTTCTATCTTTCAAAGTTTTTCAAATGAATATACTTCGCTTTACCAAATTTTTACAAAAATTTTACCCTTAAACTTGTTGTGATACCCTATTTTTTATGTGATCAAAGGGGGAGAAGGGAATATTAAGTCTAGGGGGAGGTATTATCCAAATTTTAAAATATTAAAATTAAAACTAATCTTTTTATACTTTATTGTAGACTTTATTATTTTAACTTTATGTCTCTTTATTATAACTTAACTTGGGTTGCTACATCAAAAAGGGAAAGATTGTTGGAACCCCAAGGTTATTTTGATGTGATCAAATAAGTTAATTTAGGTCTTGTAGTGTTTTAACCTTGTGTCTAAGTGTGCAGGAGCTTAGGAGCACAGGAAGTCGAGCAGAAGACACAGCTAGCGAGAAGGACGACATGGGAGAGAGCCGACGGGCTAGGTGCGTCTGAGGGATGAGGTGCTGCGGAAGAGTACGTGAGCGGGCGAGAAGGAGGCGCACGACGTTTTCGAGGTACAAGAAGCTGGAGCGGAAGATTGCTCGAGAAGGCCGAAAATTGGGTGTGGGTGAGCCCTATTCCAGATGGCTAGAATCACCCAAGCGAGCGGAGCCAGAGCTGGAGCAGAAGACCCGAATCGAGGCAAGCTAAACTGAAGCAGAAGGCTAGGACTGAAAAAGTCAATGGGTTTGACTTTGAGGGTTCGGGCACCCGGACCCATTCCGGGTGCCTGGAATCGAAACTTTATCACCATCGATGTGGATGTTGACCGTTGCGTCGGGGATAGATTTCGATCCCACTCTAGGCGCCTGGAACGTTTCCAGGTGCCTCGACCAAAGCTATAAATACAACCTTGGTCCAGAAGCTAAAAATCAACAAGCATTATTGCATACAACACTTGCACACACTTAAGTTTCCATTTAGCTTCATCTTTCTGTGCTTTCACTGCTGTAAGAGGTTTCTCCGCCTGAAGGAGATACTTAGTACGATTTATTTCCTTGGATTAACAAGCTCCCCGATTATAACCAAGTAAAAGTTGTGAACCTCGTCTTTTAGTTTATTTCTTTAATTATCTATGCAAGTGTTCTTTTAAGTCCGAGAAGGGTATTTTTGGTTTATTTGTGTAAGGCTATTCAACCCCCTTCTAGCCGGCCAACCGGTCGCATCAGATACCTTCCTAATGGCTTTCCTAAACTTTTTAGAGGCCTTAGTCATACTAGTCTTCTTAAGGTTAACACTAGGGATGACCTCCCATGTAATCTTAAATTGACTCTTAGACTCAGGATTAATTTCATAGCTATATAGAACTCTATGATATGATGATACATTCTCCTTAGCTTTATTTAGACTTATATCCCAAATCTTTCTAGCTACTTCAAAAAAAAAAAATCTCAAAGATAACGAATTTGCCCTTTAAAATCTGTTGTAATTAACATTGTTGTTAAAAGTACACTAAAACGACAATGGTTTTAAGATCATTGTCTTTGAGCGTTATGGACAATAATTTTGTAATAGTTTTAAACTGTTATCTTTTAATACCTCGTGATAGTACCTTTAAACTGTTATCTTTGAGCGCTATGGACAGTAACAGTTTCACAACATTTAAAAACCATTGTGTAAGTACCTCGTGATAGTTTTGATGTGATCAACCAAGTCAAATTAGGTCTTATTATATTTTGATGCCTTGTGTCTTAGTGTGCAGGAACTTAGAAGCACAGGAAGTTGATCAAAAGATGCAGCTAGCAAGAAGGACGACATGGGAGAGAGTCAATGGGCTCAATATGTCCGAGGGATGAGGCGCTGCAAAACAGTACACTGGTAGACAAGAAGGAAGTGCACGACATTTCCAAGGGATGAGAAGTCGGAGTGGAAGACTGCTCGAGAAGGTCAGAAAATGAATTCAGATGAGCCCTATTTCGGATGGTCGAGATCACTCAAGCAGCCAGATTGGAGCAGAACCAGACAGTCAATGAGATGTTGACTGTCTGAGCGCCTAGATCAAGTCTAGGTGCTTGGGTGCTCCTAGCGCCTAGACTAGGTCCGAGCGCTCGAACCCCCTAGGTCAGCCCAGGGGTCGCTCGATGCCAGCCTCATCGAGGAAGGGCGTCCGGGTACTTGGACTAGGATAAAACTTTATCCTGTGCCCGTTGCATAGCCTTTTGCATGACTATAAGATTTGCCACACGGGGGCTCCCAAGAGGGTCTGGGTGCCCGGACTGTGTCACATTAGCAAATGATCGTTTTTGACTAGTGAGCTATAAATAGAGCTATGATCTTCTCCTTTTTGGTAAATACACTCTATACTTCAAGTTTTATTCAATTCTTCACTTTCGAGCTTCATTTTCGTGTATGAGTCTTTTTTTCCTCTGACGTTTTGTTTGAGAAGGAGATTTTCTTACTGAGCCTACTTTCCTCAGAGTAGGAATCCTCTAATTACTAACTAAGTAAAAAATCTTGCTTCTCTCATAATTATTTTGATTCTATTATTCTATTTAATTAAGTGTATACTTGTGTTAAGCTCGATTGTTTGAGAAAGGTATTGGTTTATTTTATTGTGCAAGGCAATTCACCCCCTCTTGCAGGCTACAAGGGACCTACAATTAGTTTCAGAGTAAGGTCACCTTAGAAGGACTAACTGCCAACTGAAGCAAAGACGATGGCTGGAACAAGCATCCACCCGTCGAAGTTTGAAGGAGACTTCACACACTAGAAGAAAAAAATAGAGGTATTTTTAAAATTTATTTGATATATTTGTAATTTTAAAAATGGCTTTGCAGTACTTATCGACAACAATGGTGAGTTGAAGAAAGAAGAACACTAGACAAAGAAGGAACAAGCTGAATTTGTGGCAAATGGAAAAGCAGAATTCCATTTCCTAAGCACGTTACCACCACAAGAGGTAAACCAATCAGAGCCTACAAGTCTGCAAAAGACGTCTGGGAAAAATTTCTAGAGCTTCACGAAGGATCATCCAAAGCTAAGCTTGCAAGGAGAGATCTACTTTGGAACCAACTGACAAATCTATGACTAAAGGAAGGTGAAACAGTTCCTCAACTGCATGTCATGCTAAAGGAGCTAGTCACCGAACTCACGAATCTTGAAGGAAAGGTAACCAACTAAGATTCATTAAGGTATGCACTTAACAATGCCCCTAGAACACCTGAGTAGTCAACCCTAATAGATACATATTACATCTCTAGGGACTTAGAGGTAAGTAATTTAGAGAAATTATTTTCTATATTTGAAATACATAAAACTAGATGCGCAGATCTAAAGAAGGAGTCTAAACAAAATATATCCTTAAAGGCAAAAATGGATGAACTAGATCCAAAACTTCTCTTGACAATGATGAAATGACATTTATGGTAAGGAAGTTTAAAAAATTCTTTAAAGCTAATAAATTCAATCAAGTATAGGCTAAAAGAAGAAAAAGGAGAGTGAAATGTTATCACTGCAATGAAGAGGGGCATGTCAAAGACAACTATCCAAAATTGAAGAGCAAAGATAAGGACAAGGACAAAAGACTTACCCTGAAGAAGCACAAGAACCTAGAGGCGACATGAGATGAAACTTCAGAGTCAGAAATTAAAGCCTATGCCAGACTTGCGTTAATGGAAAGTCATGAAGAAGATGAAGAAGCAAGCTCATCCGAGATGAGCATTGAGAGTATCAATGAAGGGGGAGCAATGTTAGAAGAAAGCAACATTACAGGAGGAGCATCAAATAATGAGATCGACAAGGTAAGTCAGGTACGATCTCTACCTCTTGATAAGTTATTTAAATTTATAAAAATACTGTTAAAAAATTCTTGTAAATTAGAAATTGAAAATGAAAATTTTAAAAAGGAAAATGAGCAATTAAAAATAACCTTATCAATATCTTGTCGATTAGAAGATTTCGACAAGATAAAAATAGAAAATGAAAAATTGAAAGTAGAAATAGAAAAATTGAAGAATTATGCATGTTCATATGTTCAATAAATTAGAAATTATCAAAGAATTAATTACCATTTTAGATATCATAAAGGTCAAATTAGAAAATTGTCACCAAAATATATTCTGAAAAAATTTCTAATTAATCCAGTAGGTAGGAATCTATATTGGGTTCCAAAATCATACTTAAATTAAAAATCATTATACATGCTTTATTTTTTAATTTGAATTCATATTTTTTGCTTAAAATTGTCTAACATTTTTTGGTATGATTTCTCTTCAAAATTAATTTGATATTAATTTTTCCAAGAAAGAGGGTTTCATTATTTATCAGTATAAAAATTTCAAAATTTTTTGACTGTTGAATTATTTTTTATAATTTTTTTTAAAAATTATATTTTTAATTTAAAATTTTTTTACAGTGTTATTCTTGCAAACTTTATTTTTTTATGAAAATTTATCATGTTTACTATTAAAGAAAATATTTTCAAAAATTTTAACCGTTATTGAATTTCTATGAATTATTTATCCAAATACTATTTTTTAATATTATAAATTCTCAAAGATTCAATTTTTGATAATTTATTTTTTTTTGAAAAAATTGGCTCTATTACATTCTCAAAAAAAATTTCATAATTTTTTAAGCTTAGAAACTATTTTTAAGTATTTTTTTTAGAAAATGCAGCCTTCTGTAGAAATAATTTATTATTGCTTAAATCAATTTCATTTTTTCATAAAAATTTTATCCTAGCTTTAGATATGTCAGCTAAACTTTTATAAAAATTTTCAAAATTTTTGAAGAATTAAAAATAATTTTAAAATCATTTTTTCTAAAACTACTTTATAAATCACAAAAGTTCATATTTTCAAACTTTAAAGTTTATTTTTTTTAATGTTTGCCATTTTTTTTACCCTTAGAGATTAATTCAAATTTATTTCCAAATTAATTTCCAACATTCTCCTATTTTTAATGTGATCAAAGAGGGAGAGTTAGAGATTAAGTCTAGGGAGAGGGTAATTTTTTTTACATTAAATGTTATTAATTGCATATTAAAGTACTTGATATCACTATTATTTATTTTTGATTTACCCTAACTTAATTTGGGTTGCTCACATTAAAAAGGGAGAGATTAAGTCTAGGAAGAGTATGCTGGCAGATAAGAAGAAAGCGCGCAACTTTCAGAGGGATGAGAAACCAGAGCGGAAGACTGCTCGAAAAGGTCGGAAAATGGATTTGGGTGAGCCCCATTCCGGATGGCCGAGATCATCCAAGAGAGCGGAGCCGGATTGGGGCAGAATCAGACAGTCAACGAGATGTCGAGATGTTGACTGTCCAGGTTCTTGGACCACGTTCAGGTGCCCGGGTGCTCGGACTCATGGGTCAGCCCAGGGGCGCCTCGACGTCCGCCTCATCAAGGAAGGGCGTTCGGACCTGGTTCAGGTGCTCGGACCAAGATAAAACTTTATCTCTCGCCCATTGCATAGCCGTTTACGCGATGATAAGATTTGTCATGCTGGGGGTGCCCGGAGAGGGTCCGGGTGCCTAGACCATGCTACGCTAGCAAATGGTCGTTTTCAACTAGTTCTATTCAGTTCTATTCAGTTCTTCACTTTCGAGCTTCATTTTCGTGTATGAGACTTCTCCACCATCGACGTTTTCTTTGAGAAGGAGATTTTTTTACCGAGCCTACTTTCCTCAAAATAACAATTCTCTGATTGCCAACCAAGTAAAAACCTTACTTGTCTCGTAATTATTTTGATTCTATTATTCCGTTTAATTAAGTGTGTACTTGTGTTAAGCCTGATTGTTTGAGAAGGTATTGGTTTGTTTTATTGTGCAAGGTAATTCATCCCCCTCTTATCGACCGCAACGGACCTACACGTTGTATTTGGATGCTTTTGACAACAATAAAATATCTTGATTAGAAAATATTTTGACAACAGTTAAAAATCATTATCTTTGAATTTTTTCGCAATAGTTTATAACCATTGTCTTTATTCATTTTTTCAATAGTTAAAAACTCAATTCTTTATAAGACAATACACAACATTTATTTACAATACATAACATCTTTTACAAAATTAATTAGTTAGTACATCAACATCCTTAACTATTGTCTTTTACAATACATGCACAACATCTATTTACAATATTATTTTTACAATACACATCATCTTTTACACAACTATTTTTACAATACACAACATCTTTTACACAACATCATTTACAAAATTATATGTACACATAATGTTTACACGACATCATTTTACAACTCATAAGCTACTAAACCTAGCTGCATCTTTAGATTTATTAGATGGCTCAAACCTACAAAAACATGAACAAATAATGTTTACCATAAATGAATCAATGACAGCTTAATATGTGGATTTAACACACAAATTTACTTTCTTACAATAGTAAGCACTACTACATTGAATTAATATAGAAATTATAGTAGTATTGAAAAAAAGATACTTTAAACATTCTTATATGATACTATAAAAGTTAATTGGTAAACATACTGAATATGGTTATCCCAAGTTGAGCATAGACTAGAGAAAAAAAATCCATCCATAAAATGGTAAAACCACCAAGTGATATAAAACGTCATTGCAATAGGAAATTGTAAGGATAACAGTAGGGACTACCGCTCTATCATACTATGAGTTATACATATAGTAAAATACGTTGATGAAAAAAGTAGAGGCATATGACAGAACCAAAGGACCCAGACAACAAACTTTTCTCAGATTCTTGATTTATAGAGGCAGCAGTAGCTTGCACAATTGATATATTTTGTTGCCTAACCTTACAAGACCTAAGTACCTTTTTGAACAACTGTCAATTTGGAATGGAAGAAAGTAATGGCAGATGATAGAACATGAACCAGTACTTTTAACAAAGGTTTTGGTTGCTCAGAAAGAATTCATGTTGCAGTGGCCTATGGCAAAATGAGCCATAGAAACTCTATAGCTTCCTTTTTCATGGGAATCAGATTATTTTAACCAGAAGGTCTACAAATACTAGTTCAGTTTCTATACAAAGATCATAAAAGATGATCATGCACAACACTTTGCTATGAGACAACAAACAACCAGGGATAGAATGCATGGGTTAAAGCATTAAAAGATAGTTGTAAATACAAATTCAAAATTTGAAAATAAGCTTAAGTTTCATTCTTCATAATTTGGATGGGATAACATACATTGATGGAGAAATAACAATCACAAATACAAAAGCATGCAGAACATTTTCTGATTTCATTTAATTAATATGGAAAAATATACTATGAATTTAGAACACTGAAGCAATCTAACTTCCTACCTACCATTAGATATAACATCATGAAATGAAAAACAAAGGTATGCTACTTGTTTCAGCTCTCTTTTAAGAAGCAACACTTGCATGGTAAATTTGATATAAAGACAGAAAATCCTAAAATGTTTTGGGAGACAACATTTAGTATTATTTAGGATACATATTACATGGATAATTATATAATGCTGACATAAAGAAGGTGGAAAAGATTGTAGCTTATCTATTTACATGAATAGATATGCATTTCTAATATGGTAACCATGAAATACATTTTTTTGGATCCTTAACAAACTCGATGAAAATGAAAACAAAATGCCACATAAATTATTTTTTTAAAATCTATCAACTATAGAAAATTAAACATCAACACACTGTCTCACGACATGAATCTATCATGTTGTTAGTTATGCTATGAGTTTTATAAGGATAACAGTAGGGACTACTATTGTATCAAATATAGAAGATTAACCATCAAATACTGCTCTATCAACGGATGAAGTTTCTCCATATTTTTTAGATTGACATCAAATTGCATACGGTAAAATGTTGAAGAAGTGTGACACATTATGCCAGCAATATACTTACAAATAAAGATCACAATGAGAGCGCATGAATTATCGAAGAGGGACTAAGCATGCCAACTTAAAACTTTATAGATATTAGCATGATCTATAAAGCAAACATTTACTAGAGCTAAGAGGGACTAAATGGCATAGTGTGTCTGTATACCTAGTCATAAATATAATCTTGTATGCATTCCGTCTACTTGGAACACACTTCATCAATTTCTTCCTTAGAGTAGTATGTTTTCATGAACTATGAACAAACACATAGATTATATCAACAAAAAAAAAAATCAATAATGACTTTGTAAAATTAAAAACATAATTATTTGAGAAGATTGAGAATATGTCAAATATTACTATTGAGAATAGTGAATCCTTTTCATTGGTAGCATTTTTCTTTAATAATTTCTTTCATAAATCTCATCACATAAAAACCACACTATTTTGTATTTGGTTGCCGAGGACCCTATGTTAAAAACAAATTCTCAATGACTAATATACACATTTAAATATTTGTTAATTAATCACAAGTAGACATGCATACCTTTACTACTTCCCATATAACCTATTTTTTTCCCTTTCTTTTCATTCTTTGAATTAAACACTCTTAAGCTCCTTCAGACATCAATAAGAGTCAACATATGAGTGCTTTATTGACTAAATTAAATGCTTAATTAGATGTTCTAAGTAGACATTAATATCATTTCCCAGTTGTTTAAGATCATAAATCAACAAAGTGAGCATCATACATTTTTTCTTCATACACAACTTTGGAGGAAGATTATAAGTGATCATTACAATTGACCAACAACTATATGCAAAACTCATCGAACTATGGAGATTGATCCCATCTGCTGATATGACCAATCTTAGATTTCTTGGCTCGGAAGCAAAATCTAGGCAGTTGTGATCCACTACTTTCTAAGAAGGTGCATTAGTTGGATGACACAAGTATCCATATTGAATTCTTTTATTAGTATGCCAAGTTAACTCCTTAGAAATAGCCTTATTCTGAAATCATCTTTGAAATCTTGGAATTGGCGGGAAGTACCAAAGGACCTTTGCAGAAACTCTTTCATTTATCATAGATTTTTACCCAACTTCCACCTTGACATCCCGTAAATAGGACAATTGGTAAAATCCTCATAATTCTTCCAATATAAGATACAATCATTAGGGCAAGCATAAATTTTCACATAATCCATCTCTAATGCACATAAGTTTTTCTTTGTATCATACAAAGATAAAGGTAATTCATTGTCATCTGGAAGCATTTCCCCAGACAAACTAAGTAAGTCAGTAAAACTTTTATCACTCCAACTATAGTTTGCCTTCAAGTTATATAATTTCACAAGTGAAGATAACTTTGTAAAGTTAGTACATCTAGGATATAAAGGTTTCTTGACATCTTCAAGCAGCTTATGAAATTAGTTTGGATTCTCCACATAACTATCATATGCAACATGTACCATGGCTATAGGTTCCTCGATAAAAGATTTGTATTAATCTTGCCTTACTCGATCACTATCATTCAATGAGTTCTTAATTTTTGATCTTTCCCCATGCAAAATCAATGCATGATATGTTAAATCTATACCATTACAACACAAATGTGCCTTTATAGTGTCAACATCTTTCTTCTTTAGATTGCTACATCTTGCACATGAGTAAGGTGCTACATTCGTATCATTAGCGTTTTGCATTGCAAAGTGCAAGAAAGACTTTACCCCAACCTCATATTTATGTGATAACCTATTCTTTGATATCCAATCTTTGTCCATTACTCGTACAACTAAGCAACCAACAATGAGTCAAATCCTTCAAAATAGTTGTAAAAATATGACACATTAAATTAACAGTGCTACCAACAATACAAAATTATTTTGGTCAATTATGTTGGAATATATCTATTAAATTTCATTAAATTATTATCGTAAAAGTAGCTAAATTAATTTTAATTGTCACAACTACGAAGCAACAATTTGAAACATTCAACATAGACATAGAGATAAGAGGAGTATACTTTGATGTCTAACAAGCTGGAAACATCTTAAAATAAAATACCAGGAAAGCATTAATAAGGAAAAAAAACTTCTAGTTGTAGAACATGTGAGAGTATTTGTTGCCGCGGGAAGTACTAGCTAATAAAACATGTATTTTGATATTGACAAATGATCAAAGTTAAGCTTATTTGTGATCTAATAAGCTCACCTGAGTGAGCAGATAAGTCCTAGTTAAGGCTAGGTAAAGAAGCCCTGCTCACGAGAACTGGGCACAAAGTCCTGGTTAAGAGATTGGGCACGAAGTACTGGTTGAGAGGATTGGGTTTGAAGTCTTGGTCAAGGGATTAAGCATGAAGTCTTTGTCAAGTGGATTGGGTAGAAGACTTGGCAGATCGAATATATCGCACATAAGTCCTGGGGGTCACATACACCAGACGGAAGTCTGTTGGTGTGGGAAGCATTAGACGATCGTGTTGGTTGCTACTCGGAAAACCTAATGGTTCCACTGTACAAAAATTTTGTACATGACCTGAACCTTTCCTAGCTACCATGTGTTCTTTTAAATTAAACTTGGACCGCCTACAGAACTTAACATGTTTGATCCTAAGTTTAACTTATATGTTCTTTTAGGTTTAGACTTGGATCTCTTGCGGAACTTAACACGTTCGATCC
>JBBMJZ010000089.1:10090721-10101220 GCA_037833815.1 Zingiber zerumbet | reverse complement strand
GAGATGGGAGCTTACCTTGCCAACGGAGAGGATTCCCCTTTTTATACCACTTCATATAACCTCCGTAATCATGAAGTAGACCCCGACTCGTTGCAGTTCGTTAGGAGATGACGTCAGTCACGCACTTGTAGGAAATAGTTTTTAAGGAATCTTTTTTGTACCCCAGATGTACCTTCTTTGTCATTTAGCGCACCTGCAGAAACTTTCAGAAACTATTTCCCGCCAAATTAGTTAACCTGTTATACACTCTATAGGCTGTACAGAACTTCATGTTTTCCTAGGTTCGGTCGACCTTATATGATCTATCGACATTGATCTATATTTTACATTCCCTGACGATTATGTTATCCCAGCTAATGTTAACCTGAGCTTGTCCAGGTGTATTATCTCGTCCGATATTGATCTAATCCTTGCCCGGGCGTGGTACCTCGGACGATATTAGCCTAATTTTGTCCAAGCGTATTATCCCGGGCGATACTGGCCTAATTTTACCCAAGCGTATTGTCATGTCCCATATTGGCCTACTCTCGCCTGGGCGTGTTATCCCGGACGGTATTGATCAAATCTTGCCCGGGTATGTTATCCCGGACGATATTGATCTAATTTTGCCCAGGCATATTATCCCGGGCGATACTAGCCTAATCTTGTCCGGGCGTGTTATCCCGGACGGTACTGATCTAATCTTGCCCGGGCGTGTTATCCCAGACGATATTGATCTAATTTTGCCCAGGCGTATTATCCCGGGCGATACTGGCTTAATCTTGTCCGGGCGTGTTATCTCGGATGATACTGATCTAATCTTGCCCGGGCGTGTTATCCCGGACGATATTGTCTTGACCTTCGTAATTTTGCAGCCTCCTTTCTTCTTTCTACCAAGGGTCTATGAAACCTGACCCATATCAACGTACATCAAAACAAATGAAGAAATCTGACATCTGAAATAATCGATCACACAACCGAATTTAACATCCCAAACTGAAGATGAACTCAAATCAAGATTTACCCCTGATCTAGATCTGATGAAGAGGAAATGTACCTCACTGATAGAATCAACGGCGGAGGATCGACAACTAGGGTTCAATGGAAAGGGTGGTGCTCGGCTCTTCCCTCGGCGTATACTTGGTGTCTGGGGCAGGAGTAGGCAGACGACGACCCACGGCGGCCAGTGATAGATCAACATCGTCACAATCTGCCCTTAACTGAAATGGCATCATGGATCTGAACAAAAGAGATGTTAGGGCACGGAGCACAAGCGGTGGTGCGGTGTCCGTCAGTGGCGCGGCGTTGGGCGGTGTCAACGGCGTTGGGTAGCGGCAGGAGGAAGAGGAGATGGGAAGAGGAGGCTGGCGGTACGATCTTGTGCTGAGGACAAGCGGCGTTTTCGGGAGGAACCCGCGAGAAGAAGTGATCGTGTGAGGGAGAGGAGCGGAGGAGAAAAGGATCGGTATGAGAGGGGAGAAGGAATCGGGTAGGAGAAATATAACTTAGGTCTAAATAATTAAATCCTAAGTTAAAGACTCAATTAACTCCCTTAAGTGGGTATTCCAAACAGGCTTTCTCCAATCCCAATAACTCCACCCCTTAAATTATATCATACAAGCTCCAATTAAATCCCAGGAAATTTCTAAAAATTCCTAAAAATTCTAATAAGATTATTTGTCAAATAACCCTATTATTTAATTATTATTTGGGCATCGTATTTTACATCTAACCACTTGATTAAGTGTGTAGGAGAAGTCTAGATAGGTCGACGGACTGACCGGATATCTGACAGGAAATCTAGTTAGGTCAACTGACCGACTGGATAGCTGGTATGAAGTCAAGATAGGTTGACGGGTTGACCGAATATCTGACAAGAAATTCAGCTAGGTCAATGGGTCGACCGAATAGTTGGTATAAAGTCTAGACAGGTCGATGGATTGACCGGATGTTTGGCAAGTTGGTAATTAAGGTAAGTCACTGGAGGAGAGTGACCTTATGAGGACGCGCTCCAATTGAGGGACAGTAGGTGTCGGTCCAATTTAGGTCCATTTAGGATCCCTAAAATGAGACCTTAACTAGTTCCTGGTCCTAGGAGGATAGGGACTAATTACTACTTTTTACTATTAATTATCATTGTCCTAATATTTATCTTACAGGGTATATGGACTAACGTTGTTTTGCAGGAAAAAAGGAGCATATTTGCCTTCGGATGAACAATGTCCAAAGGCGTCTTCAAGCAGTGAAGGCGTCTTCGTACTGTTCATAGAAGGCGCATTCCATGGCTATGGAAGGCGTCTTCCGCAGGGTGAAATTTTGACCTTGCCGTGGTTAAGTGTCGGGCTGTTTGGGATATAGTTTAACCCATTGGAGCCTTCCATGCCTTATATAAGGCAGTCTCGAAAAGATATTCAAATAACACTGATATACGAGCTACCACTCATCTATTTGAGCTTTCGATTGCTCCAGGCTTTTGCTATGACTTTGCTGCAAAGCTGCTGCATCTGACAACTGCTCCGAGAACTTCTGATCGTGGCTGACAGACCGACACCGACACACGAGTGCTCCTACTTCTATTTCTATAGTGTCGGTAACATTTTATTTGTGTACTTGATTATTGTAAAAGGACAAGTGCAGTGTGTTGCACTTGTTCAAACTTTCTTTGTACTCAATTTCCTCTTCCGGAGGTACCAAAAGAAGCCTTTAGTGGATTATCCATCGATAGTCCTGCGGGACTTGGGTCTTGGAGTAGGAGTCACCGAAGGCTTCGAACCAAGTAAACCGCTTGTGTCTTTCTTGTGTCTTTTTTAATTTTGATTTCATTTGTACTTTCCACTGTACATACTTATGATTTTAAAACTGATAAAACAAGTTTTTGAAAACCACATCATTCACCCCCATCTCACATGTGATCTATCCAACAGCATGTGCCACGACTAAGAACTCCCCATAAATTAGATGGATTAACACTATTATCAAGCATACGTACTGGACCAGGTCTATCTAGCCTGTGATTTGAACAAATATATCATTTTGATTCACCATATCATTAGAATATTCATGAAGTTAATTTGTTAATTCATTCACAATAGCCTTTATCAAAACAAGACATGTTGATACTTATTAAATGCATAATGTTAATTAAAATAAATTAATATAGTTGAAGAGTATAAAATATCTTACCAATCTTTCTACTACAACATTGCTTTAGAGACTTTCATTGGCATATGTAAAGCAAGCTTGAAATAATTCAACTCATACTGGAGGGTGCCCCTTTTCTTTTTCCTACGTATATTCAAGTTCATTCCAAATCTAATGAGCATATTTTCCACCTTGAGTGACTTCAATAAAACCAATCATTGATATCTTATCTAATGAGCAAAAGTTAGATAAATCTATCCAACCTAAATACACTGTCCCAAATACCTTGTTCAATTAAATGTCAATCTGTGTGATTTGTACTCATAATTGATGGTTGTATATCTATCTTAGGTTAAAGTTTAAAATAAGATTTCCTATTAGTTAGATGCTTAGGAGCGTTATTCCTACTACAAATAATAGTTAGTTATAAATTATAGATAATACAAAAATCATAAACCTTCTAATATCAAATATAAAAAAGCTAAAAGTTAAACATGAAAAAGAAATACATATCACCATATATCATTCAATCATCGTATAAAAATCCATTCTATTGTTATTACAACGATAATTAAGTAAACATAAATACGTAGACTAGATAAAATTTCATCATAAATAAGTATCAATTTCCACTCCGGGAACATCATCACAAACCCAAACCAATTCTTCATGTTCAATGTAGTCTTCAGAATTACAAATATAACTTTAAAGATATCTATCAATATCTACCATAGGCTGCATTTTATACTTTGCTCGTGCACCAGTGGTGATCATGACATGCCAATTATAATCAATTGAATCTTCCACGTAAAATACTTGCATAGCCTAAGATGCTAAAATATAAGGCTCATTATGACACATAACATTTTTAAAATTGTCCAACACAAAATCATCCTCATCCAATTTTAGTCGTTTGCTTTTGGAGACTCACTCGACTTAATCACATTTTGTAAAATTGTATAATAATCAAGTTCACTTAATACTAGATTATGATTTCTTATACTTGAATAACTTAAGGTAGTTGCACTAACAATTACACCACAGTTGAGTTTTTCTCTGATATTCCACTTCCTTTGTATGAAACCTAAATCCATTTGAATTTTTTTTTAATATCATATCCTGATGATAGTCGGGCCTCTAGAAATTAATCTCAAATCATTTGACACTGGATCATATGCTAGAATATTTATATCTTCAATCTATCATACAATAAATACTTAAACAATATATTTTAAAATAATTGTAACATATAGTTTTAATAACTATTACAACACAACTTACATGCCTGGCAAACTAATGGATAAAGGTTTCACTATGTAAATGCTCGATTTGGTGTGGTGGAAGACGAGAATGACTACGATTCACAATTATTCTGTGTTCACTAAAAATGAATAATAAATTTGTAAATGAAGATGACTTAAATAGCTGTATATTTAAACACATGATTTATATAAAAAAGCATACTCTATAAAATTGGACGTGATGACAATTCAATAACACATATTAATGTGTCTTCTTGACGTCGAGTAGGATAAGGAGTATCCTACGGGCGGATGAGGAGTGGAAATTGAGGAGAAGACAAGAAAAGAAAAACCATCATCCTCTAAATTGTCTTGAAAAAAGAAAATTTTATTTAATAATCGTGAATTAATTCTCAAAAAGCTAAATGCATATTTCTATAGACTCTAGACCCTAAGGCCCAAATAAAGGAAAGAGATCCTAATATATAGACTATAATTTCTATCTTGTAAGGAAAGAAAAAAATTTTAAAATAAAAAGTAAAAAGATTCATAATCCTAAAATTTTTAAACAAACTCAAAATCTAACAATAGAAAAGATAAAAATTACCCAAAATACTCTAAATATAAAAAAACTCAAAATTACTAAAAAATTAAAAATTACTACTACTAATAATAATCTCCAGATCCTCCAGCATTAGATATCCCGGGTTGAAATAACTCGTCCTAGAGTTCAAAGTAGTTTCAGGTTGTTACTTGAGAGAAAAATCATCTCACATTAAATTAGTAAAATCTACTAACAACTATTAGACTTTGAGAAGCATCAACGATCGAGATGCAATTTTATTTCCAAACTTGAGAAGCTGAAAATAAATTTCACACACATCAATTCCATTAACATACTGAATTTCAACCAAATTGATTGCAAGGTTCAATCTTCTGATCATTTACGTAAGCAACCTATGTGACATCATCCATATGGGACTCCTCTAAAAGTGATTACCATTTCTTTAGTCCCAAAAGAATATATGAGCATTGCTTCCACCAGCAAATAGGTTCCCGCTTGATCCTCCAAAGAAAAAGCTCAATAATTCTTGAGAGTTTTATGATGATATAGTCCTTTAATCATCTGCCATGTGTATGTCAAAAGAGCCATAAGCACCAAAATATTTCTCATTTATATCTTTGATCTCCTTGGCAGTGATATTAGCAAAAGACTCCTTTAATTGCTCATCTTTATGATTCTGATCACATGGTTTAAGAATAATGTCATTGGTTGGTTTTCCTTCAAAATTATTACCCACGATATGTACACATTCTTCTTATCTTTATCTTCTATGAAGACATTGGAGAGTGAAGCATCACCATTCAGAACGTTGTGACCACCATTACAGAGTCTGGGTAATTTTTCACGATCAATTAGAGTTCTCTCATTATTTCCGCTTTATTTATTGGCATAGGATCATCTTCCTCTAAGTAATCCTGAGGGTAGCAAACTATCACGAACGACTAAGGTCTCATGATCATCACCATAAAGTACCATGTCAACTTTATCATCGCCGTAGATCGACTTGCTAATCTCTTCGGTCTTCCTAAGATGGTTTATAATAGTTGCTTGATATAATTTGATAATGTTGGACAAATAATCTGGCGGAGATATTTGGAATTAGTTGAATTTAAAACACTGAATTAAATTCATTTATCTGTTGAAATGACCTGAGTTGATAATCTCAGGTTGCCAACAGACGCTGATTTATACTAATTGTTGATCAGTGTAGACTGAGTTTCGAGCAGCAAAGTCGGAGTGGATTGAAGGGCCGGGCGGGCAAGCAGTAAATTGGTTGATTGGGCATACAGGTTGAGTGGGCAGTTAGCCTTACAGTGGAAGGCAGGGCGACCTAAAGGTAGAGAGTGGCCGAGCAGTGTCAAGAGAGTAGACCGAGCGAGCTGTAGTCGGACAGGGATGTAGCTGAGCGCATCGAGTGAGAGGCGTAGTGAGCTTACTGCTAAGCAGACCGAGAGAGCTGAGCGAGCGACCGAGTGGCAAAGTGAATTGAACGAGCTAGCAGCCCGAGCAGATGAAGTGGCCGACCATGCGATGCGGCCAGGCGGGTGAAGTGAACGTCTGGGCACGAGACCTTCAGGGGGAGCGAGTGTTCAGCCGAGTGGATTGAATGAGCGGTTTGGCAAGAGGACTTATAGTTGAGCGAATTGAGACCTATAATAAGCAGTTTCCTTGAAACAATTAGCCCCACCTCCGGCTGAGTTTCGAGGCTTTCTTGGATCATCTATTTCCTAGGATATAACAGCTAACCGTGATTTCCATCCAGCACGGGTGGTCACGGCGAATTGAGTGGTACCTGACTGCTATCACGGGCACTCCACCAAGCAAGAGTTGCACGATAGAGGAGGAGGGGAACGAAGGTCGAGAGCTTCTGCTTGTGTATGTATGTTGCCTGTGATCTTAACCTCCTTATATAGGAGCTCTAACCAATGATAACATTAATGATCGATTAATAATCATTATTTGTTGAGTGAAACACTCACATTTCAGTCTGCCATTTACATCCTACATTAATTCTCAATTTAATGCATATATTACACATTTAAATAAGCAGCAAAAAGATTATGTGGCAAAACATTGGTTGTTCTACTTGGGCAAATTTTGCCCCGACTGGTTCAACATTCGACGCGCGCAGGTCGTGTCCGCACACGAGTCAACATGGTTTAGTGCAATCTGGGTCCTGGATTTGCACCCCCTGCACACCCACGCCTGAGAGAGAGCATCTCCCAATGTATTTGTTCATATCATCAATCATGTGAATCAATATAAACCAACTAACATACCATGAAACTCCCAATGTGGGACTAAAGTCCTATTCACAATGGAGCTTCTATCCTCTTCCACCTGTTCTTCATTCACACATATCTAACAATCTGCCACATGAATGGAGATAGGGTATGTAATAACATTTAACAGTTGAGTCCATATTAGGACAGGTAGGTTTTACCCTTTAAAACTTCCCTTGTGAAGATCTGTTTGCTTACTGTTTAATAGTAGACACGATGTCCTTGAACTATTCTACCATCTATGAAATCATAGACATATCTCACCCAAGACTCTTCTTGATACAACTCAGTTCTCATTAGTGTGTTCATTCTTGTCTATGAACATGCCTGATTATATGAGAAGCTCTAAGAATTATGTCTCCAAGTCTCTTCAAAGCGGCCCCACTTCTTTCTCACATAGGTGATCCCTCGAGAGTAGCCATATACTCTTCTTGATCATTAAAAGCCCATTGGCTTACCCTGATTCTGTCACTATTTTATTAGGGTACCCCCACAGTGTGTCTAGTCAGTGTAAATTAGTTATCCCTTTGAAGCTAGTTCTTGGGATCTCCAGTCAGCATAGGTTGGGTGTCCTCTGTACTAATCGCTGACAATGACATCAAGCCTATTCCACGTGATGAGCTTGCAACTAACTCTTTGTTTAACCCTTTGGTTAGAGGATTTGCTAGGTTATCCTTTAACTTCACATAGTTAATAGTGATAACTTCTGTTGAGAGTAGTTGTCTAATGGTATTTGTTGGATCGATACGCACGTGAGAGGGGGGGTGAATCACGTGGTTTTCAACAACTTGTTTTATCGGTTTTAAAATCGCAAGTATGTGCAGCGGAAAATACATATGAAATCAGAATTTAAAAGACATGAGAAAGACACAAGTGGTTTACTTGGTTCGGAGCCTTCGACGACTCCTACTCCAAGACCCAAGTCTTGCGGACCTATTGATGGGTAATTCACTATAAACCTCTTCCGGTACCTCCAGAAGAGGGGATCGAAATACAAAGGAAAGATCAAATAAGTGTAACACCCTGCACTTATCCTTTTGTAGTAATTAATTACACATATTAAATTTTACCGATACTTTGGGGATTGAAAGTGGGAGCGCTCATGTAGATGTTGGTATGCCGGTCTCGATCGGAACTCCTCGGAGCAGTTGTCGGGTGCAGCAGCTTCGCATCAGAGTTGTACCAGGGGCTCGGAGCAGTCAGAACCTCAAACAGGCGGGTAGTAGCTCGTATGGAAGTTATTGATGAAGCTTTGGGCGAGCAGGTTTATAAAGAGTATGGAAGGCGTCTTCCATAAGTGTTGAAGGCGCCTCTAATAGGATAAACTTTATCCTACAAATTTTGTGCGTTATCTGCTCTGAATGCCAAACTTCATCCCTTAGAAGGCGCCTTCCATGAATAGTACGAAGGCACCTTCGCTGCTTGAAGGTGCCTTCGGACACTATTCATCTGAAGGCTTTTGCTCCTTTTTGTCCTACAAAATATGTTAGTCTAATAACTAAAGCATCTACCCTATAAAATAAAGTTAGAATAACCCTAAGTAGTAGTAATTAGTTTATGTCCTCTCAGGACCAGAAACTAGTCAAAGTTTCATATTAGGAATCCAAAATAGACCTAACATAGACCGACACCTACTGCCCCCTCGACCAGGATGCATCCTCACTTAGTCACTCTCATCCAATGACTTGCCTTTACTTACCATTTTGCCAGTTGTCCGGTCCGCAGACTCAACTAGACTTCCTGCCAGATATTCGGTCAACCTGTAGACCTATCTGGACTTTGCATCAGCTATCCAGTCAACCAGTTGGCCTAGCTAGACTTTGTACTAGCTATCCGGTCGGCTCGTTGACCTTGCTGGACTTCTTGCCAGATATCTAGTCACCCCATTGACCTATCTGGACTTCGTGAAAGATACCTAGTCGGCCTGTTAACCTATCTAGTTAATTTCCTACACACTTAGTAAGGTGGTTAGATCACACCAACATCTAACTTAACTTACTTGTCATTCATCAAAATTTTAGTTAGATCGTTAGTGCAAACTGCACCAATAATATCCTCCTTTTTGATGCAATGACAATCTGAGTTAAGTTAGAAAAAAATATGCAAATTAAGCACAAAAATGATTTTAAGAGACAATTGGGGTTCAGTTATTTTATTTTCCTTTATTTTCTAACTTAAACCTTAACTCTCCCCCTTTGATATTCATCAAAAAGAATGCATAAAGCATAATTAAATAAATAAATGTTTAGCAAGTAGGATTTTGCAAACTTTGTTCTTCAAGCAAGTTTCAAACAATTATGTCAAGTATTTTAAGGATTTTTAAAGCAAAGTTTGAAAAACCAACTAAGTTTTCAAGATATGTTTTCAAATAAAATTTTAAAAAAAGTAAAAACTCATATTCATTTCAGGGAGGAATAAATGTTTTTAAGAAAATATTTTGGATACCAAGTTCATTTGAATAATAGTTCTAATTTTGAAAAAAAAATTTTGCAAATACTTTTCAAAACTTAAAATTAAAAAAAACATTTTACAAAGATAATTTCAAAGAAAATTTTTCAAAAATTCTCAAAGTAATTTTAAAGAAGAATTTTTTAAGAAAAATTTTCAAGGTACTTTTAACGAAATAGCTTTTTAAGACCAACTTTCAAAGTATTTTTTAAAGAAAGATTTATGAAAGAAATATTTTCAAAGTAATTTAAAGAAAAATTCAAAGTAAGAAAAATTGTCACGCCCCAGAGGAGTCCCTACCGGAAATTTCGATAATATCTCCCCTATACCAGTGACAATATGAAGCTTAAAATACATACACACTTAACATATAATATAATCCACAGTCCACCCGGTTGGATATAAGCAAAAATAAAAATAACCACGCAGTTAATATTTAGCCCACATGGCTATATCAAACACACAGCGGAAGACAAAAATAGATAACTCAGCTTACACAGCTGGTACATACACAAACCATTCAAAATAATACACTTACTACATGCCGACATAACTTATACTATAATACAAAATCCAAAACGAATAACCGTGGCCACAAGGCTCAAAATCATAAATAAGATAATAAAACGAAACATAGAGTACCGATAGCGTAATACCAAATAGCCCAGAAAATCGATCTCAGACGTGACGTGGGACTGGCAGTCGACATCTCCCCAAGCATCCATAAATATCTACTACTACCTGGCGAAAGAAAATCAGTTTGCGAGGTGATGAGTACAGGGACTCAGCGGATAAGGAAAGATAGTTTCATGAACATAACATACAACTAGGAAGTGAGCTAAG
>JBBMJZ010000089.1:10068592-10079586 GCA_037833815.1 Zingiber zerumbet | reverse complement strand
CTCATGGTTTTGCTCTTGGGCTCTACCCAAAAGGCCTCATACCAATGGAGATATCTTTCTCTTATAAACTCATGATCATTCCCATGTGTTTTCAATGTGGGACTATGTTTGCAACCTTGCAACCCAACAGACATAGCATTGAAGGAGTTCCTTGAGGATGTCCACGAATATGGATGCTCTAAGAGTTTGATGTTTGATGTTGGGATGCCAATATGAATCCTCTTTGCTAAGTCAGTACGAATTCAAAAGAAGAAACTTGACGAGGCAAATATACCTCAATGAACTTGTGCCCTTTTATAGGTTTGGATCGATAAGGTTAGAGTATCTTTTGTCTCGTAATCAACATGACCAAGTTATGCCGAGGCTTTCATCCAACTTGAGCATCAAATGCAACGGAACATGTCACATTGATTACGAACACAATGGACCGCGTTGACGATGGGATGCAAGTAAACGAGAATCAAGTCCTAAAACACTAATAAATTTTGCAGAGTGATGTAAGTAAACACTGCATGTATTTAGTTTTTAGAACAATATTTTGCGTGGTGTGATCAAAAATTAAAAGATAATAGACTAAGAGATGTACAATGGATGCTTAAAGAGAAGTTGTTGAGATCTCACATTAACCTTTTGGCGATGCAGATACAAGTCGATCATTGTCGAGAAGCGAAGCAGGAAGGGAAGCCTTGCAGAGAGCTATGTGAGACTTGAGTCTCGGGATATTAGGATGTGCGCTTCGACATCTGTGGCAGCGCAGCTCCATTTTCAACAGACTCTCGTCGTCATTTATATTGGCCACTCCGTGCTTCTCGATTTCTTGGATCAAATCGGTTGAGTCGTGGAAGAATGAAGTGTTGAAAGAGTTCCAGTGTTTCTTGTTTTGCAATCGTGGAGAATCAAAATCTTGGCTTATGACGTGAAGATGAAGTTGCCGCATTGACGGAACCTAGAGAATAAACACATTGAGTCTGACTAGACTAAGAAATAGAGAAGACGATGTTATTGTTGAAGGGCTGACATACCGCGTGATATCCAAGTCTAAACATCAAAGAAGCATCCTCCTTTAAGAACATCCGAGTCCATTTCAGCCCAGCAGAATGCATTGTCTTCAACAAAGAAAGATGTTCTTTGCGAACATCTGAAAGAGAATCAAGTCCTTGCAATCTCGATACAACCAGGATATGTTTCTTTGCCTGCAGAATGAACTAATGCAGTAAGAACAATGAACATGATATGTGAAGAGAGGAAGCATGTTACAGTTTCTAACCTTGGGATACATATCATTTAGAACAACATAGTCATCTGATTTCTCCATTACAACATTCTGGTGCTTCTCGGGGTTCAGGGCAATTTCATGAAGTGCTTGTGCCCAAGCACCCCAAGACCTTTTTGTAACTTCGGCATGCCTTCTGTTCTTGTCCACCGCATCACCTAGAGAAGCACTGCTCGTTAAGTTGCCAGTGTTTTCATTGCATGGAGTATGACCATGATCATCATTCATGACGATATTTTTGTCCTTGGAAGCACCACTAGTTGCAAAAACCTTTGATTTTTTGTTTCTGTCAGGATTAGATTGGGCTTCTTGCTTGACCATTTGATCGCTATCTGGAGAGGATGTGATGGTAGTTCCTTCCTCATGAGTATTAGAAATTGCACTCACACGTCGCTTGCTATCGGTCTTGCTTTGGTTCTCCAATATGGAAGCGAAGTTTGCGAAAAGTGATGTATAAGCATTACGGAGTACTTTGCAACCTTCAACATAGTCATTGTTCAGACAATTCGGCCTTTGTGGATTCATGTTTGGACCAACAACATGAATTACATGAGTCACCCTTTCTCTTGAGTAGAGTGGCGAGTTAGATGGAAGAGGAACAACTACAGAGCTTCCAGGACTGAGCATGTCAGCACATTTCTTTGTTGCAGTTTGAAGGGATTCCCCAGCTACTTTAAATATTGCTGCATTGACACCTCCGCCACCAGGTTTCAACCGCCTACATGAAGCACCGAATAAGAAATATAAGCATTCTAAGTAACAGAACTTCCCAATCAAACTGTAATGGCTTATTTGGTTTGCGTCATTCTCAATCTACAAGAGACGGCATGTTAACAGATTGCCTGCAAATAAATTCACCTGAGAGAAGAGATTAAAAGATATAGAAACCCTGAAGTATTTTTCAGATAAAAATTGAAGATAAGAGACTTAAGAACTCCAATAAAAAACTTGAAGTCTAGAGACTATTTAGGCATATCCTAATTTCGGAAAGCTAATAATACTGAAAGTTGATTGAATAAAAAATGTGCTAGCTTAAGTCTAAACTAGCACATTTGCATGACAAATTGAAGCCATTAGACATCCATCAAAGCACACATGTATTAACAGATGGATCAGGTAATAAAATATGGTGTATTATAACGAACCATTCGGATGGGCAAAACATGTGTGTAATAGTGTGCATATACAAGTCTCTTCTATCTAGTAATTTCAATCATCAATTTGATCTCTTTACCATCAAAACCACGAGATTGCAGATCTTACTACTGAACCTTCATTGATAAACTAATTCTGTTCAAATAGCATGCACCAAGATTTATTATGCACCTGTTTAGCATTTAATGTTAACATTCTAACATTTTTTTTAGGAAAAAAAAGGTATTAAAACAACATCAGCAACTTCATCCTACATACATGGAAGAAACAGCAACAAAGCATATCCTTATACCAAACAATATTTTACCAAACATACTTTAAGGAATACCAGAAGTTCACCAGAAAAGTTCAAAAGATACGAGAACTCATGTGAGAGGACAATCAAAGGTTTAACATAAAATACTTTTACCAGTTGGCAGCATTGGCTATTACATTGCATCTCAAGTTTCCTCTTGTATGCAGCTGTGTAATATCTCCAACGAATGTGAAGAACTTACTTGAGTCAATATGTTTATTTGCAGACCTTTCTCTAACCAAGGACAAAATCTTTGATTTTTCACTGAGGTCGACAAGAACAAGCCTAATATTGTCAAATCTTTGCAAGAAATCAGAAACACAGTCAACTATTATTTCAGAAGCCAACTTAAGGTCAAACTGAAAATCAGCTGTCGAGATGGATGGGAAAGCTAGAGTATGAACAAAGTCCATGGAACTATCACCAATGACAGATCTCTGCGACGGGCAGTTTGAATTTGAATTTCTCAGGTCCTCTTTATTTTTTTCTAGTTCCATTGAGCATGTACTAGTAACAGAAGTTTGTATCGAAGCAGTATCATGGGGGAGATTTCCAACTGGTGTTGAATCTTTGCCTGAAGCATCAAAGTCCGGTTTATCAATTTTCTTCAAAAACTTCATTATCCCAAGCTGGACTTTTGCTTCCTTATTTTTCTGTCCAAAAACTCCAGCTGAAAGGATATCTGATGGGCCAAGTTGACTGTATGTTTTAACAGCCTCTTTGACATCACTTTCATTTTGACAAAATGTAATTCGAGAGAATCCTTCACTTAGATTTGGTAACTCTTTCTTTTGTAACATGCGGTTGACAACCATAGCAGCTCTTCCACCTTGTAGCTTTCCCTCATGCCCAGTCCGTTTTACCGAACGTGAAATGCACAGCTGGGCAGGAAGATCAAGAACAACTGCGTGGACATCTACTTGCACTTTACTAAGTCTAACAAAATCAGCTCGTTGCTCTTGTTCAAGGTTACACCTGTCAATAAATACACTCTTACCCTCTTCTAATGCAGCAGATGCACTTGTTATGCACTGTGACTTTGTCCCCTGCTTACCATTTGCAACGACATCCTACATGAAGAACAATTAAATCATGAGAAATCTATATAATAGGCAAGTACATAGTGGAAATTAAGAGATGATGTAGTCCTATACAGTCAAATTAAAAAGTGATGCAAAGCTTCCAACAAGGACTTTGCTCCTAAAACAAAAGCAAAAGACTACATTTTACTAAGACAAGACTAATTAATGACGTTTGATCAGATGGTTATACGCCAATAAATACAAGCAGCTCTGCAAATGGGAAAACAAGTTAATCGAATGCCCAAAGGGAAGAGGTATAAAGAAGAGGAATTTGCTACATTTCATGTTGGGCAGTCGTCCCGCTTCACAAGCATGATCAAAGTGTCAATTCATGCAAAAGTGACAATAATATTACAATAGCCACTGTTTAATTTTGCATCCTTGAGCTAAATTGGAAGAAACAACTACCCATACCATACCCAAGTGCTTACATAAATTATATAAGTATCAAAGAAAAACAATCATTCTTCATGATCATAATAAACCTTAGATCTTATTCCAACTTGCATCGAAATACTCATATGGATAGTAGATGGCAAAGAGCACCTTTTCCCTAAATCGAACTCGGCAAACGGATCAGCCGTAGCTTGCATCTGATTCTCGTGTATTGGAGGAAGGAAAAAGAAGTTTTTAAGAATGAGAGCTCGAGAAGAAGAACGATAGTCTATCGCACATGTGGATTCATGTTTGATATCGGTTAGATGCTTATTTTTCTAACAGGACCACTACCTCGAGCAACGAAATCGACACGCAAAAAAAAAATCTGGAGGAGATTGATGTGGGGAAATGGCGACACGGAAGCGTACCTGGCAGACGCGGACCCAGGGGCGGCGCGCGGCGGCCATGACGTCGTCGCAGAAGGTGGACTTGCCGCTCCCAGGGGCGCCCACCAGGATGACGACGAGGGAACTGGCCCCCTCCAATGGCCCGTCGCTGCCTCGGAGATCGGAAGTGTGGTGGATGGTCGGATCGCCCGGCATGGCCGAGGAATCGCTCTCGACGAGGGAAAGTAAACGACGAGCTGAGGACGAGAATGAGATCGGGAGCAAGATGGAAGCCGGGTCGTTGTCTAGTGTTGTCCACGGACCGGTTCGGCCCAATGAATTCCAGACTACTAGATTGTTCTTGGGCCGTGATTTTTTCAGTGCATTATTTTTTATATTATAAATTATAAGGACCAATATTTGAAAATCACCCGTCGTATTTTTATTTTATTTTTAAAATACCTTTTAAAATTTTAAAACTACTTTCGAAACACTTTAAAGCTTTTAAATATTTACTTTTTCTTAATACATTTCCTCATTGCCACCTTCAAAACTAAATAGGAACAACAATTAGTAATTTATAATTTAACAAACTTTTCTCAAGCAATTAACTAGCATCATAATTACTGATGAGCAAAAATATCAATTAAACCAAAATAACAATTGACTCTTTCAATATGAGAAAATTTGAATTAACTTGATAATTTTTTCGATTTGAATGGCAAAATTCAATTAGTTCAATTTGTCCAAAAAAAACAATTCTAAAATGATTACTCAATCCTAATCATAATTAAGTAATAACCTCTACTTGTTACTATACTTTTTATGGGGAAAAAAATCCTATACCTTTTATTTTTGTTATTATTTAAAAAAAAACCCTAAGTTAAAAAAAACCAAAATAATACTTTATCCTATTTTTTTAGTTTCCAGAAAGTTTTTCTTTTTTTCCTCTATCTAAGATCTTAAATTTTTTTTTTACTTTATATATTTATTTATTTTGCTTCAGCTGATCAAAATTTAGTTCTAAGATATTGCCTCTCTAAAAGAAGACACGCATACAAAGAACTAATGATAGCAAACTTCACTTATACAAATCTGACTTTTAACTATTTATACTCGACTTCATGAACATTATATCCGAGCTTCGAATAAGAAACAAAGAAGGATTTCAGGCAACCTTTGTCATGACCATTCTACTCAGAGATAATTAGTCAGATTAAGTAGCAAATCTTTTATCAGAAAAATAACCGCATTTCAGCTAGGAAGACGCGAGAAATTAGCACGAGAAAGCGAGAAACAAAATGTCCAAATTTTGTGAATGTTGCCAAAAGCTTATATAAAATTACAGATGGTATGTAACTTATCAAACATGGTACCATTCAGTATTAGCAAGAAAGACTAACTATAATCCACAAGGAGCAATGTTCCGAGTTGTCACTGCCTTGCTTTCTTTGAACTGCAACGGGGGCACTTGTATTGCTTTATGCTCTCGGCTTTGGCAGGAGTTACCTTCACACACTTGCCATGAAACCACCTTTCACATACATCGCATGCAATCCAAAACTCGTCTGCACTGTAACTTCCACCACAGGCACCACAAAGGGTTTCGCTGTGTTCATCATCATCTTCATCGTAGCTGCCCTCATTAGCTATCTTTGAGTTGCTTTTTATGGGTCCATCACTCGATCTCTGTCAGGAATTCAGAATTAAATACTCAACAGATTAGGAACAACAAAAATACAGTTCAGATTAAATTATCTAATGTTCATACCTTTGAGAGTTTAGATTTACTACCACTGTCAATACCAGACTTTTCTCTTGATTGCCGCCTGTCGGACACTACTTCAAAGACAGTCGGATGCTCATTGATCATGCTGAACAAGCGTTTCCTGTTGGGATCAAGGGAGAAGAAAATCTTATATAAGTAGTCGTGAACCCTAGAAGTTGAATGCTAGTACCTTGCTACAACTTTCGTGGAAGAAACAATATCAAACAAAATTCTCGTCCTCAAAAAGAAGCTAAGTGATTTTTTTACTAATCATCTAACTTGATGGGAAGTCCACTGAGAAAATCCAAGACAATAGTAAATCAACCGAAAACACTTATAACACAATAATATCTAGACTGCAGTTGACCGCTTCTATTTGAACTACGTCCTTGGATACTCCACCTGTTACCTGGTATCACTATCAGTATAGCAATTTCTTCTACCTTCATAGATCACTGGGGTATGCACTCACCTGATCTAATTAATTGATGATTTTTGAACTTGGTCTAAATCATCAGAACCTTTTGACTGCTATTGTCGAAATGAAACTTAGAAACTTCAACCATTTAGATGTAATGAAGAAGAATAGAATTAACATAACGGCAAGCAAGTAGTTCATGTTATTCCATACTATAGTCCAGTACGGATATAACCACAAGTAGTTCACCAAATATCATGGTGAGGAACTAACAATACATAATGACACAGAGTTAGAAATGCAGTCTAATTGATACTAGAAAGCTATAGATATCCACAGCTCTACAGCAATGCTAAATACAAATATGTAAAACAAACAAATACAGCTTCATATCACCTACTTAATTGGAGTGTATGGAGATATTATATTTTAACTAAGGTAATCGAAGAAGATCTAGCATAAGGTAGATCATTCTTATACTGCCTCAGAACTATACCTTAAGAAGAGGGAAAGAACAGAGTGTTTTTTTAAATATGCAGAGTGTTCTCTAAAAAAAATAAAAATTACTTAATCTACTCTTAATAAGAACTAAACAAGTGAAAACATTTAATATATGTGTGTGCAAAATGAATCAGGAACATATGTCCATGCCATCTATTAGGATAGCTCAGTGTACGAAACTCCCGCTAGTACGGATCCCAGAGAAGGGTCAGATCACATTGGGTATATTGTACGCAGCCTTACTTGCATTTTGCAAGAAGTTGTTTTCGTGACTCGAACCCGTGACCTCAAGGTCATATGATTGTACCAGGGCTCCCCTTCTTATCCATGCCATCTATTGATCCCAAAAAAATTGCATTTAGAAAAAGAAACCATAAAAAGGAGTGATGTGACAAATCCAGTGAGTACGCAACAGAGCCTTTGTGAACAATAAATTTGTTGATGAGGAACTTCTTTGAAGAAGCATGTGATGAATATGGAATCAAAAGATATAGAAGTGTAGTGATCTAAACATTGGATTAGCAGGTTCATTTAGTTGTCTGTATAAAATCATACTATTTGACATTGTTTCATGATGAAATTATACACCAAATTGTTGGAACCGCCTCTTGCATCCAATTCATATTCTACTAAGTAGTAGAGAAGCAATCAGCTGCCAGCAAGCTCCCAACCCTTTTTTTTTTTTTTTTGCAAAACCTCCTTCAAATTAAATCACTTCTAATGACCTATAGCTTGTTTGTTTGAGCATATTCGAATGACGTGTGCAGATGAGTGTTCAATGCACAATAACAACATAACTCTTAAGAAAACAAACATGAATATCCTTAGATCAAACAGTTTCAGCTAATGACAAGCTTAGCAAAAGCTAAGGACAGAACAAGACTATCCTTGATGTTCAAAATTGGGAAAGAGGGATAATGTAAGTAGCAGTAAGTTTTCCTAGTAAACTGCAGAAAGTAGGCACAATTAGTAGACACACAAGGAAATGAATGACGAGTAAAAGAAAATAATTAATGATAAATTTCAGATTGATACATTTGCAATAAAAGAAAATAAATTGAAAATATTCAAGATTAATACATCTTTAATAAATTTTAAATTTTATTTGTCATTTGGTAATTTGAAGGCAATGAGCATTTCCTATTTTGATAATAAAAAGAAAACAATTATAATCCCTATTAAGATTAGTATATTTTCTTTATTTAGATTTTTTTCGGGTATTTCTAATTTGGTTTCTCTATGTGACATTTTCCACTGGGTAAGGTTATTATATTCTTCGCTTCATCAACTTTGTTCCAATTCCTATATGATTTGATGGTTCAATTTTGATATAGTGTTAATTAGACCAAAGTCCAGCCGACGCTGACAAAAAAAATTATGTGATATATACTATTAGAACTTATCAATTTCAGGAATAGCAAAGATAAAATTAAAGAAAGTCAATATAGAGTTTTATCACACAACACAAATTCACTTATAGAACATCATCTACAATACTGAAGTGACAAATATTTCACAGTTATACACAAAGTTTTTGTAATTATAATCTGAACCATGTCCATGAATGAAGAGATCCAATTGCTATTCATTGAATGTACAAGAAACACATGATCATTAATGGCAGTCAAGTGATAACGAAGTCAACATTCCCCATGTTTGCACGTGTCTGAATAAATATCTTAGTATGCAGCACTGGGAGAGAGTGTATAGAAAACACAGATAGAGACAATACAGAGAAAGTATGTATAAACATGAGAGATCCATGGGAAACAATATGGGTGATGGGGAGCTAGGTAATGTGATAAAGCAGACACTGACACAATAATGTCTACGCATCACCTTCTTGTGTAGCATTTTGAGGGTTCCAACACAATGATAAATTAACATTCTTACAAAAGCCAAATCTAGCCATAAATAAATTGGTCAGATAAAGATTGAATTATCATCTCCTACTTGGTCAATCTTAGACTTCTTCAACTATTTCAATTTGTCCTATTCAAAGAAATGACTTTAAGGTAAACTTTCAGTTTTAGTGACTCATTATTTTCAGCATCTATCTCAATAGTCAGTATGCCCAGAATTAAGAAAATGGTGGCAATTGGAGAACAAGTTATAGATTCATGGATGATATTATGGCATCCACCAGTCAGCCTAGTAGTTGCTGGCAACAGAAGCCACTTACATGAATCTTTGTATTAAGTATTAACTGCTATTCTGCCTTAAAAATGATAATCACCTATACGATGTAGTAAAAAAATAATTTAAAAAATGTACGAGTACTGAGTTAAAGAAAAAATATTCAAAAACATAACTTTATATGTATCTTAAAATTCATTGAGTAACACATATTCCACACATAGTGCTTGAGGTAAGATCTTGATTAGAGGGGATGAAGTCATCCTGAAAGACTTAAAAACATTGACCAAAAACAAATTCAAAGATGGCAATTTTTGGGTAAGCAACTCAACAATAAGTAGATTACACAAACTTTCAGAAGCCAAGATACAGAATTTACTATTCAGTCCTCCCATTTGTTTCAATTAGATTTGCTATTGAATTCTCAGAGCAAATGACGACAATAGCATTTTATGTAAAGGAATTAAAAAAATTATAAAAATATATCAACTCTCGTGTATTTACACCTCATGGCTATCATTATGTTCAAAATCATGAAATTGTAATGCCAAAGAGTCCTTTGTGATGTAGTATAAGAGTAGGAGACGAGCTCATACCTATCGTTCCGGTTGAGGCGCGCCCCAAGATAGAAGGCAACAGACAAGAGCCAGGAATCGCTGTGCATGGCGATGAGCGAGAGCCAGTCCCTACGCTCCATCCCGTCCCTCGCGAAGTTGATGCCGAGAGCCGGCTCCGGAAGCTCCGGAGGGACCTCTTCCGCCGGGAGGTTCACCTCCCACGAGTCGTTGGAATGCCCGTACAGGCACAGATTCTCCCTGTCTGCGCCAAACAAAAACGAATCAAGTCAGAAGAACGAAGCAGAACCACCAAACCCGTCGGATCTGCATGGAGAAGGTTGAAGGAGACCTACCGGGATCGCATTGGGCGTAGAACTCGTCGACATCTGCGCCGAACACAGGGAAAGACATCGTGATTGATCAACGTCAAAAAGAGGTCAAACAAGAACAAAAGAGCGAGGAAGAGGGGGAAGGAGCTTACCGTGGGTCAGAGCTCGGACGATACCGGCGCGGCGGCCGCTGTAGTCCTTGAAGATGTCCTCGACGGTGCGGGGGGCGGAGCCGAGATCCATGGCGGCTGCGGCGGCGGAGGGAGTGGAGAAGATCGAGATCCCAGATCCGGCGCTATGGATCGGAGGCGGAGCGGCGAGAAACGGAAGGCATGAAGCGAAGTAGTTACCGTTTTAGCAGCGATCGACTGGAAGAGGACGATGGATTAAGTCGACCTCGAGGAAGGCGACGACGGAAATGGACTGCTTTTGCTGTTCTTTTGGCAGTTTCGCAAACCGAACCTTCTACTTTATACATTTTCCAAATCAAGCGCCATTTCGTTTGCGGTCGCAGGATTTTCAAACGTGCTGCGGAATTCTAAAAAAAAACGCACTTATGGGGGCGTTTGGTTTAGGGGAATAGGAGTGGGGAATGAGAATGGGAATCATTGATTCCCATTGTTAGTGTTTGGATTATATGAATAGGAATGTAAATAAGGGAATGAATCCTTGAAATTGGGTAATGACTCATTCCCATGTACCCCCCCTTCAATGAG
>JBBMJZ010000089.1:9977157-9988405 GCA_037833815.1 Zingiber zerumbet | reverse complement strand
CCTCCTACATGCCCTCGACGCCGTGCCCGCCATCCACATCGTCGACGTCAGCGACACCTTTTGCACCCAGTGGCCTACGCTCCTGGAGGCCCTCGCCTCGCGCGCCGACACCGACGCCCCGCGCGTCCGCCTCACCGTCGTCGCCTCCGTCGCTTCCGCCGGCGTCATGTCCGAGATCGGAGTGCGAATCGAGAAGTTCGCGAGGCTGATGGGCGTATCGCTCGAATTCCGCGCCGTCGTCGCCCCCGCGTCTCCCCGCTTCGCCGATGCTCTCCGCCCCGAGGAGCTCGAACTCCGCGACGGGGAGGCAGTCGCTGTGAACTGCGTCAGCGCGCTGCGGCGAGCCGGCACCGGGGGCTCGCGTGACGCGTTCCTAAGGGCGGCGGCGGCGCTGGAGCCGAGGGTCGTGACCGTAGTTGAGGACGAGGCTGACTTCGCCGGCGTCGGCGAGTTCGTGGAGTCCTTCGAAGAGTGCCTGCGCTTCTACGGCGCCTATTTCGACATGCTGGAGGAGAGTTTCCCGGAGACGAGCAACGAGAGACTTGCTCTGGAGAGGGAGAGCTTCCGGAGCCTCGTGGGGGTGCTGGCCTGCGACGGCCGCGGCCCCGACAGGGTGGGCCACAGCGAGCGGAGGGAGAGAGGGAGGCAGTGGTGCCGGCGGTTGGAGCGATGCGGCTTCCAGACGTTCGGATTCAGCGACGACGTCGTCGACGACTTGAAGGCGTTGCTGAGGAGGTACCGGCCTGGGTGGTCGCTGCTGTCGGCAGAGGGGGAGGCGTCGGGGATGTACCTAACATGGAAGGAGGAACCGGTCGTGTGGTCTTGTGCTTGGAAACCTAAATAATTATGATTAATTATCAATAATTACTACAATATATAGATTTTTGTCATTTGCAATTTTTTTCTTAAGTTTGTGAGAGCTCAATTCGTTCCTCAGTACGTAAACTGGATATAATTGATGAAGCTGGTCCATGTATGCAATCTCAACACAAACATGTATAGAGAAAGGATACATGTAAGTTGAACACATACAAATAGATTAAAAGTAAATGGTTTAAAATGACCGGATCAAATTAACTTAATCCTAGAACATATTATTTATTAGACTAAATCTTTCTTTATTAATCGATAGTGTCCTTTTATGTTTGTTATAAATTGTATCACTTGCATGGTTCTGGACGTAGTACAGATGGAGAGTGCATGGTTCTGTAACCGAAAGATTCAGGGATCAATCCTCGAGGTCTCACTGCTTGGGGTTAACGTCTCCGTTATGTACCTTTCACCAATGTACCTGTATTTACCTCCCTTCATATTCATGAGATCGATTTTAGGGAGGCCGCTGATGTGGCAGTTCCATATTTTATAATAATACTATAATATTTACCTCTTTCCTCCAAACTCTGTTTTTTTTCTTCTTCTTCGCCGCACCACCTGCTCTTCGCTCCTTCTACAACAGAGCAATTAATCTCCTCTCTCCTGCCAATTTTTCTGATTGACAGAAATCGCCTCGCCCAAATCACACCACCGAGGTCTCTTAGCGAGGCCCTGCATGTGCCTCAACTTCTCCAGATCCAACGACCATCATCTCGTATCTCCTCTCTTCTTCTTTTCTCAGCTTCTTTGCCACTGCCGTGAGCTAAAGCTTCTTTGTCCGTTGAATATCTCAAGGGCAACTTGAAGTCCCTCACTGTATCAATCACTATTAGCGTCATCCTTTGGATCGTTCCACGTCCCGACGATGTCTCCTGCGTCTTGCCGTCTTTGATCGCTCCTTCTTTTTCTTTCTGTCTCAGCAGCCCGTAACTCCAGCCAGTGTCGCTGACGAGCAGAGCGGCAACACCAACTATTGCTCTTTTTCCTACATCGCTGGCAACACCGGCTCACCTCTGTTGCCGCCTCTTTTCCAGCTCTTCTCCCCGCTGCGCCGACGTCCCCTCTCTGGTTCCTCTTCTCCAGCCGGCTATTTTTTTTCTTATTCATCATCTCCACCTCACCCTCTCCTTTTCAGGGTCGCCGTTGTCGCTTGAAAGAGGAGGCCAGCGGCTCCCCTTCCCTCTTTCTCTCCACTGCTTCCCTAAGTCGAGCGAGGTACTTCCAAAGTTCCAATCGGCGACCAAGGGAGAAGCCATAGGCGAATTGCCATTCGTCCTACCATTTTGCTGTGACAAAGGCTCCGCCGGCTGGCCCCTCGGGTAGCAAAGCTTCAGCACCGGCTGCGTAGTGCTCAGCTTCGGCATCATTCGGAGTTTTGATGGAGTTTACGCCGCTCTCTCCCCACCGCTTGTGCTAAGATCTACTAAGTTTAGTGATGATTTTATTTTCCATTTTCCTACTCAGCTGGATTTATTTCTTTAAATCTCTCCCTTCTTTTCTGATTTCATAAAATCCCCCTCAATTTGATCAATATCTGATCTTTATTTTTCTGGCAAGCCTTTGTTTTTTTGCCCTTAATTTATTTTCCCAGCGTTAACAACCTTTCTAACCTCTTTTCTTAAATTATCTGTCGTAGCTCTTCCTATCCATCTTGTTATTTTATTTTCGATATCAGATAATGAAAAATATCATGGTCAAAGATATATAGTAGAATAATATCAAATATGCCATATACTCGGATAAAGTGTTGAATTTATCTCAAAATTAAATATTTTAATATTCAATGTCCTCAATAATTTGATTCAAATTTTATTGGTGACTCTACTGTTTCAAAACAACTAATTGTTTCACAAGTCTATCCTAAAGTCTTCTCATCTGTGTCTACTCATGGTAAACCGCCAGAATTTTTATCTACTAAATGATATATTGACACTGAATTAACTTTTCATGTTACATCATATTATAATATCCTTACAGATATAATGTCGTATTATAGCTCAGATATGGTTCAAGTAGACAATAGTTTAAGTTTGTAAATTGCTAATCTTGGAAACACATATATTCATTTATCTAATCGTACTTTTTACATCGCAATGCCTTTCATATTCCATCTATTACTAAAAATTTACTCTCTACACGTCAGTTTTATCTTGATAATAATGTCTCTTTTGAATTTTATCATAATCATTATCTTATAAAAGATAGAAGCGCAAATACTATTGTGTTTCATAGGAGAATAAAAAATGATCTCTGCTATCTTTAAAGTTCTTCAATCAAAGTTTTTGTTGATGAACGCACAAATAAACTAACTTGGCATGCTCAACTTGGTTATCCTTCTCTTTGCATTGTTCAGTCAATCATCAATAGATATGGTTTACCTACTCTCAATCTCATTCATATAGGGTCTATATGAAATCTAAAAGTCATAAGCTATCATTCTCTTCATCTGATCATGTTTCTAATTTTCTACTTGAAATAATTCATTCGGATATTTGGGGTCCTGGACCTATTTTGTCTAATCAAGGTTTCCAGTATTATGTTATTTTTATTGATCATTTTAATAAATATACTTGGCCCTATCCTATCAGAAGGAAATATGATTTATTGGATATATTCTATAATTTTCAAACACAAGTTAAACGATATTTTAATTATAAAATACTCTCTTTTCATTCTAATTAGGGAGGTAAATATCAGCTCTCCATCACTCTAGAACACAATGACTCTACTGAGAGAAAATATAGACATATCGTTGAAATTGCCTTAGCTCTTTTCCATCATGCATCAGTTCTACGTAAATTTTGGAATGAAGCTATTTGCACTGCAGTATATCTTATAAATCAACTTTCTATCCCATTACTCAATCATTAGTGTCATTTGGAAAAACTTTATAATCATACTCCTAACTATACTTTTCTTCGAATTTTTGGTTGCGCATGTCATCCATAGTTACGCCTCTATTCGAAACACAAACTTGATTCTCGTTCATCACAATGTACTTTCCTTGGTTATAGTGATTTGCATCATGGGTATCGCTGCTTGTATATACCAACATGACGGATTTATATTTTATGGCATGTTATTTTTGATGAGTTTCTATTACCTTTTTCAACGGTTTCTTCAAATTCTCCTCCATATACAGGTGGCACCTTCTTGATGCCACCTACTGTTTTTAGAAGTGATGACATCTTAAGTCCTACTCCGGAGCTCTCTAATAACTCCCCTATACCATCGGAATCACCTCAAGTTGTTAATTCAATCTCTAAAGCCTTACCAGTCGAAAATAATACTAATCCGTTGTCAAAATCACAATGTCAGTCTACTTCCTCGTCACCATTAACAAGTGATTCAGACGATAATTCTCCTTATCGCATGCTTCCCTTAAGTGACATATATATACGATGTCCACCAATGATAACTCGACATCCCCTTCTACGAGCTCTAGTGATCTCTTCAAAATTGATTGAACCAACTTGTTTTACACAAGCGAACAAGAATCCAAATTGCCGTAATGCAATGGTTATAAAATTTGATGCATTTCATCGTAATGGAACATAGAGCCTAGTTTCGCGCACTTCCTCCATGAATGTTGTGGGCTCTAAATGAGTATTATGTCTTAAGCATCGAGCTGATGGTTCTCTTGAACGACACAAAGCTTGACTTGTAGCCAAAGGATTTAGTCAACAACTAGGTAATGACTTCAATGACACTTTTAACCCAATCATCAAAATTGCATATGCCAGACTATTATTATCGATAGTTGTTAGTTTTAATTGGCTTGTATGACAATTAGATATTTCAAATGTATTTCTCCATGGTCATCTTGAGGAAATTGTATTTATGGAGCAACCACCTGGGTTCATTCATCTACAATTTCCATCTTATGTTTGTCGACTCAAGAAACCATTATATGGTCTTCGACAAGCTTCTCATGCATGGTTTCATTAATTATCTAATTGGTTACAAGTTCAAGGATTTTCTGGATCAAAGATTGACTCGTCTCTATTCTACAAATATAATGATAGATCTATGATATTTTTTCTTATTTATGAGGATGACATCCTAATAACCGGCATTAATCATAAGGGTATTACAACTTTATTAAGTCTTCTCAATCAAGAATTTCCTACTTGAGATTTGGGTATTGCTCATTTTTTTTTTTTTGGTATTAAACTTATTCCACATGAGGAAGACTATCTTCTCTCTCAGAGCAAATATATTATTGGTCTTCTCCAAAGAGCCAAAATGGATGGAGCATGTCCGGTCTCTATACTAATTGTTATAAACAACTCTACAACTTTATCATCTCCTGTTCTATTTGATCCACAGATTTATCTAAGAATTGTTAGAGCCTTACAATATGTCACTATCACACACTTTGATATTACCTTTGTAGTAAGTCGTACTTTCAATTCACGCATGCTTTAACTAAATAAAATTGGTATAATGTAAAAAAAATACTTTGCTATCTCAAAGGTACTATTCTATATAGTTTTCTTTTATATTATCAATCGTCTCGAGATTTACATGCATATAGTGATGCAGATTGGACAAGTTCTCCTCAAGATAAATGTTCTACTAGTTGATATGCAATATTTCTTGGGCGAAACCTTATCTCATGGAATTCTAAAAAGCAACCTACGACATCTCATTCAAGTACTGAGACAGAATATAAAGCTACAGTAAATACAACATCTGAAATTATTTAGCTTCAATGACTTCTCTCTAAACTTTATCTTGCATCAAATATTGCACCAAAAATTTGGTGTGATAATATTGGAACAACATATCTCACAGCAAATCTAATCTTTCATGCTCGTATAAAACATGTGAAAATTAATTTTTATTTTGTTCGATAGCGTGTGACAACTCAACAATTATCTGTCTTTTATATTTCTACGGAGGATCGAATTGCTAATATCTTTACCAAGTCTTTGTCTAGATAATGTTTCAGCAAACTAGTAAGCAAACTCAACGTCAGAGATCTCCCATTGAATTTGTCGGGAGGTAAAAGTGAATTGTTTAAAATAACCAGATCAAATCAAGTTAATACTAGGACATAATATTTATTAGACTAAATATTTTCCTTATTAATCAGTCAATTGACCGCGTCTTTAAACACATTATAAATTGTATCGCTTGCATATGGACAAAGCATAATAACAAATTTATTATTTACATCTTTCCTCTTGTTTAATTACTCTAACATAGATACTTAAGAAAATATAGGCTCGTGGTATCTAAGCGTACATCTACGAAAAAGATGAATAGTCATGTTGAAATAGAGGTAAAAACTAAGATAGATCATCCTTCAACTCTGCCTACTCTAGATAAAAAGCTTCATCATTCGGCTTAGTTTATCCAAAACGAGCAGTCTCACCGATCAAACACTCTTGCTCATTTTCTATTAGCCCTACGGACCCAACGCTCCTACTCATCTTCTCTTGACCTCATCGACCGGAGGCCTTGCCGATCGGACACTCCTGCTCATCTCCTCTTGGCCCCATTGACCGGACACTCTTACTCATCTCCTCTTCACTCCGCCGATCTAACATCTCTCCCTCCAACCCAACTACCCCAGTTGGTTAATTGCATGTGGGACAATACGTGAGTTAGCATAACACGTGAAATAACACATAGGTTGTCATAGCACGTGGAACAACATAATTTACACTGTGTGATCCCATATGATCTTTCACAGTATAAGACGTGAGTAATATGATCCGATGATGTGAAATTTTTCCTATTGAGTATGATATCCATCAATCAAAACTCAAAAGAGAGATACCATTCCATTTCTTTAACAATAATATACAGAGTTCGCTCCTGGGACAAAGATACAAACATAACAATTCACAAATTATCATTAGCATATTCTCCTTTACTGTACTCTTCTTCTCTACCTCCCCGGTCAGAGACTTAACTTGAACATCAAAATAGATGAGTCAAGATATTCCCTAACCTTCATTCTAACTCTCTTTCTCTCTCAGACTCAGACTTTGTAGACATTCCTTGTAGTCCAACTTGCTCACACTCTCTCTCGGCGTTTGGTGACTTTATCAATACAGAAGACAACTGTTGACTTATTCATGGACAATCTCAAATAAGAACAATAACTTCAATTTCAGTATTTTTTTTTAAAAGAAAACTTGTCATTTCTTATAAAAAGAACAACCCTACTAGAAGGGGGGTGGGGCCAAACACGACCTTAAGTATAGCTTATTTAAAAGGCTCCAAACAAATATCTCAACTACAAACTAACTCTGTAAATTTTACAAACTCTAAAATGAACAAACCTTTCTCACGCAACAGATTTGAAATACTCAAGAGCAAAGAAAAACAAATGAAATCCTCTTGAAATCCATGCCCCTAGGCATCAGCTCTAAAAATGTGAGATCTATCTTCATGAGCCTCCATAAGTGCAAAATCAAAGAAGTAACACACAAATATCCCATACACCGCCCATTGCCTTTACACAAAATTCAACCAAACAGAAAATATTCGCACTAGAAATTTACTGAGAAGACCACAACAAATAAGAACAAAGAGAAATCAACCAAAGTCTTCACCAACTCAATACCAACAATTCCATATCCAAATACATATGCTATCAAATCCACATGGACTTAACAATCACCAGGCACCATAGCACGAACACTCCACCAGAGCAATCAACAACCCCAAAATCAAACTCCATGATAGAAGCACCATTACCACATAGCTTTTCTTCTTTTGCAAACTAGAAAATATCCAAGAGAAACAAAATCAATGAATCCTAACCAGCAAATCCATAACAGTTAGCACATGGCACCCAAGCAACACCAAATCAGTAACATTCGTATCAATGGAATGTCGTAAATCCATAAATTACAACCATACAAAACCATGCCAGGCAAACAAGCCTAGCTTGCAACCATTAACAAGCAATCCACACACCATTAAAAATTAATCCAGATTATACCATCTGAACATCCTCAGATTCTATACTGATATTTACGCACCACAATATGAAATTTACCATTTTACAATAACATCCTTCATCAATAAAATTCCGCACACCAACCAACCTCCCATCACAAAACAACTTTCAAGATAATACAAAATCAACTAAAAACAACCACAACCAATTCCATTATTTATCTCAACTCCAAAATTGAACCATATAACATAAAGATAGTTCAAAGACAATGCACCACAATATAAAAGCGCCAACAGAAAAGGAACATCAACTTTACAAAAGCAAAACATCTCATGAGTATCAAACTTAATGTCTTCATAAATGCTTGAAACATATTGAAGGATACTCCATAATAGAACCCAACATCTCCAAATATAGCATATTCCAGCAACCCAGAAACTCCTCCTGCAAACCTTCATCAATATACAATAGCACCACTAAGTATTGCTGCCTTCCTCAGCCTAATTCCACCAAATTTATCAGTAAAACACAAAAGGAACCATAATCATCTAAAGAAACAACAACGTTTCAACAAAGTACAGAATTCCAGCATCACCCTTAGCTATAAAATCATCCTCACTCCACACTACCTCTGCATCATCTGCATAAATCCATAACAGAAATAAAAAATTTCCTGCAAACCCAACTTCTTATGCCTCCATAGTTTTACTTGTGCATCTAAAATAAGGGAGCCCCAATCTATCAACCCTACAAATCCCAAATAGCTTCCTATCCAAATCTTGTCTAAACATCACTCTATCTCCATGATGATTAAATGCTTGATTTGCAAAACAATCCTGCTGCGCCAAAAATTCCTTCGACCCCCAGTCATCTTTTCTGCCCAGCATTAACTGTGATTTACTCCCTCTGGAATCCTGTGAGGCCGGTCCCGGGAGCCGCTAGGGTGGCGGTTCAACCTTTTTGCAAATTGATTTGCAAAACAATCTACAGTAGAATTAGCTGTTCTAAATATATGAGAACAAACAACTTGATACCTTAAAATCACCTCACTAATTTTCAAAACTTCATTGCGAAATTTCCAACAAATAAAAGAAGACAGAATAATCTTCAAAGTCATTGTGGAATCAGATTCCAACCATAAAGGAAAAAAATTATTATCCACACATAACTCCAATCCTTTATGAATTGCTACCAATTCAGCTCTTACATTGGATCCAATGCCAATAGTACCATGTTTAGCCATGATCACTTGCCCACCATGATCCCTAATAAAAACACCATAAGAGGATATGCCAGGATTTCCTTTAGAACAATCATCTGTGTTGATTTTAAAAATTCCCAAATTTGGCCTCCTCCAATGCACTACCGAAATTATCCTCTCAATTACAACCTTCAAAGGTAAACCCAGCTCACCAACAACACTAGAAAAACCTTTCCAGTGCTTACTTTTGATAAAACCCGCAGCCACACCAAAGAAAAAATATTGGTTAATATTTTGAATTATTTTTTGAGCACTCATCTTGATCTCCCTTTATTTAGCATCATTTCTGGAGACCCATATAAACCAGATGATTAGGAAAGGTATCGCTTCCCTTACATGTCCACCATGTGACAAATGTGCACCCAGTCTCCAACTCTGGAATTCAAAATGAGTGTTTACACAAACTAGATTAGCAAAAAAAATCCAAACCTCTTTTGCAACTTGACCATTAAATAATAAATGCCCCCAAGACTCCAAATCCTCACAGCACTGACATTTCGAAGGAAGAGACACTCCTCGTTTTTGCAAAATTGAATCCACTGGTAATCTTTTTAGCATAAAACTCCAACCAAAAATAGATATCTTAGCCACCAATAATTTACTCCAAACTGTCACTCCAATATCCTCCTGCTGTTCCTTAGTCCTCACACCATTCCACGCAGATTTCATAGAGAATTTTCCATCCAAGGACAGCTTCTAGATCATATTAACTAAATCCCCTTTCTGAATTACAACTTTAGTCACTTCATCAGCCACCAAACTAAGTAAAACAACCCTTACTTTATTTAAATCCCAGCACTGCCCAACTATAAAATCTATAATTAAAGCATCTGTATTTCCTTTCACTGCATAAGACTGAAACAAAGGCCCTCTATCCAACCACTCATCATACCAGAATTTTATCCGACCCCCACCAGCAGTCCATCTAATATGATTTTCTACAATAACACGAGTTTTCATCATCCTTCTCTAGCAAGGAGAAGCATTGTATTTTATAGTAACAATCATTGGAGAAGTCGCACCACAATATATTTTGGTAAGAAAGCTTGCCCAGGAGTATTGTTTTCCCTAAATATATGCCACAACTTCAAAGATAATGTCGTTGCCACATCAGATAATCTTCTCACACCCAACCCTCCCTCCAGCTTCGGTTTGCAAATCCCTGCCCAGAAAATCCAGTGGGCTTTCCCTTTAGAGTCTGAAGAGCCCCAAAAAAAATTTGCAAACATCATTTCCAATTGATGCAAGATGGAAAGAGGTGCTAATATAACTTGCAACAAATAAACCGGGAGTGAAGATTATACACTCTGAATCAAAATTAAACGTCCACCATGAGATAATCTTGATATATTCCATCCAAGCAATTTTTTCTCACCTTTCCAAAAGAGGCTGAAAATATACACTTCTTCGATTACTAGAAAGAATAGGAACTCCCAAATAAATAAGAGGACCTTTTCCTTCCATAAAGCCCGCCACTCCAGAAATTTGAGTTTTTCTATCATTAGAAATACATTTAGAAGGAAAAATGAGCTTTTTGAAACATTTATCAATTGTTCTGGGCATGACATAAAAGAATCCAGAAAAGCCTCAACTCTTTTAACACAATTTATCGAACCATTCATGAGAATCATCACATCATCTGCATATGCTAAATGCGATAACTTAAAATCACATCCAAAGTTGAACATTTGTGGAAACTTATTAAAAAGATTATCCAGCCCTTTAGACAAAAATTCTGCTGCAGTAATAAAAAATAATGGGGAAATATGGTCTTCTTACCTAAGACCTCTTTTAGATTGAAAGAAGCCCTATAAATGGCCATTAATGTTGGTTGCTACTTGGAAAACCTAATAGTTCCACTGTACAAAAATTTTGTACATGGTCTAAACCTTTCCTATCTACCATATGCTCTTTTAAATTAATCTTGGATCGTCTGCGAAACTTAACACGTTTGATCCTAAATTTAACTTATATGTTCTTTTATGTTTAGACTTGGATCTCCTGCGGAACTTAACACGTTTGATCCAAATTACCTAGGTCACAAAGTCGATTAAATATTTATTTCCAAAATTGGTTTCCAATACTGCATGGCGAGGCACTTGACCTTCTTGGATATGAGAGCAACCACCACCGACTAGACAAAGCCTTTTAAGGAAATTGGATATTTAACCTTCCTATAGTAACCCTAGGTTAAC
>JBBMJZ010000089.1:9887427-9905993 GCA_037833815.1 Zingiber zerumbet | reverse complement strand
ACTTTTGATCTCCATGTTTATTTATGGACCATGCACTATCTTGTCTATTACCCGCTGAGTTACCTATACTCACCACCACATGTATACCTTTATGTTTTCAGGTAGCTTGTAGATGGTTGGTGCGTCGCTTTGAGTATCCAGTCTGCCGGGTCCTATGTCACATCCGAAGACAGTTTCACCTCGTGTTTATTTTCTTTTTGTATAATTTTTTATTATTTTTAGCATTGTATTTGTGTTTAGTCATGTGGTTATCTTATGGTTTTGGTGTTGTATTTGTGTTTAAGTCGTGCTGACATGCATTGTATTTATTTGGTTTGTGTGGGCTTTCCTTTATTGTTTTTCGTTGTGTTGGTTTTTAGTACAGCCAAACGGACTGTTTAATATATATATAACTGCGTGGTTGTGTTTATTCTTGTTCTAGCCGAGTGAGCTGATTATATAAACTGTGTGGTTGTATGTATATTCCAGCCGTATGTGGCTGATGTATTTTGTTTATATTTATGCTGCAGATTGTCACCGGTACAAGGGAGATGCTGCCTGATTTTTGTCTGACAAGGACTCCTCTAGGGGTGTGACATCTCATCTTGCAGTCCCTCAGTCTATCTCATGCAACCTTCTCTAAACTCTACAAACCTTGAGCCATCATTTACCAACTTGGTCACAATAGGTAATTGCTCTAGAGTTATTCCAATTCCATCTCAATGTTTCTCATCTTACAATCCCTTAGATGTCTCAACCATTCTTCTCTGACATCAACAGACTTCTAAGCCAATGGCGTGTCACCTTGGCCACGCCAAGCCAACATCCATACACTCAATCTCATTGAGGCATAACCTTCCAATCTCCATGTGTGTTCCTGAATGTCCCCACATATTCAAACACACATATTAGAATGCAATAGTTCACTCTCCTTCTCCACTTTATCAACCCATTCATAGCTCTCCTAGTAGTATAACCTCATCTTCATGCACTCATGATAAATGAATTTAGTACATGCACATGTTGTGCCCTATAATAACTTGACTATCTCTCTATCTCTACTATCTAACATCAAAATATATGACAAGTGCACAAGATAGTAAATATGGTATGATTCAAGAATTACTTCTTTAATTGCATAAAAGTATACTTGGATTTTTGATCACTTATAGTTTATATAGATCTATTCTCTTTTATCTCATTATAAAGTTCTATGAAGAACCATTCTAAGGTAGGTTTGTTTTCAATTTTTGTAGCTACAATGTAAGTAAAAATAGTCTATAGATTTAGTCGATAGTAGTTATCATCATTAAAACCCCTAGATACTTTATTATTAAATTGTAAGTGTCTATCCAAGTAACAAGGAAGAAATTCAATAAATGCATGTATATTATCAATGAAAGGCCAAAAGTCCCACTCAAAATATGACATAAGCCTTCTTGATGTGTGCAAATCACAAGTGTATGATTGTTATCAAGTAATAAAGTATTATCTATTGAGACTGTTAAACTGAGTACTAAATCGAATTGTGAAGCATACTATATAAATCAATCGAAATCGAGAAAGTCATGTGAGAAAGAAAATGAACTAAGAAAGTAAGAAGAATTCGTAGGGAAAATTGATTGAGGAAGCAATTCCAGGATTTCAATTTCAGCACATGATCTTTAATTATTTTTTCACTCTTTTACCTTTGCCTTCAATAGTATAAAGGTGGTCTATTCCGAGGTACCCGATATCTCCTTTAAAATAATACTAGGATATCTACCTAAACACAATGCTTACTTTTAGGGTAATTTTACTAGAGTAACAACTTTCAAAGAGAGGCTCCTGTTACGATACTCTATGGTTCCCTATGTGTTATTCTATACTTTATGATGTCGAATTAGGATAGACCCATTAAACTACGTGATAGCCAATGATCCTCTCTTGAGGTGTTGAACTATTTTCATGAACAACCCCTCAAGTCTTAAACTTTAGAGGTCAGAGAATTTAGTTCACTATTTGGTCCATCCCAGCATCCCATGGGATATGAGAATGCATGCTAGTGTCGTAGTCATGCATGCATACTAAAGTTGGATCATAAATCAAACACATCATGCGATAAAAAGAGTTGAATTAAATAAAACAAGTGTCAACGATTACGTCAAGCTACTCCCTCATCCTAAAATTAAGAGGCTACTTCATTGAGATGGAGGTACAAGCAAAATACATGAAGAAAAGCATTTCACAACTCAAATCAAAAAGAAAAGAGAAGAAAGGCTTAGTCATGGTGTTCGTAGTGGTCTTCAACTTGATCTCCAAGCACCTTGGTGGACGGAATCTCGACAAGTTCTTGGAAACGGCTCTCTCCTAGGGTTCCCTGTCATGGGGAAACCATTGATAGGAAAGGGGAAAACCTCTTGATCCCCAAATGCATCCAATAGATGCCCTCATGGTCCTTTTATAACATCCAAAGATACTAAGAATAACAAACTTTCTTAAAAAGTTGAGGCTATTTCTTAGATACTAAGTTTCCTTAAAAAGAGGAGGTTACCGCCACATGACCCATAATCGTATAGGGAAACACGGTCTGGTTTTATGGAGTGTTGAATGTCTCCTCGATGAGCAACAAAGAAAAGCAAGGTCATGTCCCCTGACATGGCCTGCCCTTATTTCACTCTAGAAGTCTTATTGCTACTCCGTTGGTTGCCTTGTTCCATATGTGTTGCACGATCTTGTTAGGGGCATAGCCAGACTGTGAATCATGTTGGAATGTATGCTTGAAGACTTCTTTTTTCTCCAGTTAAGCTTTGAATTCGTGTCTTGTCAATAAAAATGCATGAAAATAGTTATTCGGATTAAAAGAGTAAAAATAATGCAAAATATATGAAAGTATACCAAATATATTCATATAATAAAATAAAATGCATGCTTGTCTATACAAAGTCTCAAAGGAGCACTCGATGTCGAGAGAAACTGACTGTATTTTTTTAGTAACCTCGAGATCTTAAAGGTCACCTAACTTGGTTTTTCCTAAATCACTATGTCTCAAAGGGGTACTATATCATTTCCACTCATGATCCAAAAACTTTTTTTTATCAAGCTTCTATTAAGATTTTTTCACTTTTAGAAACATATTTTTTTTCAATGAGATCCACGGCCCAAGTGTTTCTCTAATACCAAAATACAGTGGCGCCACCTAGAAAACCAAGGTACTAGTCAAATATATGAATCATAACTATTCTTAGATATATTAACTATCAAGATCAAACAATGCTAAAGAGACTAAATAGGTAGGTTAACGTTGAAACTTTTTTACTCAACAATGCTCATATCATATTACCATATATAAAAAGAAATAAATTGCTAAAGATACAAGAATACTTTCAATGAAAATATAAAGTTTATCATGCTAATGTCGTACTATAAGGAACAGACAAACAATGCATGATGACATAGTACATATGATAATATAATAAATAAACATAATGATGAGATGAAAACATGATGAAATAAGCAAAACTAAACTAAAAAAGCTAACAAAATCCTAATCCTAACTAAACTAATTAAATCCCCTCCCCCCAACTTGAATAAAACATTATCTTCAATGATAACAAAATCTAATACAGAGGAAGTGAAGAATGAGGGAAGTTAGGGAGGTTATCAAGTGATGTGTGTCAGGTGTATAAGTCATTCATTTGTTGGTTTTTCTCTACGTCCTGTCAATAATGATGTTAAGGGATGTGCAGATCTCTAAAAAGGTGTCTCCGTCTAGACGATGTGTTCTTCCCTTTCGCCCTCAAGCTTGAGCCTTTCCTACATTGTTGCTTAGAACCATTATACCTCAATTATAAGGTATGAGCCTTTAAAAAGGCTTTAAATGATATTTTTTAGGCCTAAGAATGGGATGTTACGGGTTTGATATTGTAGATCTCTTAACAAACTTTGATTTGATGAGTTATGGGCCCTGTGTTTAATCTCAAGTCAAAATTTATGACCTCTCAAAGTTGGTCATATCAAGTAAACATGGATGTGTCAGCCAACATAGTTTGATCGTGTTTCTTGCTATTATTTGTCACAATTGTTATGGGACTTAACAGTTCTTTTCCACATAGCTATATCATGTTTATTGCTAGAGCCTTTGAATTGCCACAATCATTATGGGGCACGACAGTGTTTCTCCACATTGATAGGTCATGTTTCGTTCTAGAATTGCTTTCATGCCCATGGCAATTGCCACGATTAGCTCGTGGATTCTTCCGACCCTAAAAACAAACAAAATAAAAGGATAAGATAATGAAATAAAGGAAAAACATAAACAAAAAAGAAAAAAAAATATATATTGTCTCTTAAAAAGTGTTTGTTTTAGGTTATAAGGTTGACTCCTATCAGTTTCAATAGAGAGAGAATGATTTAAGGTGGTTGTGTTCCTCTCTTCTCTCAATAGGCTCCTTAAAGAAAGACCTCTTTATGTCTTGCTGGTGTTGGAACAAGATACCTCCTTACTCTCCTATCACTGGCTCTTCGACCAAATATGCTTAATCTCAAAGGCTTGTCATATCTTCTAAACCTTGCTCGTAGAGAAACAAGGTATTGCTAGCTTTATCTCTTGGTCCTTCGTCAAATATGCTCAACTTTAAAGTTTCATCAGGAAGTTGACAATGTGATTCTTCTTTCACCATCTGTTGTGAAAAATTTGCCCTACAACAAACATGCTCAACAAAAGGTTGATTAGTAGTCATAGATAAATCAAATAAAATGTTATCTTTTCCATCCATCAAAGAGAGGTTAACATTACTACGACTTTGGTGGTGCCAAAGAAAGATTTTCCTAGATCCTTGAGATTTGGAAGTAATTGAATTAAAGCCTTGCACACCTCTATCAAGGTCTCAATTTCATATTCTTCAAGTTCCTCTTCATGTTGTGTATGGATAGTCGTACCATCTTTGGTTCTTGTGTTATCTTCATCTTCCTTATTCACCTTAGGCTCCTCCAAAGCTTCATCATTTCTCATAGTAATACATCAAAATATTCAAAATAATCAATCTCAGGTTGACTTAAAAATATATCTGGAGCCTTTAGAGAGGAACTATCATCCTACAAAAAGTGAGTTTCCAACTCAAAATGATTAAGGTATCAAAGTTACCTATAAATTGTATGATTACGTCGATAATAGCTTGATGTTGTTGTCTATTCTTTGTGAATTTTTATCTAAAGTCCTCACTCCACTTAGTTTTAGTTGTAATGCAGTTTTCTAACATGATTTCTATGTTGGATTTTGGTGCCTGATAGAATTTTAGTGGTGGTCCGTAGTTGTCTTCCCCAACTTAATCCTAATTGTATCTGTAAGAAAATTTTTTAGGGTTCCTCCAACCAGAATTATAAGTGTATTAATATGGATCATCTTGCAACCACTAGTTGTAGTTAGGGATGTCATCCCATTATATCGCTTATATTCCATATGGGGATCTAAATATTATAGGGGAATTATTATGTGTATGATATGTTGCACCATAAAGCTTACAATAAATGTTAGAAGAGTTCACAGAATCAAGTTGATTAAACCATTAAGTTAGAGCATTCATCTTTGATATCAGAGATTTGTTTACCTAGAAAAAAAAAGGAAGAGGGGGGATCAAAGAGGACAGTGAAAGATAAAAAAAATAGAAGCAAAAGAAAAAGGAAATAGGAGAAAAAAATAAAAGAAAAGGAAAAAAATCAATAAAAGATTAAAAGGAAAAAAAATCTAGATTAACCAAATTGCAATACAACCAATATTGATTTGAAACAATCCTCGACAATGATATTAAAAACTTAATGTGTGCAAACTGTAAGTGCACGATTATCATCAAGTAATAAAATATCATCCATAAAGACTATTAAATCGAGTACCAATTCAAATTGTGAAGTGGATTATCTAAATCATTCGAAATTGAGAAAGTCATTTGAGAAAGAAAACGAATTAAAAAAGCAAGAAGAATTCATAGTGAAAGCTAATTTGAGAAAGCAATTTTAGGATTGTAGTTTCACCATGATGATCATTGACACGCTAATTAGTTTTCACTCTTTTACCTCTATGTTTGATAGTATGGAGGTGGTTTATCCTGAGGTACTCAATATATCCTTTCAAATAATACCGAGGTATTTACCCAAACGCAGTGCTTACTTTCAAGGTAACCTTACTAGAATGATCGCTTTCTCAAAGAGGCTCTTGTCACGGTTCCCTATGGTACCCTAGGTGCTATATATCTCATACTTAGTGACATCAAATTGGGGTAGACCTATTAAGTTCCGTGATAGCTAATAGTGCCCTCGTGAGATTTCAAACTACTTTCGTGAACAATTTCTCAAGTCTTAAACTTTAGAGGTCAGAGAATTGAGTTCATCTTTCTGTCCTTTCCCATAGTATATAGGATATGAAATGCACGCTAGTGTCATAGTCATGTATGCATACTAAAGTCAGATCATTAATCAAACATGTTATGAGATAAAAAAAAAGTTAAATTAAACAAATCAAGTGTCAACAATTATACAGGGCTACTTTCTCATCCTAGAATTAAGATATTACTCTATGAAGATGGAGGTACAAGCAAACGACATGAAGAAAAACATTTAACAACTCAAATTAAAGAGAAAAGAGAAGAAAGACTTAGTTGTCCGTGGTTGTCTTCGACTTGATCTCTAAGCTCCTCGGTTGAAGGAATCTTGACATCTCTTTGAAAACAACTCTCCTATAGGGTTCCCTGTCATGAGAAAATCCTTGATAGAGAAGGGGAGAACCCCTTGATCCTCAGATGCATCCAATATATGTCTCCCTTAGTCCTTTTATAGCCTCTAAAAACATTAAGAATTAACAAACTTTCCTAAAATACCAAATTTCTTAAAATAATATCAAAAACTATGTATGAAGCATACACATCAATTACATGCACCAATGTATGGATATATCCTATCTTTAGTTCTCTATCAAATGTGTAATGATCATTGTAAGACCCAGTGTAATCCAATGTAAATTAAGCATTACATGAACTTTGGCTCACAATATTTTTTAAAAAGGTATTATCACTCCATTTTTTTAATTTTAGTTTTTTGCAATATATGCTACAATGGAGTGTGTTTCTCTTTAGTCATCACTTGTTATGAAATTTTGCTAACAATTTAGGTACTAATGTAATTTTTATGGTCTCTACCATTTCTTAAAAATTTGAGCAAGTGTATTATCAAACACATTAATTTAAAATTTTTTGAATCCTCTAGCAATAATGTCTTAACTTTATAAGCAAATTTCATTTTGTATCTTCTGATATTATGCACTGTCTCAAATCATATTATGCATCATATCAAAACCTTTAGATATCATATAATCCTCTAACACTTTTCTAGAACATTTTTCCATTCATGACATGTATTCAATTAACTCAAGAAGGAAACTCCTAAAACAATGATTAAAAAAGATACTAACAAGACCTTAAAACATAATATGAAAAATCAAATGACAGGAAAAAAATAACACGCGTACATTAAACATAATTGAAGAAGACAAAAATTAAAACACAAGAAAAGAAAAAGTGATCCAAGCATATCTAATATAATATTATTTAGACGAGTATAACTATACATTTGATTCGATATCATAGGGTGAGAAATTGTTTCAATATTATATAAAAAAGGGATCATATTAATAATGACAATAAATGGTGCATTTTTCATTTTTTACATAAAATAAAATTATTGTTAGATTTTATTTAAAAATAGGATTAGTCATTTCTTAATTGGCAATTTACCAAAACACTTAGGTGGTTTTATGTTTTCTCCATTTCAGTACTTAGTTTTGGAATTGTCCAAATAATGTAGCTTCATTGAGTTCATTTCCCATTTAACCTCCTCCCTCCTCTATACTATTCATCCAAAAATCAACACCACAACATCACGTTGTCTTCGTTCTCCTCTCTCGATCTCCTCCCTCTTTGCCTCTTCGTCTTTCTGCTCTTGAGCACTACACCCGTCATAGAAGGTCATCTCAAGTTCCATGACTCAGAGATCTGATGGGCCTCAACGTCGAAGAGGACTATTGGAAACCCTCGCAAGAGCATGACTCCGGCAATGGAGCCATCGTGCTTGATTACTTCGTGTTAGATTTACATGAGGAACATGGTAAAGGAACCTCCTTTGATGGAAATGGCCACGATGAGGAGACAATTAAGATGATGACAATGGATGATTTGAAAAACCCTGGCTGGGTCGACCCGAACACAAAGGGGAAGGACGTTGGTTTTCTAGATGTGAGTACTAGCTAATTCGGATGGTTAAGGGTTTGACGACCTAGAGGAGTAGAAAAGATCACATCTTGGTAGCCAAAAGGATGAGCTTAGTGATGCTAAAGTGCTGGAAATTGTTGAGAAGATACATGAAAATAAGGAGGGTGAAGAAGTAGTGGGTACTATGAAAATAGGAATCGAGAAGCCCGAGGAAGAAGGGTGTGAAGAATATCTGGAGATTGAGGACATTGGCTTGCAGAGTGATTTGATTAAAGGATGAGAGAAGAAAGTGATGGCTTGGTGAAAGCTCATGTTTAATCTTTTAAAGTTTTAAGCTTTGCAACTTATTATCTATCAATTTTTTTTTTTCATTTAAAGTTATTCCATTGTTATTATGTTATTACCATAGTTCATTGCTAAACAAATGTTAGGTAGAATGTCAAGGACTCTCTTTTAATACTTATTCCTCTTCATAGAGTCACTTCAATCTCAATTAAAAACTTAAGCAATGCGTTTCAACAAAGCCTTCTCTGTTGTGAGGCACCTTTTGATTCTAAAATCTCAACTATTTGTTGTTGGATTGACATCATGGTCAGTTCTAACCCTTTAGTGAGACGTTTCACGACTTTTTCCAAGGAGAGTTGGCTCCAACAAAGTATGAGATGATTTTTTTTATTAGTTGTAGAGCTAATCTAGACACCCTAAGTAGTTACCTTTTCAAGGAAGCTCTTACTCCCTAATTATTCCTGAAAACTTATTTTCTTTGTCACTAGGTTTCATGCTTGTGCAATGATCATCTTCCTTGTATTGTTTAGTCTTATCATTGATTTAATCTATGTTTAAGATTAGTAATGGATGTTTTGTGCATTTTTATATGTTTATCAAAAGAAGATTGGTTGTTTATCTTTCGAGCAGTTTGTTTGTTTATCTTAAGGAGCTCATAGAGAATGATGAAGATTATTGATTGAAAAGCTAAATTACATAGTAGATTATCTTTAGATATTATATATAGTTTCAATATAACATATCAAAAATAATAAACATAATTAGGGTCATTAAGATAAATCAACAACACTTGTGTTGTTGATTTTTGAAAATCAGTAACAAGGAAAATCATCAACACTATGTTGCTGATTTCTAAAAATCAATAGCAATATAGTGTTGCTAATTTTCGAAAATTAGCAACACCTATATTGCTAGTTTCTAAAAATCAACCTCGTGTTGTTGATTTCCAGAGATAGAAAGTTATAATTTCTTAAAATTTAAGTTAACAACACATTATTGTTAGTTTTTTAAAATCAACAAGACTGTGTTGTTGATTTTCAAAAATTAGCAACACAATACTAATTTTCAAAAATTAACAACACAGTTTACTGTCTTAAATTTTAAGTGACTATAACTATTGATTGAGATCAAACTATTAGATACATAATATATCAAATAAAAAATCAACAATAAAAGTTATGGTCTTTTGAAGATCAGTAGTAAAATTAGCAACACAATATATTGTTTTGCTGATTTTTCAAAATCAACAACAATGTGTTGCTGACTTAAACTTTGAGAGATCATAACTTTTGAGGCGGATTGAACCACGAGACACACATTATATCAAATCAAAGATCTCAAAACGAGCTTTAATTTGATATATTGTGTGCCCCATGATTTAATCTCAGTCAAAAGTTATGGTCTTTTGAAGACCAGTAGTAAAATCAGAAGCATAATGTCGTGTTACTGATTTTACTACTGATCTTTAAAAGATCATAATTTTTAACTGGGACTAAACCATGAGACACACAATATATTAAATTAGAGATCTTCGATTTGATATATTGTGTATCTTGTGATTCAATCTCAGTCAAAAGTTATGATCTTTCAATGTTTAAGTCAACAACAATATTATAGCTGGTCTTTCAAAGATCAACAACACGTTATAGCAACTATGATTTCTAATCTTTGACAGACCAACTATAACATGTTGTTGATCTTCGAAAGATTAGCAAGAATGTTATTGTTGAATTAAATTTTGAGAGATTATAACTTTTAGCTGATATTGGATCACGAGCCGCATAATATATTAAATCGAAGATCTCGAATAGACTTTGATTTAATATATTATGTGTCTCATAGTTTAATTCCAGTCAAAAGTTATGATTTTTTGAAGATCAACAACACAATGTATTGTATTGCTTATTTTTTTAGCAACATAAAATCATCAACAATGTATTGTTGACTTTAATTTTAATAGACCATAACTTTTTGACTCGGATTAAACCATGAGATGCATAATATATCAAATCAAAGATCTCAGAATAATCTTTGATTAGATATATTGTGCGTCCTGCGGTTTAATTTTAGTTAAAAGTTATAGTCTCTTAAAGTTTAAGTCAGTAACACAATGCTGCTGATTTTCATAAATAGTGTTGTGCTGTTGATTTTTGAAAATCAACAACATAGTCTTGCTGGGTTTTTTTAAACCAGTAATAACGTGTTACTGACTTAAATTTTGATAAACCAAAACTTTCAATTTTTGGAAATCAACAACATGGGGCTGATTTTTAGAAACCAACAACATAAGTGTTGCTAATTTTCTGAAGTCAACAACACTATATTGCTGCTAATTTTCAGAATTCAGCAACACAGTATTGTTGATTTTCCTTGTTGCTGATTTTTGGAAACCAGGAACATAAGTGTTGTTGGTTTATTTTTATAACCCTGTTTATGTTTATTATTTTCGATATGTTACATTGAAACTATATATAATTTCTGAAGATAATCTAGTATATGATTTAACTTTTCAATCAATAACCTTCAACATTCTCTATGAGCTCCTTAAGATAAATAAACAAATTGTTTGAAAAATAATACAACCAATCTTCTTTTGATAAACGAATAAAAAGGCACAGAACATCCATTACTGATCTCAAACATAGACCAACATCAATGATAAGACTAAACAATACAAGAAAGACAACCATTGCACAAGCATAAAACCGAGTGGCAAAGAAAATGAGTTTCTAGGAGCAAGTAGGGACTCAGAGCTTCCTTGAAAAAGTAACTACTCAGGGTGTCTAGATGAGCTCTACAACTAACAGAAAAAAAATCGTCTCATGCTTTGTTGGACCCAACTCTCCTAGGGTAAAGTTGCGAAATATCTCACTAAAGGGGGTCAATCCACCAGCATGTAGTTGAGATTTTAGAATCAAAAGGCATCTCACAATCGAGAAGGCTTTGTTGAGATGCATTGCTTGGGTTTTCAACTGAGATTGGAGTGGCTTCTGCGAAGAGGAACAAGTATTAAAATAGAGTCCTTGACATTCTACCTAACATTTGTTTGATAATGAACTCTGATAGTAGCATAATAATAATGGAATAACTTCAAAGGAAAAAACAATTGATAGATAATAAGTTGCATAACACAAAACTTTAGAAGCTCAAATGGGAGCTTCCACCAAACCATCACTTTCTTCTCTCATCCTTTAACCAAATTATTTTACAAGCCAATGCCTTCAATCTCCACATGTTCTTCACACCCTCCTTCCTCAGGCTTCTCAATTCCTATTTTCATGGTACCCACTACTTTTTCACCCTCCTCATCTTCATGTAACTTCTCAATATTTTCAGGCACTTTAGCACCACTAAGCTCCTCCTTTTGGCTACCAAGATGTGATTTTTTTCTCCTCCTTCGACTCATCAAACCCATAACCATCTGAATTAATACTCACCTTCGAAAAACTAGCGTCCTTCCCCTTCGTGTTCGGGTCGACCCAACTAGGGGTTTTCGAATAGTACATTGTCGTGCCCTCAACTGTCTCCTCATTCTGGACATTTCCCTCAAAGGAGACTCCTTTACGATGCTCCTTGAGTGAATCTAATGTGGGGGGAGTTATGCTCCTATGAGGGTTTTCAATTATCCTCATCGACGTCAGGATCTCCTAGTCGTGGAACTCGAGATGACCTTTCATAGCGGGGATGCTGCTTAAGAGCAGAATGACGAAGAGGTAAAGCAGAAGGAGATCGAGAAAGGAGAATGAATGCAACATGGTGTTGTGGTGCTGATTTTTAGATGAACAGTAATAGAGGGAGAAGAGAGGAGGGTAAAATGGGAAATAAACTCAGCGAGGCTACATTGTTTGGACAATTCCAAAACCAAGTACTGAAATGGAAAAAACACAAAACCACCTACGCGTTTTGGTAAATTACCATTTCTTAATTATTTTACAAACTTAAAAAAAATGATATTTTACTAAACCGCATAAGTAAGTTTTGGTATTACTCAAATCACGTATCCAACTCTTATAATACTCAAATTACGTACTATATTCCTAAAGTATCTCTCCTCTTTCTCTATAGGTCTATCAGTAAGTGTCATCTAAAACTAGTTGACGAATCTAAGGAATTCTAAATCACTAAAAATTAATATACTTTTGGAAACTTTTTAATGTATTATGCCCTCGGATCTAAATTTGATAACGTAAATTAAAAATAGTGAATTTTTAAACTTACAAAGGCTTGATAAAATTTATAACAAACTCATTATAAGACTTATGACAATGATACTCACTAATCAACATTATCAATGAATTTCAAGAACCCCCATGGTATAAGTTTATCAGTCAATTCGGACGAAATTAACTGATAGAATAAGAGAACTCCAAATCACTTCAAACTAAAATTAATATACTTTTAAAATTCTTTTTAATATATCTATGCTTTTAAATCTGAATTCAATAACATAAATTGTGAATAATGAATTGGTAAAATAAAAATTTATAGATATGCTCTTAATTATATTTGGATATCTTAATTTACGTTATCAAATTTAGATATAAGGATATAAACATATAAAAAAAAATAAAAGTATATTAGTTTTGATTTAAAATGATTTAAAATTTTTTAAATTCATATTTAGGATGAAATTGATTAATGAATCTATGGAGCAGAGAGGGGTATTTTGCTAATATAATACATAATTTGGGTGATATCTAAACTTGCTTACGCAGTTCATGCCTTATATTTATTGTTAAATTTTATTTTAAAAAGAGGATTAATTATTTCTGAATTGTTTTACAGACTAAAAAAAAAGTGTGAACTTCCCTCTTTGTCTCTAGCCGTCTGCATCTCAGTTGTCTACAGTAAATCTTGCCACGGTTCAGCCCACGACGCGATATAGTTACCACGCTTGGCGATGTCGGCAACCATCGTCCGATAAACCTAGGGCGGCAGCAACAGCAGCGCCACCCGTTCCTCCTTGATGCCGCCCTCTCAATCTCCCTTCCTCGTAGATCCTCTACGTTCTTGATCTCGTCGCCGCGCCGCTAGGGTTCTTGCGGAGGAGGTTGGAAGGGAGGGTTTACATGGCGGAGCCGGCGGAGATCCCTTCCTGGCTGAAGAACCTGCCCCTGGCCCCGGAGTACCACCCCACGGAGACGGAGTTCGCTGACCCGATCGCCTTCATCTCCCGCATCGAGCGTGAGGCCTCCGCCTTCGGCATCTGCAAAGTCATTCCCCCGCTGCCCCGGCCATCCAAGAAGTTCGTTCTCGCAAACCTCAACCGCACCCTCTCCACCCATCCCGACCGTCCACTGCCGCCTTCCTCATCCTCATCCCCCTCCCCCTCCCCCTCCCCCTTTTCTCAGTCCGCCGTTTTCACCACCCGGTGCCAGGAGCTCGGGGCAAAGCGTGGCCGCCCGCTCCCAGTGCAGAAGCAGGTCTGGCAGAGCGGCGAATTCTATACTCTGGACCATTTTGAGGCCAAGTCCAAGGCATTTGCCCGCACCCAGCTCGCTGGTTTCAAGGAAATCGACCCTCTGTTGATTGAGACCCTCTTTTGGAAAGCTGCTGCAGAAAAACCCGTCTCTGTAGAGTATGCCAACGACGTACCAGGTTCCGGGTTTGGTGTGCCTGAGGAACCGGTCTACCTCCACTGTGGAAGAAAGCAGAAAAAAGGGTTCGATAAGAGGAGCATCCAGGAGCCAAAACGCATGTGCCCACAAGCATCTGGGGAACAAGAGGGCATGAATGACTCTGGATGGAAGCTATCCAATAGCCCATGGAATCTCCAAGTTATTGCTAGGTCACCTGGCTCTCTCACTAGGTTTATGCCTGATGAAGTGCCTGGAGTCACCTCACCTATGGTGTATATCGGGATGTTGTTCAGTTGGTTCGCATGGCATGTTGAGGATCATGAGCTGCATAGCTTGAACTTTCTCCACATGGGTTCCCCAAAAACTTGGTATGCTATTCCTGGGGATCATGCTGCCATGCTAGAGGAGATTATTCGTATACAGGGTTATGGAGGAAGCATGGATAGGCTTGGTAGGCTAGCACATTAGCTTTCCACATGATTGTGCACTTTGACAAGTGGATAAGATCAATTGTTTACTTGTTTCTTTTGTTTCAGCTTCTCTAATTATGTTGGGTGAGAAAACAACATTGCTGTCCCCTGAAATTCTGGTGCTATCGGGAATACCATGCTGCCGGTAAAAACTCTGATCCTTGATAATTGAACATCTGCTTATGATTAGTCTGAGTTTCACTGGGTATCTTGTAAAATTTCTTTCTGTTCAAAATTCTATTATAAACTAAAAGTATCAATTGTTACTGTTTAGGTTAGTGCAACGCCCTGGTGAATTCGTTGTAACATTTCCAAGGGCTTATCATATAGGCTTTAGCCACGGTAAGTTTTTTTTTAAAATATAATTCTGAGAGCTATTAGTTCTTGTTAAATATTATAAGCTATTACATACTGTCTCTAATAATGACTAAGATATAATGTTTCTGATTTTTTTCCCCTTAAATTAAGATTTTTTTTTTAACTTTCAAATTATGCCTCATTTAACTTATAGAGAAGATACAAATTGCATTTACATATTGTGAGATCTTACCATATTTTGTGGAATAGGTATTGGTATCAATATTGGGCCAAAACCCAAAATGTCAACAATATTTGATTGATATAATAGATAGGCTTAGCCGACCCCACCTAGTGGGATAAATCTCGGTTGTTGTTGTTGTATAATAGGTAGGCTCAAAATTGGGAAAACAATTGAAAATATTTTTTTTAAAATGATGAAATGGTGAATAAGGTTGTTAGATGAAAAGAAATACTATAGTTGAAAAAGTATCCAAAAACTATATTATATGATACTGGTTAGATTTCTGCATCATCTTCATGCTCCACTTAAATGTGAAGATCCTTTTAGACAATTGTAAGCAAGACTCTTTAACTCTTGAAACATGTGTTACCCTTGTTTTAAACTTGAATGGTTTTGAAGGTGGTTTAGAGCCCATTTGCTAATTAAATGGGTTACAAATCCTCTTCTCACTTACCGCTGCTTGCCGCTTTGTTTCATGGATACTTTTGTTCATCGAACCAATTGCTGAAACTCCAAGCTTCTTATCAAATGAATACCCAAGTACTCCTCCATATCCAATGCCACTTGAAAAGTTTGTTCTTGGTTGTGAAGTGGCTGCTTTAATAATTCTCTTCTAATTTCGGACTTTATCCTTGTACGTTGCAAGAGTTTGTTGCGAATCTTTAACTCATTGAACTTCTCCATATATCCAGCTACAGCGACAAATATATCTCTCTCGTAGCTTAGCCTTCATCTCTTGCCATGAGTTGATTGGTGGTTGTCTTATACTTCTTATGTCTGCTTTAATTAACGCCCACAATATCTTTGTTAAACCCATGAGCTTTATTTGAGTAAACCTTACTTTTTGATCATCTATGATGTCGTACCAATTAAAATATTATACTATTGATGCAAGCCAATCAACAAATAAATTGAGATCCACTTTTCCTTCGAAATATGGTTCCAATAGCATTTTGATAATTGTTCTTTGTCTCAAGGAATCCTCTTGTCCATTTTGTTGTTGAAGTATTAGAAGCCTCTTGAATTAACTTGTTTGCTCGAGATATTTCTCCTTACTCCCTTGGGCTTGATCACTTTTAGATTGAGAAGGCAGGGTTTTTCAACATCGTTCACACGATTTGCATGCCATTAAGTTGTTCATATGAATATCTCATCTTGTTGACTATCAGTCAACTTTCCTCTAAAACACCTGGATTTTGTAGACATATTAGCTTAGGCTTTAATACAAAATATGATTCAACATAAGAAGAGAGATTGAATCTTAGCCATCACACTGTATGGGGATGGGATTGCATCACACAATTTGGAAAAAATTATTAAAAAAAACTGGCTTTTATATTAGATTCTAGTTTTGTAATACAACAATACATATTTTTACTACTTGAACTCTTTAACATAGAAAACATAAAGAACTCAGTGACACTCTTAATTGACACTCCAATTCCTAAACATTGGAAATTAAAAAAACATTAAAATTGATAGGAATTGTTGGACTTTATAGCGGTCTCTTTGACTTCCAAACACTTTGACTTTTAAACCTTAGAACTATTGAGCGTTACAATATTTCCTAAATAGATGATACATAAACATTTTTGTTACTTAGGTATATGGCCCCATACTATGTACACATTATGTTTGGCTCAATTGAAGATTGTTTCTATGTGCCTTTTAAAACCATGTCTAGTTTACCTCATTATCTTAATACCTCTTTCCTTAATATATATTACTTAGAACATGATTCACTTCACTACATCAATTATACCTAAGTTGCACTATTTTTTCATCTCATCCTTTTACTCATGATTCTCTTCACTTTCTTAGTTATTTGCCTCATCATCCTTGCCCTCGTGATTGCATCTGCATCTATGAGCTATGCCACTCTTCCATAGCCAATTCATATTTGACCTTAAGAAAGGTTATTATTGAGCCTTCACTTGTTGCACATGCCCAATGTTTAAAAGTGGTCCAAATCAGTGTTTGAACTGCCGTCATGGCCAAAATTTATATTTTTGCTTGCCAACAGGTACGTGAAACACTCACCAAAGCAAGAGAGACCAAAGTATAGGGATAAAATAAGGAAGAAAATCCCAAAGAGAGGAGAGGAAGAAGTTACTAGGGAGAGAGAGGGCGTGAGACGTGATCATAGCAAGTGTAGTAGTTGAGTGTTGTGGGGCCTTTAGGCAATAGGTGGTTGTGGACGGTAGACAATGGGCGACTATAGGTGGTCGGCTAGTCGTAAGTGGTGGATGATTATCGAGGTCACATGTGATTATATGTGAGATGCATGCATGCTAAGGGAGTGAAAGAGAAGGGGAGCAGTGGGTGGCCAGATGGTGATTGCAAACATCGAGCAACCACAAGTGTGGGTGGGATGCGTGCAGGCTATGAGCGAAAAGAGAAGGGGGAAGGGAGAAGGAAAAATAAAATATTACCTAATTATTTAAATAACTAAATAATTTCTAACAAAAAATACAACTAACCTAATTATTACTAATTTATCCAAGATATAACTTTGGTTTAGTTTTAATAAACTAAATTGAATTCAAATCGAGTTCAGTTTAAACCAATGTTTTAAATCACGTAGCGTTGGTTCAGAGCGTTTTTGTCTTGTCATCACGTAGCGTAAATAGCGAAGCACATAGCGCAATCTTTTCGTGCACGTCAATTTTTAAATTTAAAAAAACAAAAATACTTATATAAGTAAAATAAAAATAACATAACCTAAAATTAATCATAATAATTCATTACATGTCAAAATATCTAAGAACAACAATTTAAAAAGTCTTATAATTAAAACAACATAACCTAAAAATAATCAGTATTATCCAACTCTATATCACTATCATCATCAATATTGTCTATGGTTGGAAAATTTCCACTATCAAAAGTTGTTGGAATTACTCCACTATAATTTTCAGCATCAAGATGATTATCTTCCACAAGACTCAACCTTTCTTGTTTGTCTTTGCTTCCACCTATTGTATAAGAGATCCGACATTTAAGAATCAATTATAGGTGAAGTAGATATAAGTACATAATTTGCATATGTTTACTTGAATTTTCAACAACTCTTTTTTTTTTTGAATTCGTAGGAGGAACTTCAACTATATCCTCAACATTTTTGATTTGCTTATCTGAGTCGAAAAGACTTTCAAAGATAGCCGGCAGTACACTCACAATAGGATCACTTTTAAATAATTCATTATCTTCAAGCGATTTAGTAGTTACGGGGAGGACAGAACCTTCTTTCTCAGTTAGCCATTCATCATCTGAATCAATTTCATCAACTACAATGGGATTAATCTTGTCTCTCCTCCTAATGCTTCTCTCCCTAAGCTTGAAGTTATATTTCTCAAACACCAACGCATTCAACTTTGCATGTTCAAGCCTATTTCTCTTTTTTTGTATGAATCTAATATTACAAAGAAGAAAACATATATAAAAAATTAAACAATGATATGAAAATTATAAAACA
>JBBMJZ010000089.1:9861538-9885461 GCA_037833815.1 Zingiber zerumbet | reverse complement strand
ATTCGGGTCGGGTATCGGGTATTGATAGTCCCTCCATACCCTCCTCCATTCGGGTCGGATGTCGGATCCTCCATCGGATTCGGGTGAAATTACCATTTCTACCCCCCCCCCCCACACTTTCTAACTTTTGACGATTGCGTACTCATACTCCGGGGACCCTCACTAATCCCTCGTAACAATTCGACTTGTTTGCTTTTAGATGCTCTAATTTTGTCAAGCGATTCTCTAATTTCTTGCTTAATATCATTCGGACCACTAACACAAGGTGCAACCCCCGTATAAGTTTGAGCTAAATGTTCCTTTAAGCGAGTAATCCATCCATTCGATATATAATGACAAAATTTGTATCGAACAAATTTTTCCCCCTTCGTTTGATAACAATACTTTCCACCAATACCTTTTTTATCTTTTTTTGACAAATTCGTAGACATTGCAAATTTCAAATATACAATCAAAATCTTAGAAAAATAAAAGAAAAAAAATCAGAACAAATAATTAATTAATTAGAAAAAAATTAGAAAGAAAATTCGGAATCAATCTATGGCATCTGGATCGATCACTGGATTGATCCAGATGCTCGACTTCATAAACAAAAAATGAAATCGCAATTGCTTTTAACAAAAAGGAAAAAGCAAACGAAGAAAACCGAAAAGGAAGGAGAAAACCTGACCCCTAGTCGTCGTCCCTCGCCGCTCGCCAGTCACCTCTACCCTACCTTCTCGAAGGTGATTTCGTTCGCCTCTGCCTCCTCGCCTCTTGTTTTATAATCAACTATAGCGCCCGCTATGGGCCGCTAGGCCACGATAGCGCACGCTATGTGCGCTATCGACGCTATTGCCCTCAATAGCTAGGGTTATTCAGGACAATCGCTAATCAGCGAACTCTCTGCAACGTTTGCTGATCGAAGCGCATGATAGCTCGTTATGTAGTGCGCTATTCGCCATTATTAAAAACACTAGTTTAAACCTACATGATCTTAATCTTAATCGCTATATCTACTTGATAAACTTTATTTAAACATAATTTATCTTTTACTTAATTATAAAACTAAAACTATTAATTTCATTTAACTTAATTATATATATATATTTTAAAATAGTTTAGTATTTAACATGTAAGATTTTTCGATAATATAAGTTTTGTAACTTCAAAATATAATTTTTTTTATTTTTTGTCTACTCTAATAATTATAATTATGTAGAACAAACAAAATTAAATTAAAATTAAATGATGGAAATTTATATTATTCGGCTTAATCCAATACTTTTTTTATTTAGGTTTTTTAATACCAATTATAAAAATAATATTTAATGTTTTAAGTTTGAATCAAATGTTATTAATAAATTTCACATAACTATATAAAAATAATATTTGTTCAACAAAGGTATGGAAAAGTGGTTGGATCTGATATTCCAATAGAGGTATTGAACTGTCTAAGGAAGCAGTAGGGTATTGAATGACAATATTGAAAATGCTTAATGGTTGGTAAAGACTCTAGTCCCTTTATAAAAACAAACGAGACACAAAATTATTTGAATTATAGTGGTTTTAAAGTTTAACTAATGAGTCATACATAAAATTTTAGGAAAGAGTGATATAAAAAATTAAGGAGACTAAGTTGACTGCAAATTAATTTAAATCCATGCATGAAACGCCAACGATAGAAGTTATATATTTTCTTAAAATATTAATGGACAAGTATTAGAAAAAAAGTATCAAGGGAAACCTTACACATGATATTCATTGACCCAGAAACAACTTATAACAGAATGTCAAGGGAGATTATGTAGAGAATTCTAGAAAAATAATGGTGTTAGTGTAACCTATATTGAACAATTAAGGATGTGTGAGGATGTATTCGTATATGTAAAGACTCCAGGTGGATTAATCGAAATATATCCTAAAAAGATAGGGTTACATCAAGGATTAGCTCTACGCTAATATATTTTTATCCTAATTATGGATGAACTCACCGAAAACATCCCAAACATGTTACATGGTGCATATTATTTGTATATGTATTATTTTGATTGATATGATAAAAGAGCAATGTTCTAAAATTCGTTAAGCGCTAGTTGGGCACCAGACCAACGCCTAGTGCCTAAGCCGCTTAGGCGGGGACTAGGCGCCGCTAAACGGATTCCTCAGTATCAACATAATTTATATAATAAATCACATATTATAACTCCAACATAATAACATCAAATTTAAAATGAGTTCAAAATTACATAACTAATAAAATATCATTAGACACAAACTCAATATCATTGAACACAAATTTAATATTAAATTTATTCTACTTCTCCATAATTTTCAACAACTTGTTCTTCATCGGACACAAACTCAATATCATCATTGTGATCCTCCTCTTCTTCGGATACAAAATCATCCTCATGAAGTTCTCTCACTCTAGAGCTTCTTTGGAGTTGTAGATTTTCATTTGCTCCACTTGATTCATTAACCATTTGTCCTAAAACCTAGTTCAATTTCATCATCTTCTCCACCATCCACAATCCAACCTTATGCATTTGAAGCATCTTTTGCAAGAAGAACATCAACATTCTTTTCTTTTTCTTTTTTTTGTTTGTTCGACAATCTAATATTAAATTGGACAAATACTAGATTGTTTAATCTGTTGACATCCAACCTATTTCTTTTCTTTGTCTGAATCTAACAAAAAAGAGTAAATATTATAGTTAGTACATGAATATAAAACTTTAAAAATTAATACTTTATTTTAATTGAAGACTTGAAATTTAAAGCTTACTCCTTCGAATGCATTCCAATTTCTTTCACACCGAGATGAACTTGTAGTTAATGAAAGTATCCTCGATGTCACTCTTAGCAAGTTGGGTGTGTGAGCATCGTATGTACTCCACCATGCACATGGATCAAATGTATCATTATTTTTTTCACATGCTTTTGCTGCCAATGTTTTTCCAAATAACCCAGTCTTGTCTTTGTATTTTGCAAATTCCTTGTTAATAATTGTATCTTGTAGATCTAACTCATTGACATGCAAAATTTTCATTCATTCAAAAATCTCCGTCACGACCTCCTTATAAAGAACAATAGAACTATCTTTATAGTAAAAATAGGGATTTAACAAAAATGCAGTGGTATGCAATGTTGTATCAAGTCTATCCTGCATTTTTGACTCAATAATCACTATGATAGACTGATAGTTTGATTCCACGTTGTTCAGGGCTACCTTGATATCTTCTTTAGCTTAAAGAAGCTCCCCATATAGAAACCCCATGGATGTCTTTCTATCGAAGAACTCTTACCAAAAGAGCAAATATTTTCAAATAGTGTCGCACCATTTCAAAAACTCATGTGATGTGCACATTAGAGTAAGTCAATATCCCTTTGTTTTTGAGCATTTACATTTCTCCCACATATCACTTGTAAACATAACTCTTAAATTAGATGTTTTTTCAATCAAGCTTTGCAATGTGAGGAAGTTTGATGCAAAACTGGTAACACTATATCTCTCTTCTTCATGAAACTTCTCATCAATTACAAAGTCTTATTGTGAGCATAAACGAAAATAGTAAAAGACTTGGCTTGCTCAATAACCTTTTTATATCGTGGAAGCTTGCCGATACTTTTAAGCATGAGATTAACTGTGTGAGTTGCACATGAACTCCAAAAGATCCCATGTCGTTTTTCTCTCATCAATTTAGCTGCAGCTATATTGTTGGTGGCATTGTCTGTTACAATCTAAACAATATTCTAAGCTTCTACTTGTTCAACACACTTGCCAACATACTCGAATTCGTCTGAAGACTCCTTAGACTCTAAAAATGTAGTACCCAGCTTGCAATTAACATACAAATTTAAGATGCTTCTTTTTCTCACTCCATACTTCTGTCATGATTGAGTACTCATCCTTTGCACATTCTTCTTCATGTTTCTTCTTGTTTTGTTCTTTCAACTTCGACTTTCAACGGTGGCTCCCTAAGTTGATATTGAGTTGGAGGCTTGAATCCTGGTCCAAATTGATCCACTACCTCCATTAGTTGTTTGAAGCTATCATTATCAACAACATTGAATGAGATTTCATTTTCATAAACCCATCTCGCAATATATTGTTGAAATTGTTGAGTTCTCTCTTTGAAAAGAGCCTCGTTTGTATTTTTTTTGGCGAAGCACTTTACTCCCATCGGTACCTATCTATCCATGGGGCTAAGTGGAAGAGGTTCTTTAATTCCATTTATCCCTTTAATTTCAAGAGAAATAATCACCTCTGTTCTACAAATTTGTTCTTCCATTATTTTATTTTCTTTCTGTTCCTCCCTTCTAAATAGCTCGTTTGCACTTATTTTAATCTTTTTGAGATGTTTTTCGACAATTAGATACATTTCCAGGTATATTTGTTATGTGCTTCTTGATCCTATACACTCCCCTCATCATTTTCACACAACTTGCATTTAATTTTGTTGAGGTTCTTAGGATCAATCAACATTCCAAACTCTCATCCAATGTCATTTGACTCTCCTAAGAATTCCGGATTCGGGTTGAATGACGGATGTCGTCAAAGATGGATTGTTTGTCGTTGTAATTGTGATAATCTGAAAAGTGATTTAAGAATAAATTTAGGATATAAATTAGTAAAAAAACATTAATATAAATTAGTAAAAAAATATTGTCAGAATATAAATATGATTTATATGAATTAATAAGATTTATTAGATTTTTTTAATTGTAAATATAAAATATGAGAATATAAATTAATTAATAATATTTATTAGAATTTTAAAATTTTAAATATAATATTATTAGAATATAAATAACTTAATATTTATAAAAAATATTTTAATTTTAAATATATTTTTTATATAATTCATTGGGATAATTTAATTATGGTGTATAAAAGCTTATTCAAATTACCCTATTTAAGTGAGGAATTGTTGAATTAAATAAATAAATAATAATAATAATAAAAAACATCGCGAGGTTGCGCTGAACACGATATGACACGATTGCGCTGAACTCAGGTGTCGGCGGACGCATTACCGGACACGTTTGGGGCCGCCAGATGAGTTGTCGGAAGCTTCCGACGAAGTGTCCGGTGTCGCCGGAAGCTTCTGGCGACTCGTTCGGCGACCCCAAACACATCCCGCGACGCCAGAAGCGTTGCAGGAGGCAAAAAAAAAATTGCATAAAATAAATTTAAAAACTTACCAATCGTCGAGCTCTTCCAGAGGAGGCGAGAGGCAGTCGGGTAGTCTAAATGACGTGAGATCGAATAGGATTTAGGGCTTTAAATGGAAAAAAATAAAAATAAAAAGAATCTAAAGTTTTCATGACGACAAGCAACGCCTAGGCGACTAGGCTACCTAGGCTTGTCGCCCAGCACCTTTTCGATGTGGGTGTTGGCCATCGAGCGCCTAGGTAGCCACCTAGGGCGCATTTTAGAACATGGTGAAAGAGTAAATGCTAAACTTGAATCTTGGCCAGAAACTTTAAGGTTTTAAGTTTAGTAGAAAAAAATTAGAATTTAAGTTTAATAGTATTAGACGTAATAAGACAATTGTTAAAGTAGGAGATGACGAATCATTAGAGTTTTAAGTATCTAGGATTGCTTTAGAAAAAGGATGTAGGATAGAAGCAAGGTGGTTAAAATAGAGGTGGACATCAGTTGATTGTAAGGTCTCTCTAAAGTTTAATAGGGAGTTATATGATCTACTTTGTTATATAGAATTGAATGATGACCTATGAATCGAGCACATGAGAAATAATATAAGTCGTAGGCATGAGGATGTTAAGGTAGATGTATGGATATATGAAGATGGACAGAATAAGAAATTATTAGAGGGAATTGAGGCTGCATCTATTAAGGGAAAACTCTGATAAATGCATTTAAGGTGGTATGGATGACCATTATAAATATCCCAATTAGACGATGTGAAACCATGACAAATTTGCACATTAATTGAGAAAAATAAACCAAAGAAGATTTGGTTTGCAACGATAGAATTGGATAACTTCATATTTAATTATAGATGAGGATATAATAGGGGATCAAAACCAATTGCGTAAGAGAATCCATAACGCCACTTAGTGTGATAAAGACTTCATTGTTGTTGGTGGTGTTACTTGGTATGACCTTGCATAGCTCAATAACAGTATAAGATCTCTGTAGCTGCATCTATATCAGGAATAATTTTCCATGATTAATAATGTCAGTTCTTGCATTTTCTTCTTTCTCATATAGGAAATAAGATGTTAAAGATATACACTATAGGTATTTGCTTGTTAAATCGTACATACCCATAAGGAATGAATGTTACACCATATAGAACAAAGTTTTCTTACCTAAAGTTCCCCTTGCTGAGTTGGTTTCCTAACGAAATAGAATTACATAGATTCCACTCAAATTTAAAATAAAATTCAATCTCATTTATTGCCTCAGTATGTCAATGTTTTGCTTAATTTAGAAAAGGTGCATCAGTTCTTCTTACATTGGGTTTGATGTTTTAGTGCATCTGATGTTAGTGCTACAGGTATTTGCTTGTTAGGAATCCTACACACCCATGAGGACTGAATGTTACACCCTATAGAAAGAGTCCATATGTAACAAAATTTTCGTATATGTTCCACTTGCTGATCTGCTCTCATAACGGAATAGAATTACATAGATTGCACTCAAATTAAAAAAAAAATGAATCTCATTTATCGCCTCATGATGTCAATATTTTGCATAATTTAGAAAAATTGCATCAGCTCTTCTTACATTGGGCTTGATGTTTTAGTGCATCTGATGCTATAGGCATTTGCTCGTTAGGAATCCTACACACTCATTAGGCATGAATGTTACACCTATAGAAAGGGTCCATATAGAACAAAATTTTCTTACTTAAAGTTCCACTTGCTTTCCTAACTGAATAGAATTACATGGATTAGCACTCAAATTTAAAAATAAATTCAATCTCATTTATTGCCTCATGATGTCAATATTTTTTTTTTTAATTTGTAAAAGTTGCATCAGCCCTTCTTACATTGGGTTTGATGTTTTTAGTGCATCTGATGTCTTACACTATCTGATGAAGCAATATAGTATTATTTCTTAGATATTTTGCAAATCAAATATAGTTTTAAATTCATTTGTCCTATTATTGAGAAAATATATTGTTTAATTAAAAGCTTTTACATTTTTGTGGGTATGTTTATCTTTTCTTGCGTCTATATGTACTGTCTTCCTCATTTAGTTCTCTTATCATTGTTGCACTGACAGGATTCAATTGTGGTGAGGCTGCCAATTTTGCAACTCCAAAATGGTTAACAGTGGCAAAAGAGGCTGCAGTGCGAAGGGCAGCAATGAATTTTCTTCCCATGCTCTCCCATCAACAATTGCTGTATTTGTTATCAATATCTTTTGTCTCTAGGTTAGTTCTTTATGTTTGTGGAGGTGCAATTTGGAGAGTTTGAATCGGACTAATTTTCTTCTTTAATATTTGCATTTCCTTGCATGTGAGGGAAATGTGAATTTCCTGCGACAAACTAGTTTATGTTGGCTAGTTCTATAGTTCAAGGAAGTATTGTTTCATCTGGTATTTAGCAATATTTTAGATTGATGCCAATTGTTTTCGAATAAGTGGGTATCTGTTTCGATTTTTAAGCCCTATATGCTCATGTCACACATCTAATACTCTTCCCCATTGGCCATGTAATTGTCTTTAGAAAATTAGATATCAGACACCAAGATCCATCTTTCCGGTGGTAATTGTACTCGAGTCAGAGTAAAATAGTTTAAAATATTTTAGGGAAGTTGTTATGATTGACCATATGGCATTGTAGGCATAGCATTGGGCTGGGAAGAGTGTTTGTTACTTACTAAAGTACAGGACCTTTCGTCCTTTCCCATATATGATGTTTATTACCAAAATACTCACTATCTGATGTCTGAGGCTTTCTACTGGCCAACCACTTATTTTATTTCTACAAGTTTTTCAGCTAGTATTTGTTAGAAAACAGTGAGTGTGATTGGGATTGTGTAAACTTCATTTAGATTTTAGAACGAGGCGACTCATACCTAAGGCTTCATCAAAAATACCAGTAATCTAATACTTCGAACTTTTATTATTTGTAGTTACAGATTTTCTTTTATAAAGTTAAACTCTGTATTAGGGAAGGGGAGCCATGATGCAACAGTAAAATTGCTACTATGTGACCTAGAGGTTACAACAACCTTTTGCAAAGCAGGGTAAAACTGTGTATAATAGACCCTTCCCTGGGACCCCACATTAGCACCGCATTGGCGGAAGCTTCGTGCACCAGGTTGCTCTTTAAAGTTAACTCTATATTAGAGTCCATGGTATTGATTAAGTTATTCATTCTGCTTCGAATGATTTTGAGAAAGATTTCATTGAACAAGGCAAATGTTTTTACTAACATATTATGAACACTACATACTATTGAAGTTTTTTTTAAAAGATATTTTTAAACTTATTCCCTAATAAAAAAAATATTCTATGGGTTTGTAAGCGTCAGCTTATATGGTGAATTAACACAAATAAGAGGTATTTCAAGAGGATGCAACTTATATTATTGTCTTATATGCTGATTCCTAGAGATGTTTTGTGTTTCTCATCAGTTTTCTTTTGATTTTCTTTAAAGTTTTCATTTGGTGATTTTGACTAAAAATTTTACACAAAAGACACTGTTTCTAAGTTTCTATGACTACACTGCTCATGTACTTGTGACATAAGGCAAACTGAAGCTGTGATATTTTCTTTCTTTATTTCCTCCATTATTGGTGTCCATACTTTTGAATGAGTGAGCACCAAATTTTAGTTTTTTCTCCAGTTTGAATCTGGTGGTTTTAATGCCAGTGTCCCTAGAGAACTATTACCTGGAGGACGTAGTTCACGTCTGAGAGACCGTAGGAGAGAAGAGAAAGAAGTCTTGGTAAAGAAGGCATTTTTAGAAGATATGATGAGTGAAAGTAATCTATTATTTGCACTTCTCTCAAAAGCAGCAATCTCCAGTGTTATCTTGTGGGAACCAGAGTCACTGCCTTCTGCTTGCCCAAGTGCCCCACTACAATCTTCCCCGCTATCACCCAAAGCATGTAAGCCAACAACTGATGATGGTTGTGGAATTCAAAGAGACTCTGAATCAAGGGGTACACTTTCATTTGATCATGAAGGAGCCACTTGCTGTACACAGAACACTAATGAATCAACTTCTAATTTTGCCGGAACTTCATCTCCTTGCATTATGTCTGCTGAGACATCGGAGAATGCTTTCCAAGCTGATTGGATTAATTCTCAGGTCAAAGCAATGGATAAGAAGGATTTTGATGAAATTGATCTACCATGTGGTCTTAATGTTGATTCTGGATCATTGGCATGTGTTGCCTGCGGAATTCTTGGCTACCCATTTATGGCAATCTTGCAGCCTTCTGAAAAGGCATGCATGAAGCTTTTTCCATCAAATTTGGACGAATTCAACACAGTGTTTGACAAATCACTGAATGTGAATGTCCATTCTTCTTCGCCTTGCTCTGTTCAGAATTTAGATTCAGGTAAAATATTTTCCCATCTTCTTGATCTACATTTTCTATAGACAATTTATATTATTACATATGAGTTCGAATCTTCCCAGCCTTCTTACAAAATTTTGTGTTGCTAAAAATGTATAGTAAGTATCATGTATGTGTTCCATTGCAGGATCCTTTTTTAGAACTTTAAGCATTGGCTAGAAAAATATCTATTTTGCAACATGTTACACTGATCATTTAGCAGCCAGATGAGATGGAGGGTCTATTGTCAGTCAATTTCTCATTCACTTAATTTTTATTGGTTTAGAGGTCACAAAACATTATAAGATATAGGATAATGTTCAGCCCAAAAATGCGTGTCATAATTTATTGCCATGTTGCAACCTCTGTGATACATCAATGTTGAAATCTTGAAATGAATGACATGGAATATTTTGCATCTAGTTGCTGGAGTTGGCATTTGTATACTAGTTGAAATTGGATTTACAGTGGAGATGAATACATTGTATTAAGCAGAATGATGTTTGGTACAAATATGTTGGAGTTAATTGTTATGTGCAGTTAACAACTATAGATTCATGTTGTATTGTTATGTGCGGTCAACTTCTGTAGATTCAGAAAGTTTCTAGCAGATAACATACAATTTCTCATGTAGAACGGTGCTAAATTTTCATTTTGTTACTTAAAATTCAAGAAGAAAACTATGCTGGCATGACAAAATAAGAAATTTATATTCAAGTGCGCCAACTCACATCCTGATAACACTGCAAGTGTGTCTCTTGTTGAGAACCCAAGTGATGCCAGAGATGCTTCACCATACTGCATGCTAGATTTGATTGGTTATGAAGTTGAGATGACTAGATATAGTCATCTATTGAAAAGCTACTCGACATGTCTTTGCTGTGTTTGTAATTTGGGCAATGAGGAAGATAAACGCCTTTTTCTTGCAGTGGAGAATCAAGTATGTGAATTGAGACCACAGGATAAAGGCTACACATCTTTTCAAGAACAGACTACTTATAGTCAAGGTATTTACAAAACAAACTTCGAAAATCTGAATGGACAACAATTTTGTGATGTAGAGTAGAAACCTGTGCAGCACATAACACTTATACATGCTCCTGGAAAATAATGCAGAGACTGATTATAAAACCTACGAGGCAGACCGTTTTCCTGGTATTTCTTCCAACAAGACTGACAAATTAGGTATGCGAATGAGGAGTCCTTCAGGTGTGGTTTCAAAATGGAATTTGTCCAGTAGTTTTCTAAGACCACGAATCTTCTGCTTACAACATGCTCTTGAGGCTGAGAACTTATTACAATGCAAGGGTGGTGCTCATTTGCTTATTATATGCCATTCAGGTGTGCATCTATACACTTTGAATTTGTCTATGTTGCCTTGTACATCTATTCCGAAGTTTTTCTAATAGAATACTGTTAGATTTATATTTTTGTGTTCACCTTTTCTCATTGGATACTGCTTTACCTATCATGCTATTTTCTCATAAGCTTGAGCTGTTGACATGCAAGTGAACACATGTATGGACTTAGCGATAAAGTTGTTAAATGGATGATTATCTATTACACAACCTTTAATATATTTGTTTGGAAATTTTCATAACTTATTCAGTTAGAAACTTTCTATGTATGTTGGTATGACTGATCTTAATATGTTGGAGGTGTTTCTGTTTTAAAATGATAGTTAGGAGAAGTTCTTTGCACATAATTTGATAGACTACATGGAAGATGTAATGGTTCCAAGTGTGATAAATGATTTTCCTACATGTAGAACTGTAAATTTACATTGAGGATCAGGTCTAATCTTTATCTTTATATGTTGGTACTGGATGGGCACATCGAATACATTCAAGATAAACCCCTTTGGTTTATGTTGTTGTTGATGGTATTGTGATTATCAATGAAAATTCAATTAGATTAAATTTGAAGAAAAATTTTAGAAATTGCAAATTAAGTATAATTGCAATTGTGATTATTGTTGAAGATATCATTAGAGGTAAACAGTGAATAAAGTCGAGGAACTTCGAAAGTGCTGTATGACCATGGTGTGTTAGTATCACTTAGGATAAAGGGAATTTTCTTAGGATTTTGATGTAATCCAATCTTACAGTTAGGAAATAACACATAATAAATTAATGTAGAAAGAGATCAAAATGTTAAAATAAATGTTTTGGGTTATTAAAAAGATCAAATAAAAAATAATACTATTTGAGAGTGGTTAGGTGTAGCTCTAATAAATGATACGAGGCGTTGAGGGATATTTTCTCTTTAACTAATGATTAGATGTAACAAAAATCCTTTAACTGATATGTACTACTAGTGATATAGCCTTGTAGCCTGCCCCAAATTATTGGGGCTACTATTGTTTGATAATGATGATGCTGATGACATACTAGTTGTGATTGGTATACCTGTTGATTTTATGATTTCATTATCACCCAATGCATCTGTCTATTTTCCTTTTTGTCATATGTTACAGCCTGCAATGATGCTTTTAAAAAAAGATATTTCATTAATTTGGTTTTGTAGACTACCTTAAGATGAAAGCTCTAGCTTTATCGATCGCCGAAGATATCAATATCCGATTGAACTGTGATGATGTCCCACTAGTTAATGGGACCCCATCTGATCTGGATTTAATCAACATGTCAATTGACGAGGAAGGGCATGATGAAGACGGAAATGATTGGACATCGAAATTGGGTCTAAATCTGAAGTATTGTGTTAAGCTCAAAAAGCAGATGCCTTCAAATAAAGACCAGCTTACATTATCCTTGGGTGGAATCTTTTCAGATCCTTCTCCTGTGTCTGTAGTTTCAAATCTCAAGTGGCTTTCTAAAAAATTTCGCACTCCCTACAAGGTAGTTGGTATTGTCCAGTCAAAATCACATGTTACAAATGTTCTAAAGTATGAGCTGTCAGATAGAAATAACTCAAAAGATGTTCCTGTAAAAATAACTACAGTTCATCATGGCTCTACAGTTGGATCAATTGGTATTACTACCAAACACAAGTTTACCTCCAATACTACACCCAAAGATTCTACAATTAGTGAATCTCGCATGGCTGATTCCAGTGGTGGTGATGATGGAAGAAATTCTGGTGCTGCTAGTGAAGTTAGTGGTCAAATGATAGGTGGTACAAGCGAAAACTTGCATAACATACCTATCTTGATAGCTGAATATCCTCAAAGGCATCTAGTTGATCAGGTGATTCTGGAAGTTAGGAAATATAGTGAGGTTGCTCCTCCTAGTTTCTGCCGCTTGTGTACTGATAATAGAAATGTTGAATGTTGTGAAGGCTCACCAGAGATTTACTCCAAGAGTTATAATGGTAAGGGAGCATTTTGTGACCCTATAGTGTGTTCCTGCAATAATTATTCGGATAGTTTAGAAACAGGTCAAGCTGCCAGAGAAGCAGAATCAAAAGACAAGCTCGGTAGTTCTGTTATACCAAAAGCTCCAACTTGTGTGCTTAATTCAGATGGTGGAACTTATGATCTACAAGAAATCAGTGTCACGGGCAAAGCTAATCAGGAAGTATTTGTTGAAAGGGAATCATCTAGTGGACAAACTGCAAGGTGCCTTGGTAGTCACACAAACTTGTGGAACTCAGAGGATAACTATAGATCTTTATTATCAGATCAGTTATTTCTTCCTGAAATACAGCTTAATAAAGGTGTTCAGGAAACTTCAAACAACAAACTAATTAAATATGCTGATAATTCAAATGGCTTCCTTCACGATAATAAAACTGATAATAATAAATTGCAGGAAAAGACTTTATCTATGACTCAACATGTTGATGTTTCAGATGTCGAAAATTGCACTGATCAGTTTGTTTTGGCCAATATGGTTGGTTCTTCTGACATACTGAATGGAGGGTCAACGAAACAGGCAGATATGGATGCCATGTCAGTGGTTGAAAATTCTGTGATACAAGAAGTAAATGAAGATGCAAGAGCGGACTGTACTTCTGAAGGTGTCTCTTTACCACAAAGAGATATGCAACTAGACTACAGATATCCAGCAAGAGTTGATCTTATTCAGTATGTAAGGCGTGGAAAGAAAAGAAATTATGTCCAAGCAACACATGAAGATAGACAAGCTTGCTTTATCCGTGGCCCTTGTGAAGGTCTAAGGCCAAGGACTCAGCTTAAAGTAGAAACTAAGGCTGACACATTGACGCTGGAAAAAAGCTCCACAATCAAGTCAAGCAGAAGACCCGGAAATTTTCTTGTCAAAAAAGATGAACGCAGGGCCTTGAAATGTGATATTGAAGGCTGTTCTATGAGTTTTGGCACGAGACGAGAACTTTCTCTTCACAAACGGAACCGTTGTACGATTGAGGGATGCAAGAAAAGATTTAGCTCGCATAGATATGCAGCACATCATCAATGTGTTCACAAGGATGATCGACCACTTGAGTGCCCCTGGAAAGGGAAGGGCTGCAACATGACTTTCAAGTGGGCATGGGCTAGGACTGAACACATCCGTCTCCATACTGGAGAGCGCCCTTACAAGTGCAAATTCACTGATTGTGGGCAGACATTCAGGTTTGTATCTGATTTCAGCCGCCACCGAAGAAAAACTGGGCATTATGTTTCTCCATCTGCCGGATAGCCATTGATTTCATCAAACGCTCTCTACATAGACTCTAGGAATTCACTTAATTTTGTCTTAGCACTGTACAGGCTGATCCTGGTTGTATGAGATGCTGTTGCACGATGTTCTTTGCACGGGCAAAGGAACTAATTGTACCATTATTCTTCTATCCACCATTTTATTATACTCTTCTCTGTTGTCCTCTTATTTCTTTAAAGCTTATTGTACGGCGACTGACCATTGTTGTAAGTCTACTAGATACAAACAATCATATGTAAAACCATGCCTAACCTTTTATTTCTACTTTAAAAAGGTTCAGTCTGTTTTCATTTTTTGACATAACGTGACACCGAAGTTAGCGTGTTCGGTATATATTCTTTTTTTTCTTCTAGATTCCCAGTGGATGTTGGGTTGCATTGTATGCCATTTTCTCATTGATCAGATACTTGTTAAACTTGAACCTTGTCCAATCTCAAATATTTAAAAACTGCCTCAGGCTGCTGACTATCATTGAAGTCGGTAGACAGTAAAACCTTATTTCTTGTTATATGAGTGTGATTCCATTTTGAAAGATGTAACTGCGGCTGACTTTTAGGCCAAAGTATATATTTCATTGACTAAGATATATTTATATTTTAGATAAAAAATAATGTTAAGATGAGGGCATATTATTTAGAAATTGAGTAGTGTCAATGACGCCATTAACTTGTACATGAAATATTATGATGAATGGCTAACAAAATGTGAACGTTATCAAAATACAATTAATTTATCTTTCAACCTAGTGGCATAGGCTTCAATGAATTCATCAATTATGAAAGGGCAAAAATTAAAAATGGGTCTCTTTTAAAAAATATATTAAAATAATGGCCTAACATATTGCTTATTGCAAAATTATTTTTATTTCACTACTACTATAACAATTATGGCTATAGTTATAAAGAGTATAATTGTTTTAATTTAATTAAAATTATTGAAGCAGGGTGAAAATGTTATCGTAGCAATCCCTGCAGGATAATCCACTCTCTAGAAGAAGTTTAGAGGATAAATTATGGAAAACATTTATCCTAACACAGTGTCCTTTATATGAGAGAGAGAAGACAATTTTGATTAAAATTATTATACATAGAATACAATGATATTAAATTTTAATATGATCAAAATTAAATCAACACTATATAACATTAATGGTCTATAGTTGGTATAATAATTTTGAAGTATTTAATGAGGTTTACATAATTTTAATTAAATTAACTTATTTATTTTCATATTGTAATTGATATGTGGTAACGGATATTATAACAATTTCGATATAATTACTATAAGAACGCTACAATACCTCAGAATAAAAATATTTTTAAGATGAAATATTATTTTAATATTTTTAAAAATATACTTTTAATATTTTTAAAAATATACTTTTAATTAAAATGACAATAAAGTACATTCTTCCTTTTGATTTGATTTTATTTTAAAATATTATTATTATTTTCTCTTTGTGACAAAATTAAAAATACTGTAAATTTTCAAAAATGCACAGTAAAGGCTCATAAAGCGCACCTAGATTTTATATTCCTTAAAGTGTGCACCTAATTCTCACTTTACTCCGTCTGACTTTCTCTAGCCTCTATTCTGTTTTTTTTTTTATTTTTTATGATACTGATTTGTAAATACTAGTACCGTTGTAATATTAAATTTTAAAAACAAACATCATAATTTAACACACTGACACCACTGTATGACTAGATTTTTTTTTAAAAAAAATACAACAACTTAAACATTGACAATATCAGTATAGCTATTATGCTGATTTTTTTAAAAATAATAAAAAAATTATATATTTGGACTCCAAAGCACTATACAAATTCATGGGAGTTGAAATGAGTTAAATCAAATCTCTTTAGATTCATCAATAAATTTTGACTGAAATTCATTAATGTGTTAAATCACATAGGGGTGTGAATAGCCCACTTCATTTCTTTAAACTTGATGTTGTGGTAGAATTAAAACTTGAAGCGAGATTCCATAATGTTAACACTTAGATTTTATTTGGTATCCACCTCCTTAAGGCGATTAATCCAAATATCCACCTCTCAAACTCACAACTCTACTATGAATGCTTCATTCTCGAAAACTTTTTTAAGGTAGAGAAGTCTCGTACAAGCTGTTCTTATAAGAACACAAAAAGAAAATGTGAATGTAAAGACAAATATAATCGAAAATAACTTTATAACAATGAACCTTACTTTGCTTACACTTTTATTACTTTGAATTTTTTTTTGGTGGTAAGAAATACAACAGTACTTATCTTTAAAACCCACAATAACTGGCTACGAAGAAACTCCATGAAACAAACCTCTTTTCTAAGATTTCTTTTAGATTGTAAAACACTTCCTAATTGATTGGTCTCATCCTCAATCGATTGTCACGTTAGCTCTATCATTCAAAACCTACATAATGACTCTTTTTCGCGTCGACCAATCGATTGGTGAGTTATACCAATCGATTAATTAGCCTCTAATCGATTCCAAGGTTTTTTGTTCCCTCGTAAAAATATTTTCAATCGATTAATCCAACTGATTGGTGAAATATGAATCGATTGTCTCAATCAATTTTAAGATTTTTTTTATTCTCACAAAAAAACCTCCAATTGATTAGCTCAATTGATTGATAAAAGCTAAATCGATTATTTCAATCGATTCCAAGACTTTAGTTTTCTCGCGAAAAGACTCCCTATCTAATTGCCCAACCCTAAACCTAGAATTTCAGGTTTAGGGTTTACTAATTAATTGATAACCCCAAATTCAGCCTCTAGGAGCTGAATTTGTATATTACCTAATATCTAGTTGACCTCAACCTATCAGGACTTCCTTTACCTAATATCTAATCATTCGTGACTTATTGGGACTTCATCACTAAGTGTCTGGTTAACCTTTGATCCACTTGAATTTTTCTTTTGTGTCAAGTGTCAGATTCTCCATGACCCACTTGGACTTACTGTTTCATGCTAAGTGTCCGGTCTTCCGTAACCCACTTGAACTTTTCCCTTACTTAGCCTCGTTGGGACTTCCATTGCCTAGTTCCCAACTAGGTCTTCCGCTGTTAGCCCTGCTAGGAGTTTCATTGCCTAGTTCCAAATAAGGTCTTCCATTGCTTAATTCTGCTAGGATTTTCATTGTCTTACTTAACCTCTAGCTAGGACTTTCATTGTCATACTTAACCAATTCCCACTTCCAGTCAAGTATCCAATCCTCCCTTGATCTATTTGACTTTTCTCTTGCACATTGTCAAATATCAAAACCCAAGCTTGTTCCAACCCGAGCTTAGTTAAACTGGTTAATCTTGACCCGAGGATGATTGCACCAACATAATGGACATAGGTGATTTAAATTTATGAAAAGTTGACCTGTAATAGAAGATGATAATGCAGTGAAGATATTTATGATATTCTTGTATGATTTTGATATCCCTACAATAAGTTATGCGTATGTTCAATCATCAAAATCCATTGATGAACCTATAGAACTTTGATCAAACTCATTTTAAGTATTACAGATTTCTAAAGTGCCCAGAGTCTATATATGTCCAAAAATATTAACTTAAAGTCATTAACAACAATGATCAGAAGATTTTTAAATTTATAATTTTGACGTAATTGACATATACATATAACTTATTATAGGGATATTAAAATAAGATATGAACGTCATAAATACATTCACTGTACTACCCTCTTTTTATTACATGCTAATTTTTTAAAAAATTAAAATTTCTATGTCTATTAATGAAAATGATTGAATCAGTTCCCACTTCTAATTTTTACATAGTATTCAGGCGTTTAAATATATTATTTTTTTAAAAAAATTAATACCATAGTCGTACGGATGATGTTGGTATTTAAGTTGTGTTTTTATTTATTTGTTTATTTATTTATTTTTTCAGAAACATGAAAACTAGATGCTTCTTTTTTTGGTGTCATTCGCAAACTATTGCCTTTTGGAATCTGCCGTTAAAAATAAAGAGCGTTGTTTTGGCAAACGGGATTTTGTTTTTTCATCGTGAAATTTAGCAGCTAGCCGAGCAGCGACAATCGTATCCGAGTCCGACAACTGAGAATGCCTCCCTCTCTTCCCCTCTCCGGAAGCGGAAGCAAGCCAGGCGTTGTGTGTTCCAATTTGATGCTCTCTTGTTTGATCGATTTGCCGAACCCGAATCAATCGGCGTTGTGTTTTCCACATTGATGCTCCCCTTCTTCTTCCTTGATGGCTTGCGGTGTGCTGTTCTTGTACGTTCCACTTTCCATTCCCCCCTCTTCTTCTTCTTCTTTCACGGAGGGCAGCATCACGATGCTGTCGCAAGCTACGTCTCGCTACTTGGGCTGGTCAAGGATACCGATGCCCAAGTCTAGAGAAGTTCGAACCATGGGGACGAAGTTGGTTTGGCATCATGGCTGCCGGTGCTGGATAATCGCTGCTGCTGAGAAACCCACTGCCATCGCCAGTGGCGCGGAGTTTAATGTACATTCCTCTTTGTATTAACTTTTAGACTCGTAGCTTGCCCTACAGAATTTTGCAGAAGAAGTTTCAACAGTTGGCAATGTTTATAGTAATGTCTTTATTATTGTTATTATTATTATTATTATTATATTCTCAGAATATTGGATTACGAAGTGAGGACATGAGAAAAAAATGAGAGTAGTATAGATAAAATATTTAAAGTAGATGTGCAAATGGATAAGATAAGACATGTGAATATTATAAAAACAGTCGGGGTTATACCTATTGAGGGAAAAACACATTTAAGATAATAGGGACATATACTTAAGCATCAAATAAATGCTTTAATTAGGCGATATGAGTCCGATGATGCAAGCGGATCCATATAGCCGACTTAATTTAATGAGATAAAAGCTTAGTTGTTATATTATATTCTTGGTCAAATCTGTTAGACACTATCATCTCTAGTAGTAGCATTGGCCTTAACTTCCGTTACAAACTTCACCTTTCAAATGGCTATCATGATAGCTACGATCCAATCAATAACTCTTTAAGATTAGCTAGAATCTCGTTTTGTCATGCTTACTAATATGTCTTCGTTTTCATTGTCATTAAATGTCTTAGTTTTTCATTTTTTTTTTTTTTTCAATTTTTTAGTCTATGCAACAAGCTAGACATATAGTATCTATGTTCCCTCTTGAAGGAAGTATTAGATAAAACTATTAGAACCTAGTCTAAGGCATGCATGCCTAATCTTATGCCTAAATTTTAGATAGAATTAGATTATGTTTAATGGCTATAAATGCATGAATTGTGACTCTATTTCATACAACAATTTCATAATACAACATTTTATCTTTCTCAGCTAACTAATATTTAAGTGCCTTTTAGTAAATAAACAAGAGATGGCATTGTTAAAACTTCCACGTCGGTTTGTTATGTTGGTTCTCTATATTAAATGTTTATATTGAGAATTACATCTTTGATTTCATACATTCAGGATAATGATTGTACAGATTGTTCAGATTCAGTTTTTCATGTGCAAACTCTTCGAGAATTTCCCATTAAAAAGCTTTATGGAGAAGTTGTCCTGGTGCGATTTGATTCTGGTCTTCTGCTGAATTCAAAGGATTTTGATTGTGTTCCACTAAATAGAGCACTTTCTACCATTAAATATTTACAGAATGCTGGGGCCAAAGTAGTTTTACTAAGTAGTTGGTTTCAGTCCAATGCTTCAGTGCTTCTTTCTGAAGAAGCCTTTGCAGGTTAGTATTAATTACATGAGTCTCTGTGTGGTGGGCTCATGTTTCCTAAAAGGTTTCAGTCAATTAACCATATAGTTATAGTATCCTGGCAATAACATTTAATTTATCATGTTTTAGGTTGCTGACATGCCAAAATATAGAAACTTGTATACTATTTTTTTTAATCTCGTTAAAGTAGTGATCTAAGCTATATCTTTGATTTTTGAAATTTTTCTTGGCTTCATTAGCAGATCACTTGTCATGGCTTCTCAAAGTTAAAGTTGTGACAGCAAATGGTGCTTCAGCAATCACTCAATTGAAGATGAAAGAATCAGGAAAATCAGACATTCTTCTCCTTGATAATATGACAAACTTCAAAGAAGAAGTTGCAAATTCTGTTGACTTCGCTAAGTCTTTAGCATCTGGCATCTCTCTCTTTGTCAATGATTCTTTCTCATTATCACATAGGATTCTTGCATCAACTGTTGGTGTTACCCGCTTTTGTTATGCATCAATTGCTGGTTTTCACTTTGAGGCGGAACTGGCCCAACTAATGAAGATCAGTGAGACCAAGAGACGGCCATATATTGCAATAGTATTCCCTTTCATCTTCATATTTGTCACTATTTTCAATAACTTCTTGTGGATCTATAGATTAGTGCATGTATCCTTTTTCTAGAAAGGAGTGTTATGAGTTTGGCGCTTAGATAATTCAGAATTATTTACAAGATAATATGTTTTTGATGATATTTGAGCATCTAGGTCTGTCTTAGTTCTGCTTATGAGATGGTGGTATTTATGGAGTTCTAGTAGCAGATGTACATTCCTCAGAATTCTAGTGTATATATATATATATGCCATATTGGAATAGAGGATGTGAAATATTATTTTTTGGAAATATAGATAAAGTTATGATCTGTCTGTGCATATCACTATTTTAATGTTCCTTTATGTTCTGGTTATGTTGTTTGCTTTTGTTATTTTCAAATATTAGTAAAGTATTTATGCTTTAATTGTAGATTTGTGAAGGCTTAAACTATCATTCCATGCTGGAGTGTTTGCCAAGCTAGGAATATGGAGTTCACTACTGTGTCGGCATGCTTCAAAGTGTCATGAGATCAACTCAAATATTTGAGTTCTAACTCTTGACAATCTTCCAAACAGCTTGTCTACCTTATATAAATTTCTAGCAATTAGAAAGTTAATTAAATTTTAGAGTAAGAAGTTATACTTATATAATAAAATTCTCAATTGTTGGTTATAGATTACTAATACCAAGATGAATGAGCTACATTTGATGAATGCATTAGCTTTTGTAGCATTCTACAGGATGGACCCTATAAGTTTTCAAAATTTAGATTAAATAATCATCCTAGGATGTTAGAAGTAGTTTCTACACGTGCATAACTATTTCTTGGTTAACCATTATAATTTAGACTTAGATTGGTAATACTACAAGCACATAATATAGATACATCTTGGTTTTCTAACTCAATTTCACTCTTGTTTCAGCTAGTGCGATGTTTGATGCTTTCTCTCTTCTCTCTTTTTACATAGTGAGTGATGCGATGGTAAAGGGGGCCACCAAGAATGAGTCAAAGGTGAGGAAAGCAGCTAACGTGGAGGTCAAATCAGGGCAGTCAAAGACATGGAATCGCTGGGTCACCAAAGTTGGCTGAGTGGAGTTAGTCCGAGTGGACCTCCTGTCTGGATGGGCGAGGAGCTGACCAAGGTGCCAGTCGGCTGTGAAGGAGAACAACCTCGAGTGATCGAGCGAGGAATCCCGACCGAGCTGAGTTAGTCCGATTGAACCTCCTGTTCGACCGGGCGAGGAACTAACAAAGGTACTCGTCAGTTGTGAAGGAGAATAACCTTGAGCGACCGAGCGGAAAATCCTTGTCGAGCGGCTCTGCTGCCTGGTTAAACAATGAGACCCCTTGCTCAGCTCATTGTATCCTCCTGGGAGTTAGCGCCGCTGACAATAGGGCATTATCCGCCAGCAAATTGTATGGCAGAAACTTTTACTGTCATGTCATGTCAGAGATATGTATGCCCTGGTAAGGAAAGGTGTCAGGGACATTTTTATGACTTGTCTTTTTATGGGATAGTTGGGAAAGTGTGAGCGCACATTGAGAAGTGTGCACGTACGCTTGCGGGGTGCTATATAAAAGGGAGTCCATGCATTGGAGGAGGTATGTGCAACTATCGTTTGCATCCTTATTGCTCTAGCATTCTACTGTTCCAGTGACTGAGTTGAGCATCGGAGGGCCAACACCGTGACCCCTTCCCTGGCTCGGCACTGACATTCTTTGTCTTGCAAAGCGGAGTGCAATGAAGTCTTCATAGAGTCAATAGTAAGCCACATCCCCAGCTAGCCGTCTGCATCGATTTCGGACAGGATCATATTGACGTCGTCTGTGGAACTTAACCTGTAATCCGAGACGTAGAGATGGAGGATGTTGGACGACTTACGACATTGACATTGACAAAGGCGGAATTTGACATGCTAATACAAGCCCGAGCGGCAAAGATTGTGGAGCAGCAGGAGGCGATGGCCAAGCACCAAGCAAACGAACCTGCCGCATCCGCAACGGGACAGCAGACTGGCTACAGAGACCTAGCGAAAGCCGCAGCTGGTCGTAGGGCAAACAACAAGCCGACCGATACATATGAGGATGCACTAAATGCGCCGATCCCCTTTCATCGAGCGTTGTTCCATACCCCTTAAGAGGAATAAGGCCAAGCGGATAGAGAGCAAAGATCTTCATTGGACGATGCGCTTATCCGGGACGGACGGAAGGGAAAGGCACCGAAGGTTGATGATTCCCCCGAACAGATCAACGGACAATTCTCGCAGGGGATCCTGGACGACCCACTACCACGCCATTATACTCCATTGACGATCAGGGAGTACAATGGGACAACTAACCCGGAGGATCATTTAACTAGGTTTGACAACACGGGCACACTCCATCAGTACACCGATAGAGTGAAGTGTCGGGTCTTCCTCATCACTTTCTCTGGATCATCACAGAGGTGGTTTAGGCGCTTGCCGATCGGATTAATCCGCAACTTTAAGGACTTCCGGGCGGGGTTTTTGTATCATTTTACCAGTAGCCGCTGTTACCGGAAGACGAACGTTAACTTGTTCGCTCTAAAGCAAGGGCCCAAGGAGGCACTGAGAGCCTATATCAAGAGGTTCAACCAAGTGACCATGGACATCCCATCGGTCACCCCGGAGTTAGTAGTAAGTGCCTTCTTGCAGGGACTTTCAGAGGGTGAATTCTTTCGATCCCTTATTTGGAGGCCGCCAAAAGACTTCATTCACCTGCTTAGGCGCGCAAGCGAATATATCATTGTGGAGGAGATCTAAGCGACACGAAGTAAGGAGGTACTCGCTGAACCTGCTGCCACCCTTGAACGACGGCCAGCCAGCAGCCATCAACCACCAAAGGGCCCCCGAGCGGGAGCAACATTGTCACGCCCCGGGGAGTCCCTGTACGAAGAAATTTCGGCAACATCTCCCCTATACGGTTGACAATCTGAGTCATATCTACAATGCCCTTAGGGTCACATATACCTGGGCCAACACGTCGGAACAACAACAATAAAATAACTAAACAACCACGCAGTTATATATGTAGCAGGCCACTCGGCTGTACCTAAGTCAAAACACAACGGAAAATGATAGAAAACCAAACACAAGACTGCTAGCCGGCTAGTCTTACACAACACAACAATACAACACTCCAGAACCAAAACCGAAACGCGAAGCTAAATACACACATATCATATACCAAAATAAAAATAAACAAAATGCGGAGACAGGTCTTCTGATGTGACTTGGGGACCGGTAGGCTGGATACTCCAAGCAACTCCATAAACAACCTGGTACCTGAAAATATAGTGTCCACGGGGGTGAGTTCAACAACTCAGCGAATACCAATAGACATGCCTAGTAGGATATATCTAACAGCAATAAACATGGAATACAGCTTCCTAATCATATATAGGAAAATGCAAAACTGAAAGGTAACTGAGGAAGCTGTACTC
>JBBMJZ010000089.1:9829782-9861438 GCA_037833815.1 Zingiber zerumbet | reverse complement strand
GGTGGCCCGACCCTTTGATTTGGACCTTGAAGGTTGGATGGTGGAAACTGGAGTCCCCAGATCGGCTAGCGGCGGAAAGAAGGAAATCGGCTTCGCTAGAAGTGCATCGACTGGTAGCTTAAGCAGTGATGGAGTTCGATCGGATGAAGGGGGCATTGGCAAAACAACCGTCCTCTCAGGAACGACAGAACATGAGCTCTCACTCCGCTTGACGGGGGTCGGGAAGTGGGCACTTCCATGGGCGCCAGTGTTGAGGCTCCCGAGCGGGAGGTCCCCTCCGAGCAGAGTCTTTTTCTCCGTTGGCGTTGAATCAGTGGCTCGCTAGAACCTGCCGATTTGGTCGGCAACGACTCGGATGGCATGACCACCGAGACCATTGTGGGCCGCTCGGAGACAAGCTCCTCTGTGGTAGCGGCCGCATTGCTCCCTTCCACGCAGCTCGCATCGCTGGTATGATCAGCGAAGCTGCCGACTAGTGCAAGTCCACGGTTTTCCAGCTCGATCGCTCCGTGAGTGTTAATCTCAGCGGCAAAGAGCTTACTCTTGCAGACTCCAACATAACTTCTGCTACAAAAACAAAGATGAAATCAGTTAGATTATAAGGCGGTATGGGAAGAAAAAGTTTACCTAGTGTGTTGGGCAGTCGTGAGCGGAAGGGACTAAGTCCAAAAACATATAGGATGTCTTCGTGCAATAGCCTATGTATGTGGTACTTCTGACCGGCGAGTTGAGTGGCCGCCTCAAGGTAGGTCGACTCCCACTGATACTTGTGCAGAGCAAGAAGCTTCATTAACTCCATTCGCCAGTCGGTCGGGAAGGAGGGCCGCTCGGGAAGGTGAACAAAAAAAGTAATACTCCTTCTAGTGCTTGTTGGAAGAGGGCATTTTATCAAAAAGACAGAGCCCACTTGGGCTTGTAGAAGAAATGTCCCCGCCTCAGAGAGTTTGGGATAGTATAAGTAATGGAAAATGCAGGGGACGAGCGGGATGTCATACAGGCGAAATAAGATTACCGCCCCGCATAAAAGCCTAAAGGAGTTCGACATTAATTGAGGTAAAGGAATATGAAAGTATATGCAAACTTCAGAGAAGAAAGCGTGGATCGGGAAGCACAGGACGACCAAAAATTAGTCTTTGAAAAAGGTAAGGCAGCCGGACGACGGCAGATTAGGGCAGGCATATGCATTGGGGATGATAATTTGGTAGTCATTAGGAATACCATAGGTCATTTGCATCTGCATTATCTTGTTGTTAAAATCAAACTCGGTGGATTCCATAATTTGGCCCTATGAGGAGGGGAAGAGCGAGCCATGGAGAAACAACAAAAAGCAGAAGCAGGGAGGTCAACGAAAATCAAAGAGCGGACAAATAGAGGGAAGGAACGCTTACGGAGAAATTTCGCTGGTGAGGAGTGACGGAGAAGAAAATGCGAAGAGCATACGCGAGGAAGAAGAGGTAGTAGCATAGAAGAAAGACGGCAAATAAGGGTTTATAAACCCTGAATACGACTATCCTGAGCCGTCCGATCAAGGGCTACGCAAAATAAGGCCAAGATTTGGCCGTTGAATTCAAAACGGTGCTTGTTATATCAACTGTGGATATCCACCTATCACATCAAACGTGCGGCGGCAAAAAGTGGGGCACGTGGCGCCTAACGACAGGAAGACATTAATTAGGCTTAATTAAAGAGCATGGGCAACGTGCTCGGCATTAATGGCTAAAGATTTGCACAGCCTTCAAGAAATTGGGATGACACTAGTGGCCACTAAAAGACACTCACTCACCAAAGGAAGCGGCGGGAAGTTAGAAAAATGGCTAAGTGTCAGCGACAAGTATCCCGACCGACAGTAATCTTTGATAGAGAAGCGACCGAGCGGATGGATTGTCATAGAGCGAATCACAGGAGAACAATCATTCCGTCTAACAGTTGAACGACGACTCTAAACCCAGGGCAGAAGTCGACTACAATTTGCATCGTAGCCAAGCGATGGCTCTAAAATCAAAAATGTTCGATTGGACGGGAAAATCGTTGAAGACACTACTCGTCTAGTCAATCGGACTTACAACTTCCTTCGATTATACTTGAGGGGAAGACTTGTGATGAGGTGGAAAAGGGGGCCACTAAGAATGAGTCAAAAGTGAGAAAAGCCGCCAACATGAAGGTCAAAGTCAAGGCGGTCAAAGGCATGGAATCGCTGGGTCACCAAAGTTAGCCGAGCGGAGTTAGTTCGACCGGACCTCCTTTCCAGACGGGCGAGGAGTTGACTAAGGTGTTGGTCGGCTGTGAAGAAGAACAACCTCGAGCGACTGAGCAGGGAATCCCGGTCGAGCGGAGTTAGTCTGATCGGACCTCCTGTCCGGTCGGGCGAGGAACTAAGGTACCGGTCAGCCGTGAAGGAGAACAGCCTCGAGCAACCGAGTGGGGAATCCCTGCCAAACGGCTCCGCTGCTCGGCCAAACAGTGGGACCCCTTGCTCAGCTCATCGTATCTTTTTGGGAGTTAGTGTCGCTGACAACACAAATTGTACGACAGAAGCTTCTAGTCATGTTGGAGATATGTATGCCCTGTTAAGGAAAGGTGTTAGGGACACTTTTCTGATTTGTCTTTTCATGGGATAGTTGGGAAAGCCTGCACGCGCATTGAGAAGCGTGCAAGTACGCTAGCGGGGCGCTATATAAAGGGGGATCCATGTACCGGAGGAGGTACGCGCAACTATTGTTTGCATTCTTATAGCTCCAGCATTCTACTGTTCCGGTGACTGACTTGAACATCGGAGGCTAATGCCGGAACCCCTTCCCTGGCTCGACACTGACATCCTTTGTCTTGCAGAGCGGAGCGCAACGAAGTCTTCATAGAGTCAACAGCAAAGCCACATCCCCAGCTAGCCGTCTGTAATTCGGACAGGATCAGTGAGTTCGAAGGAAAATTATATTTTATATGAGAAAGAAGTTTACAATTATATATTTATAGATTTTAAAAGGACCTATTATTTAGTCAGAATACATATTTGACTAGGTAATATACAACTAGATAAAATAGACCTTATCAAATCTTATTCATTCTAACACTTCCCCTAATTGGAGGATGGATATCAATCGCTTGTTGCATAAAAAGGAAGAACGAATGGTTGAAAGCAATTGTGTAAATATGTTAGTGTCCTTGTGTGCCATTCCTTTTAGATAACACTATATCTCTAATGAAGTGGCTGTCTACTTCAATGTGCTTATGCATTCGTAGAATATTGGTGTTGTTTGGAACGTAGATAGTTGCCTAATTATCACAATTCATCGGGGTTTGAAATCTTGTATTGTGTCAAGTGGCACAGTTAAAATTTATCGCAAGATAAATTAGTGTAACTTGATCCTACTCGCCATAGAGAATGTCTCTTATGCCTCTATGTCAATCATGCTGATGAGTGTCATAGTATGCCAACTCTCGACACCCCTTGGTAGGATACAACACAAGTCAGGATAAATTGAGATAATGTTGTTATTCTTTTTGTAGATTATGTCCATGCAAGATAATGTCATCCTAGGTTACAAAAACATAGACAATTAAAATTTTTTAATTGTAAATACATGATAGTTTGACTATGATAAAGATGTGAAAAGGGGTATTTTTATCATTTAGTACCAAAAAAAAGTACATGATTTCTAAGATCAGAGGTAGACTCGAAAGGCCAGGCGTAGAGGATGATACATGGAGCAAGCTTAGAGGGCTTAGTGGGTTTAAGATATTAGAGGCCCGACATGAGGTGTACTTTGAGGTGGACTTGAAAGGATAGAGAAGGATGACATTTGAAATAGAGTAAGTTTAAAGAGCTTGTTGCATCTAAGGTACTAGAGGCCTTCGTGAAGAGTACTCTAGGATGTCTTAAAGCGAGGTGGACTTGAGGGCAACAAGGAACATTGACAAGATTACGAGTGATGTATAATCTTGGGCTTGTTTTTGAGTAGCAACATTCACGATGATGTTTTTAGTTAGAAGGGAGTAGACTATCTAATCTATTAGCTTGGTTGAAGCCTTTGATTTAGAGGCAATAGGCCCTAGTCTTATTTTACAACATAGTTCGATCTTGTTTTTTTGCTTAGTCGGACAAAGCTTGAAGCCGAGTGAAGGAGTGGTCACCTACTTCATTAAAACCAATTGCAAATGGACCTCAATAGATTTTACCAATAGCTCAAAATTGAATTTTGGATTGTAAAGGATGCTCAAAAATGTTGTGAATTTCCTATCACCAATTGCTTAAGAGTTACAACTCCTTTGGTAATCATCATTTTTTAGCTTTACATATCATTTCGATAACATTGTAATCATCATAAAGGTTGAGATTGTAGAAGACTTGCTCTATCACCTTTTGTGAAGGAGTCAATTATGGTAATTATAATAGATTTATCGAGAGTGACTCACCTAATGAGCTATAGGTGCTGGAATGGGAGTGGAGCCTTCGAACCACATTAAACAAATATGTTAATATTGTTTATATTGTCCTTATTACAATTTTTCTACATGATTAAGTGACTCACACACAAAGCACCCACACGAGACCTAACATTTTAATTGTCATTGAGTTTTATAAGTGAATTTGATTTTATGACTTCGCTATTCAACTCCTCCCGTTGTAGCCACATCTAACTTTACTTGTGCCTCTTCTGAATCAATCTTCAACCCTACAATTGATTTTAAAACACAAGGATCTTATCTGAAGGATTAGCATTTTTAAGCAATGGCCTGCATATACTTGTTACTGGCAACATTTAAAGGAGATTTCAATGAATGGAGACCTATTTTAGAGTTGATTTTGACGTATCTCTTGCCATGTAAGAAGGGTATGAACCTTTAAGAGATCAAGATGAAGATTTGATAGAGATGAGAATATGGACAAAAAAGCAAAAGGATTAGTACATAATGTATGGAAACACTCAAGCCTCTTGATGAATACTCTGCCAAGAGTTGAATAAAATTGGAAAAAAAAATACAAGAATGCTAAAGAACTATAGAAGAAGCTAATATAATGAATCAGGACACTTTTGATTCAAAGCTTGCAAAGAGTGATTTTGCAAGAATAGAATTCAATACATTCAAGATAACGGATGTGAATTTGCCACAAAAAATGCACTAAAAATTCTATGAGTTGATAACGACTTAGTGAATATCAGAAAAGAAATAACAAATAGGACATGCTCTGAATGCACTCAATAGATTCCTAAAACTCTACAATGGTTCTCAATTGTGAATGCACATTATTTGTTAACAAATCTTGAGGTGTGCACTCTAGAAGACCTCTTCTTAATAATTGGAGTTGCATGAAGCAGAACATATAGAAGCTGAGAAGCAATAGAGGTAAAGCAAAGTAAAGGGGTTTCATTTGTAGCTCAATGGGAATAAAAGAAGAAAATCTTATCATCATCCTCTTCATCATCATATTCTTCACCATTATCATCATTAGAGAATATTGAGGAATCTCAAAGCTCGCTTGGTGAAGAGGACATTGAAGAAAAATAGAAACTTGAGTAAAAATTAGATTAGAAAGATACTCAAGGGCAAGAAGAAGGTGAAGAAGAGGTTTTTTGGATGATTCAATTATGACCAAGAAGGGCACATAAGAGACAATTGCCCCAAATAGTGAAATGTTAGGGAAAAAGGGAAAGAAAAAGTGGAAGAAAAGAAAAGAAAAAGAAACATGATTCATTAAGGACAAATTGGGATAATACATAAACACCTAAAGAAAAAAAACAAGAGGAATAGTCGAGAAACAAATACAACCTAGCACTCGTTGCACTACATGATGTTGTCTTATCAAGTGACGAGAAAGACTCAAGCTCAAGCCAAGGGGAGCATCACACACTACAGATGATGATGTCAACTCTCCACTTATAGATGAATTACTTGATAGTATTGCTAATTTAACTAAATCTTCATTAAAGGCTAAAGGTAAAAAAAAACATCTAAAAAAACTAGTTCAAACACTAGAGGATACAATTAGCTCACTCTGACCACCATGTGATGAATCACATGAACATGATAAACTTAACTCGAGACTCGAGTTAAGGAACTCGAGGTTGAAAATGAATATTTTGTCACAAGTGGTGCACTTGAATAAATTTAGACATGATAATTGGAAGCTAAAGGGGTATCTACAATAAAGTCGGGTTGAGATACAACTCAAAATCTAAAAAAAAACTTTATTCTTCAATCATAGTTGTAGGTCAATCCAAACCTAAGAAAATGACAAATGGACCCTATTGGAATGAGCTTAGAAATGCCAAAAATATTCCCCAAAAGTGGATTTCTAAGAGGGACTTAGTAAAGTCTGTTAGGCGTTGCCTTAGATTGGGTTAGGGGATGCCAACAATTAAGGTAGAATGTGTAATTAACCCCTAGTTAGTTGGCACATCATTTAGTCTCTAATGTTATGCTAAATGATATGCCTTCAATGGTATGGAACTAACAATTAGGGATTTATATATTATTCATAATAAATTGGGTGATCTATGATTTTTATCCATGTTTGTATGCCATCCACACTTGCTTGCATGATTTAAATGCCTATATGCATGTAAATATGACAATCTATATGATAGACATAAGTATGATGCGTCGTCACATTCGTAGTTCTTATTGGCATGATCACATAGAAAAGATTAAATTAAAACCTTGGTCATCTCAAGCATTAGCTTGATTATGTATTGAGACATATTAGATGATAAGTGAGGTGCTAAGATGATACTTTGGTTTCATAATGTTTATTATGATGCATTTGGTTGGACCAAAATTAATGACTATGTGGAAGATTAGTGTACTCAATCATGTACACAATTTAAAATATTATCATGATTGAAAACTTATAATGAACTAATAAACATTAGATTTGACATGGTAGCATTTTTAAAAATTATAATTTTTAGCACTAAGTATAAAATATCATAGATTCACTAAAGTTGTATATTTCTACATTAAACACACAATTCAATAATATATATGTTTCCAAATTGATAAGAATAGACAATTTATACACAAAAATATATTTGATAAATAGTTTGAATCCTAGCTAATTTCTTCTAGTTTATCTTTTTGAACTTCAATCTCCAAGAGATGTCCATTTTGTAGGAAAGATCGTGTTTGTCTTTTCCAAACCTATATTCCTATCTAATTCGTCCAATCTCTATTCTTAAATTTGATTTTGAAACCACCATTCACTGGTTGGATTTAGGCCAATTCAGTATGGATCACCCTCCCACACGTCTAGATACTACCCTTATCCTAAAAACTTGAACTTTTAGATAAGGGATCAGGCCAATTATTTTTGAGACATTTCATATTAGATGAGTGTGCATCTTAAATTGGTAATTTATGCATTTCTTGCAAAAAAAAAAGTTCTAACTTTTTTGTTTTCTCCATTTTCTGTAAACAAAGATTTATGGATAAAAAATTGTTGCAGATTGGAGGAAGTAATTTCCAAAGAAAAGCTAAAGCTATGCATCATTTAGCATCTATTTGTGATGGTCTTATTTTCATTGGAAAGCTAGCATTTCAAATGATGCATTGCTTTGGACTTCGAATCCCAGCACACTTAGTGGAATATGATGCTGTTGAAGAGACACTTGAATTGATCAAGCTTACAAAAGTACGAAACATTCCTATTTATTTTCAGAAAGATTTTCTGTGTGTCAATGTTGGCAAACCCAAACTGCAGGAGATATTTACTTATGATGAAATCTCAGCTGGTTAGTATCACAAACTTGCATGAAAGTTCTTGCTGCATATCTTGAAGTTCTCTTCTGCACTTTTTTTTTTTCTTTTTCTTTTACTGTATGGTTCTATGCTTTCATTTTGGCCTATTACTTCCTGGAAACATGAATCTCAGCATTTTTATGTACACAATGATTTATCACATAATTAGCTGAGTCAGCTTAAATATTGTACAAAGTGGAATTGTTTTTCCTGCTAAGATGTAGTTGAAACATTATGCAATGTAATAATATGGACGTCATTAATCATAATTTGATGGCTTGTTCTGCATCTTCATTTTACTTCATACTTTTTGAGGAGTCATCTGTTTTTTTGGTTCTGATTTCCTTTTCTATCTCAACTTTAGTGGTAGCATTTATGTATAATATAAGATGCTATATCACTACGTATAAATGCAGAAGTTATTTCTTTTAGGTGTGCTGAACATACTTTTGTCCTAGAATTGGCATCTGCTGTCAAGTGATAACCTAAGTGGCATGCATGGTCAAATGAAGTTTACACCTTTGTAGTTCCATAAATTGTTGTGCCAATATGGATCTGAAATGGATAGTCCAATTTCTTTCCCATTGCTTGCAGAAAATCTGCGTTCGAGACTTCAAGTCACATGGCACTTTATTGGCTCTTTTTTCATGTTCGTACTCAAGGTCTCACTGTTTTCAAAAAAGCAGATCATGTGGCCACCTATGTACAAAATATGCATATGCAATTTATATGGTCACATGTACACAAATTTGTCTGTGGTGTAGTTCTTTGGATTGTATAGGTTTAGGCATTGTCAGTACATAGTTGGCCTAAATATGCACTGCAAGTGCATCTGTGGATCCCATATTGTTTCAACTTCCAATATACAATTGGCTCGTCCTATTCAAGCCAACTAATATCTACCAAACACATGCCTAAAAGCTAATGCCCACCTCTTGTAGCAAACAGTACTAATATGTATCCATGTGCTAACCTTTGGTCTCATTTCTTAACCTGTTCAAGTAATTGATGATTATTCACCATTAATGTTGATGCCATTGAGCTAATTCCTTGCTAAAGAAAGATAATTCATGAGATTAACAATCACACCAATATTTTAATCTTTTTGAACAATCGATATATGTTTTGTTGATTTAAGTTGTAAACACTTAATTGTACTGGTGTAGAAATAAACTGTTTTGTAGATAACTTGAATTGTGTATGTTCTTTCCCACTATTTAAATTATTATTTTAGAATTAAGCAATTAGGTATAGCTTTAGCATATGATATGACGATACAAAATATGTTAAGATGGTACCATGTTTAAGATAACTGAGAAATTTATTCTATATTTGAAAAATTAAAGGGGGAAAAAATCAAGGACACTCCTTTTTTTTGTTATTTTTCAAAATCATCATATAGGTGCCTCAATTTTAATTATTATCAAATAGGTGCCTATCAGCTTTAATTTGTTCATTATAAGTTCACTTTTACTATTTTGAAGTAAAATTCATTTAAATTTCTCCCTTTCATTGAAATTAGGTTGACTTTGCCTAAAAACTGAAAAATATAAGCAATTTCAATGGAACTATTTACTTTTTCATAATCAGGATGAACAAGGTTATAAAGGATGTAAATAGGGATGCTTTTTTTGATGATTTTGCTAATAGGTGGCGTCTTTTTGTAAAAATAAGATTGGCTGCTATGTGAGCACCCACTTTATGAATTGAAGATACACTTTTCTTTTTCCATTTGTGTTTTGCTATGAAATTATGATTATTAGCATTATAAATCATATTTTCATGCATATGCCGTCTGTGTTTATTTTATTTTCATTTTTTTGTAGCTTGATTTGTTTCAGGTTGGGCACCCATCGATCTAGGACCAGCCTCATTCAAGGAAACTTCAGACATTCTTTCAGCATGTAAGGTAGATGAGCATTTTTTTCTACTATTATATCATTTTGTCTTTCAAATGATGTTTTGACCTCTATCTAGTTCTTGAAAAAAAACCATAGAATTGCCACAATGTAAATTTAATTGTGTAGACTTTTTATACATTCTTTATATTTTCAAGTATTAACATTTAAGCTTAAGCTTTTCAAACCAAGTTTCTAAGGCTTATGAAGCCATGCTGTTATACGTCTTTATGTAAGTTTTAATAAATATGTAGTTTAAAGAATCTAAAGGAGCCTGACTTAGATGTTTTGCCAAATATCACTCTTTCCAAAATAAAATGTCTGTTTGACAATACTATTCTTGGTAAGATGTTTGATCCTAGAAGTTGTTCTTGGTAAAAAAAAAATTTATAGAAAGGAGAACAAAGTTCCCTTATTCAGATTATCATGATAATCCAATATTTTCCTCTTTTTCTTTGTTTTAATTTTCTTTAATATTTAACACTTGTTACAGAATTTAAGCATCCAATAAATTAAGTCACGATTGTATAGCAATCAATAGTTATCTAAATAGCTGATTATTAAAGTAAGAACAAAGATAAATATGCATGATTTCTCTCTAATTATGTGTTAGAAAGAGTAGGCATCGTCTACCAAACATCTATGCCTCTCAGCAGAATGCTATTGCCTAACCTAAGAATCAAACATCTATTTGATTTGCATGAACTATAGGTGTGAGATCACCCATATCTATTACATAGCAGAAAACATGACCAATACTAGTTGTACCACAAATTTGATTTCTTGTCTCGAAATTGCTTTGATAAGAAAGATTCAATTAAACTACCTTTCTTGTTTTAGAATCATCTAAATAATTATAATTAATCCATCACTAAAGCAGTAGTACTTCACTTTTATTATAATTTTCCACCTGCATAAAATTAAAAGACTAATAATAAAATAATAATTTCACTAATAATTCTCTTTAGGACACTATCAGTATATTTTATATATTTATATATAGGCCTATAACATAGTGGTGACAAAAATGAACCTGACTCGACGATCCGACCCGAGTTGATCCAAAAAAATCAACTTTAGGTTGGGGATTTTCATGTTTGGGTTGGTTCGGATCGGGTTCAGGTTGAAGAGTCTTTGGGTTGGGCTCGGTTTCGGTTCAGGTTGACTCGGATTGATCCAAATTTAGGGTTTAGTGGGTTTTTGGGGGTAAAATTAAATTTTATTTTAAAAATTAACATACTTTTATGGATATTAATATTTAGGATGATAATGATGGAGTATTGAGATAAAATTGAAGAATTAGTGGGAAAATAACTAAAAAAAAAATATTTTGAATCGGGTTATTCGGGTTGGGTTTAGGGGTTTCAGGTTATATTCGGGTTCGGGTCGGGTTGAGATTTAGATTGAAAAAAAAAGTTTTCCAACCTGACCTGAACTCAACCATACTCACCCGAATTGACACCCCTACATAACATACCTTTAAGTTTGTTCAAATATAATGTTGAAACACAATTTGTTGCAAACATATTTAACTTTTAGCCCTTTAGTGGTTCTGAGTCATTGGAGCACCCAAGAAATATTCTCCATCTCTTATGAGGTGCATGTTCTAAGTCGAGCACTACAAGATTTTGCCCCCAATTTTCTCTAAGATAGAAATATATCTTTTTTTTCTCCTTATAACTTCAACACCCAAGACATACTTTAGCACCCTCAAGTCTTTTGTATGAAACTGAGTATGAATAAAAAATTTAAGAGATGAGATTCCCGTAGTATCACTTCCAGTGATAATAATACCATCCACATATACAACTAATAGAATGATACCAACTTCTGACAGCCTGTAGAACATCTGACTTGTTTTTCATCCTACTAAACTTTTCAACAACCTAACTAAATTTTCCAAATCAAGCACGAGGACTCTGTTACAAACCATACAAAGATTTTTGAAGACGATAAACTTTCCCTAACTCCCCTTCAGCAACAAAACTAGGAAGTTGCTCCATATACACCTCCTCTTAAGATCATCATGAAGAAAAGAATTCTTGATATCAAGTTGATGTAAAGATCAATGATGAGTAACGACCATTGAAATAAACAATTAAACAGATATAAACTTTGCAACAGGAGAAAAGTGTCAGAATAATCTACCCCATAGGTCTGAGCATAGCCTTTAGCGGCAAGATTGGCTTTTAATCTGACAACTGAGATTGACTTTAACTGCAAATAGCTATTTGCATTCAATAGCTTGTTTCCCTAAAGGTAGATCGACCAAGTCCCAAGCGTCATTGCCATCTAAAGCATTCATCTCCTCTATCATTGTATCTTTCTAATCAGGATGAGATATTACCCCATGTACAATTTTAGGAATAGAGATAGAGTCAAGTGAAGCAATAAAAGAACAAGAGGAAGATGATAAGTCATTATAAGAAACAAAAGTAGGATAAGTACACTGGTGTTTACCCATGTGTAATGCAATAGGAAGATCGTCGCTTGGGATTGGATCTGGATTTTACTGCGAAGTAATAGGTTGCAGGACATGAATAAGGAGATTGGCACTTGAAATAAACTTGAATAAAAGGTGATTTGACAGGAGCCGATTTTGGGACGGATGTAGAGGATGTGACAAAATAAACCACAAATCATCCTCCTCCCTTTGATGAGTTGGAATAGGTGACAATAAGAAATAAGGTTTGTCTTTCACCAAGGTAACATTAATTGAGATAAGATATTTGTTAATAGTAGGACAATAACACCTATAATCTTTTTGAAGACGAGAATAATCAAGGAAGATACACTTCAAAGACTTGGGATTTAATTTAGTGGCATGCGGACGAACATTCCGACCAAAACAAATGCTACCAAATATCCTAGGGTTAACATGAAACAATGATTTATTGGGAAAAAAGACTTTGTAAGGGATCTCACCGTGAAGAACTGTGGATGACATGCGGTTAATGTGAAAATTAAAGGATTGAAAAGAATTTAGATATTTCCATAATAGTATGATATTGTCCACTTTGACTTAAGCCCTCATGGTTTTGCTCTTGAGCTTTACCCAAAATGCCTCATGCAAATGGAGATATTTTTTTTTTATAAACCTATGATCTTTCCCATGTGTTTTTAATACGGGACTATGTTTGCAACCTTGCAACTCCAACAATCCCCCCTCAAACAAAGGACCACAGGATCCCCTCAAATATCAGATCACTCTTAACCTACTCAGGGTCTCCCCACGAGGTCACTCTTGACCTGCTTAGGGCCTCCCCTTAAGTATTGGGTCACTCTTGACCTACTCAAGGCCTCCTCTACTTTGTTCAAGGTTTCACCCACATGGTTCGATCTGGGATCATGGCTCTGGCGCATGCTTCTTCCGGGGGTTAGTTTGATGAAGAGCGACCTCGCTCTGATACCAATTGAAGGATCAAAAAGAATTTATATATTTCTACAATAACATGATATTGTCCACTTTGGGCCTAAGCCCTCATGGTTTTGCTTTCGGGCTCTACCTAAAAGGCCTCATGCCAATAGAGATATCTTTTTCTTATAAACTCATGATTTTTCCCATGAATTTTTAATGTGGGACTATGTTTGCAACCTTGCAACCCCAACGAAAATATGTCGTAAAAACTGTGTCGGCCCAAAAAGGTATGAGAACATTCATTTGAAATAAAAGGACCCATGCAGTCTCAAGAAGATGTCTGTTTTTGTGTTCAGCTACATCATTTTGGGATGAAGTTTCAACACAAGAGGTTTCATACATCATTTTGGGATGAAGTTTCAACACAAGAGGTTTCATGAAGCATGACATTCTGACTCATATAAGATTGGAATAAACCAGGCGTATATTCCTTGACATTATCACTTTGTAAGGTACAGATGAACTCATTGAACTGAGTTTTATGCGCAAAATGCACAAAACAGAGAAAATAACTCTGTGCGATTTTTCATTAAATATAATTAAGTTACACGAGAATAGTCATCTATAAAAGTAACAAAATACTGAAAATCAGGTTTAGACAAAATAAGTCACGGACCCCAAATATCAGAATGAACTAATTAGCACGTTTATTTACACTCAAACTAAGAATGTTTTGCAAACTGACATGACTCATAATCGAATGAAGACACCTTACCATATTGTGGACAACGCTTTTAGAGCAAAAGGAGAGGTGGATGTCCCAACCTACAATGAACCTCGAAAGCAGAAGTGACACTCGAGCAAGCAAACAAATTTGGAAGTGGCGTGTCAAGAATGTAGAGGCAAGACTTGTGTCCTTTATCAATAATCTTTTACGTCAAAAGGTCCTGAAATAAACAATGATCGAGAAAAAATGGGATGCAACAGTTAAGATTACGAGTTAGTTGACTGAGAGCAAATTAAAAGATAAACTAGGTAAATGTAAGACAGAGGATAGAGAAAGAAAGGGGGTAGAATTGATAATACCAGACCTACGAACACAAGATAAAGACCCATCAACTAAAGTAACAATAGGAGTATTAGCTTTGGACTGAAAAGTAGAAAAGAGACTAGAATTACTTATTATATGATCTATGGCACCAAAATCAATGACCCAGGATGAGAAAAGAAATGTGTTTTGTTTACTTGAATTAGCAATAGCAGTGACAGAGGAAGATGAAGACTTGAGTGATTCCTGATATTTTGAGAACTTGCAAATTCATTTGTAGAGATAAGGATCAATTTGTCAGAGACATCATTAGTGGATGTAATATGGGACAAGTATTTTTGCTATTTTTTATACTTAAGCCTTCTGCACTTAAACTTCATATGACTTGGTTTACGACAGTAGTTACACATAATATCGCTCAAATTCGGCATTTGAGTTTCAAAGTCCGGTGAGCTACCTCCTTTGTTTCCACTGTGACTAGTTGATCTTCTGGACACAACTAGTATTGCGACTCACCAAAGCACTGCTAAGCGGAACGGGTGCGGTACTTTTTGTATGGAGAACATGACTAAATATATCTCATAAAGAGGAGACGTCATAATCCGAGAAAACTTATGACTTAGTAGATTCAAATTCAGGAGATAGACCGACAAGGAAGCTTATGATGGCCATCTGCTCTCGTTGGCATTGTTCAACCTTCACATCAGGGCTAAAGGGCAGTAGCATATTAAGCTCCTCATATGTCTTCTTGAATGCTATAAAATAATTGACCAGAGGCAGATTTTGTTTTTTCACACCATAAAATGTTTGCAAACCTCGTACATGTAGGAGAGATTCCCTTTTATAGAGTACAGAAATTCTAAGTAATCCATTAGTTTTTTAACAAATTCACAGTAATTGATCAAACCAATTACCTTACTATCAATACAATTCTGAATCTGAAGGAACAAGCAAACATCCTCTCTAAGCCATGTCTGCTTTGAATCATCTTGAGGAGGGTCATTAGTCATGATAGGTCGGCCTGGTGAATGAATGAAGGGTCAAGGTCGAGAAAGATAAGAGAAGTATATAACAGGTCGAGTGAAGATCGAGCGAGTGCCAGTGTGCTCCTATATGCTCGGTTGGACGAGGCCCGACCTAGTGTAAAGTCACTTAGCCTTCTCAAGCTTTAATATATTACCAGCCGATCGAAGGCCGAGCGAGTGTCAATGTGCTCATATACGCTTGGCTAGATGAAGCCCGACCGAGCGTAAAGACACTTGACTTTATACAACTCTTAGTGTATTACCGACCGAGGGAAGGCCGAGCGAGCACCAATGTGCTTATATACGTTCAGTCGAGTAAAGCCCGACTGGGCTCAGAGGCATTTGACCTTATGTATAGCTTTTAATATATTATCGGCCGATATAAGGTCAAGTGAGCACTCATGTGTTCGTATACAATCGGTCGGGCAAAGCCCGATCAAGCGTAAGAACACTTAACCTTTTATACAACTTTTAATATACTACCGGTTGATCAAAGGTCGAGTGAGCACCCATGTGCTCGTATACACTCGGCCGGGCAAAGCCCGATCGAGCGTAAAGGCACCTAGCCTTATATACGGTTTCCAGCATGTTACCAGCTGATCGAAGGCCGAGCGAGCACCCATGCGCTCGTATATGCTTGGTCGGTCAAAGCCCGATCGAGCGTAAAGACACTTAGCCTTATATATGGTTCTCAGCACGTTACCGGTCGATCGAAGGCCGAGCAAGCATCAAGATGTTTATGTACATTTGACCGGGTAAAGACCGACCGAGTGTAAGGGCGTACGTTCGATTGGGTAAAGACCGATCGAGTGTAAGGACATACTCAACAGAAGGCATTCTTATCATATATACGACTGACTTGAATGACCAATCGAGACAAGCTTAACAAGAGGTATTCCTATACGGCCGGCTTGAACGACCGACCGAGGCATTCTTATTATATATTCGGCCGGCTTGAACGACCGACCGAGACATTCTTATTATGTATATGGACGGCTCGAACGACCGACCGAGGCATTCTTATTATATATGTGGACAACTTAAACGACCGGTCGATACATGTCTAGAAGGTGTTCTTATTATATATGCGGCTGGCTTGAACGACCGGCCGAAATATGTTCAATAGCAATACATAAATATGACAACCTGGTAAATTTGGCGGGAAATATCTTCTAGAAGCTTCTTCAGTTATGATGACGTGTTCTTATGTATATTTCATCAAAAATATAAGTCACAAACGACAAAGGAGGTACATCTGGGGTACAAAAAGATTCCTAAAAGGATTATTGCACGAAGCCTAAGAGATGACTTCATCTCCTAACAAACTCTAACAAACCAAGGACCACCTCATGACTGTGGAGGTCATATGAGGTAGTATAAAAAGGGGAATCCTCTCCATTGGCAAGGTACGGAAGTTCTAGCATCTAAACTCTATTTCAAAGTACTTTAGTTTATGCTCTTCTTGTTCTTCTTCCACCTTTGAGAGAGAAACTGACTTAAGCGTTGGAGGACCTAGTCAGGGATCCCCATCCCGGTCTTAGGTCACTAACGCTTTGTTGGTTTGTCTCACTGTGCGTAGGGTCGTGAAGGGCTTCTTCCATATCTTCAGGAGGCAATTTCCATCAGAAATCATCATTCATCGGAGCCGGCGTTCCATCTCGCAGATTTTAGACAGGATCAACTATCTTTGTCATAGCAGATAAAAACGAATAGCCTTACTCCATTCCAAATAGTTTGAACCATTTAGCTTATAATCCATGATCTTAGACGTTACAGATGCCCTTCCGTCATAATAGAAGACTTATTTTTAACCATAATACTTTATCGTAAAGGAAGTCAAACAAAAGAAGAATTTGAAGGAAGATCCAAACCAAGCATGATAGCCGATTTCGTGTGTGAACAGAGGAGGGAAGGAGAGGGCTTTCTATTGGTGCAATCAACCTCCAGGGTTTCAATATTTGATAATGTACCAGTCTGGTCAATTTGACCAAGGGTGGATCCAAACAGGACTTGATGTTTGGAAGAAAGAAGTCTAGTGAGGACTAGATGACTAGCAGGGGTAAGTCCTAACTAAAAGTTAGGCAGGTGAGAAGTCTACTAAGTGACTAGTCCTAACTAGAGGTTAGGCAAGAGGAAGTCCTGGTGAGTGAAGCAGGTAGTGAAAACCCTAGTGAGTGAAGTTAGGTGGTGGAAGTCTTGGTGAGGGAAGTCAGACAGTGAAAGTGGTGAGTGGAAGCCCTAGTGAGTGCGATGCTCTAATGAGTGAAGCTAGGTGGTAGAAGTCCTGGTGAGTAAAGCCAATCAGTGGAAGTCCTAGTGAGTGAAGCTAGGTGATGGAAGTCCTGGTGAGTGAAGTTTGGCGGTGAAAGTCCTAGTGAGCAAAGCTAAGCAGTGAAAACCCCTCGGGGGAGGTAATGCTAGGTAATGAGAAGTCTTGGAGGACCAGACACTAAGCATGAAAGTCTAGGTTGATTAGACACTAAGCAGGACCAGAGAAAGTCTAAACATATCTAGAGGATCAGATGTTTGACAAGTAAGGTCAGACAAACAATTGGAGATGAGAGATCTAGTGAGGATGAGCTTCAGTGGGGTTATAAGCGTTACTTCAACTTAGATCCATTTTAGAAGTTTAAGCTGAGACCAAGACTAGATCCTAGTTTTGGTAAGATAGGATCTGATTAATAATTTTAATTTATATTATGTTTCTGCTAACTATGTGATGCAGGAAATCGAAACTCCAAGTTGGTTGGAAAAAGCACTTCTAGGCTCCTTGGAAGGGTCTAGGCGCCTAGATGTTCGGGTGTGTTGAGTAGGTCCAGGCGCCCAAATGTCCGGGCGTCTTGAGTAGGTCCAGGTGCCTGAATTAGGCTGAGCTAGCAACATGTGGAGTTGAGTTGCCTCGCTTTGATTGGTCAACATATGTCAGAGTCCAGACACCCAGGCTAGTCCAAGCGTCCGAGATTGGATAGAGTCAAAATGGATAGAGCTTCGCCGAGGTGTAGCCACGTCAGTGATCCAAGTGCCCAAGGTGGTCTAGGCGCCCGGAGGTGGACAACTCAGTGTCAAAGCAGGATTGGATAGGCTTCAGTGGAGGGTCTGGGGGTGGTCCAGGCGCTTGGAAAGGCCTATAAAAGAAGCTTCGACCAGTAGGATCAGTACATCATTCGCTACAACTTTCATACTCACGTGCTGCTTCGAAAATTTTTCTATGACGCTAAAACGATCCTCTAATGACTATGTCTGAGCTTCAAAAGAAAGTCGTTGGTATACTTGTATTTAGATTACTTGCACTTTAACTTTTTATATCCTTGTATCTATTCGATTGATATTAGTGGATTACCTGTCGGAAAGGTCCAAAGGGTCTGGGTCCTGGAGTAGGAGTCATCAAAGGTTCCGAACCAAGTAAAACACTTGTGTTCCGCTTTCTCTTGTGTTCTCTTTCTCACTTAGTTTATTTTTCCGTCGCGCACTCGTTTTCAAAAGTCGAAAAAAAAACATTTTTAAATTACACGTGATTCACCCTCTCTTATGTGCACACGATCTTACAAGTGGTATCAGAGTCTTGTTCGCTCTGAATTAGTCCAACCACTATTTGAGTAAGGGGTTTATTCTTATTGTTTTTCACTTCGTTGTTTTTGGTTTTGAGCTTTTCGACATAGTCTGAATTGGTGCAATCACCTCTTTGGATAAACTTTTTGTTTCAGTTTTTCAACAAGTTTGCTCGAAGTTGGTACAACACCACTCAAGTCACTTCTTTAGTTTTACTTTTTCTCCTACACTACTAATCCCAAGACCTAGTCTTGGAAATTTTCTGTAAAATTTTCTTTACAAGAAAAATGATGAACAAAGAAACATTCAGGAGAAATGTCAACGAACCACCTTCATATGAGATATTTGAGATGGATGAATTCAATTTATGGAGGGTGTAGATGGAAAACTTCATCCTTATGAATGACTTTGATGGTGGCATGACTCTGAAGCGTCTTAAAATTTGGAATCAAATAAAAAGATAATCACGTTAATTTCGAGTCTATTGCATGATAAAATTGTTTGCAGAATAGGACACCGAGATGCCTACGAGTTCTGGACTCAACTAACCAAACTTCACGAGGAGCTGTTGAAGCTGGAAGAATAAGTTAAAAGCGAATTCAAACTCGAGTCCAACCCAACGAAGAAGCCTACAGAATTAGGGGTTGCAGGTTAGTATAATTTACCAAAATACCCCTGTTGCAATTTAAATGACATACACCCCTAGTATGGTGCATGATAAAATAACTCCTTGGGATAATTTAGATTTGCATGATTCGGTAAATTTGAATAAATCAAATTTAATTAAAAATTGAGAATCAAATAATAATTTATTTAATAAAAATAATTTTACTTTGATAAATTTAATTAAAAATATGAATAATTTAAATATAAATTTAGATAATAATTCAAACTTAATTAATAAATTTAATCAAGAAAATAACCAAGTTAATTTAGATCTAGATAAAATTAATCTGGATAAAGTTGTCTTTATCAGACAAAGATAAATCCAATAATTCAAAAAAAATCAGATTTAATTAATTTAGAAAATTAGAAATTAAATAATTTTTTTTTAAAAATTCAGAATTAAATAATAATTTAACTAATTCAAATATTAAGATAAATTCAAATTTAAAACACGAAGTTAATATAGATCTAGATAAAATTAATAAATATCTTAATAAAATATTTGATAATAAAGAGAATGCTTATTTAGAAATTTCTATTCAAAACATAAATAATTTTACAAATTCGAAACAAAAAATAAATAAAAATTTAAATACTAAAGATAAGATCTTATACACAAATAATTTAAAAAATTCGAAATAAAAAATAAATAAAAATTTAAATACTAAAGATAAAATCTTATACACAAATAATTTAACAAATTAAAAATTTAAAATTAATAAAAATTTACATATTAAAGATAATCTTTTAAACAAAGATAATTTAACTAATTTAACAAATTTGAAATTAAAAATTAATAAAAATTTAAATATTAAAGATAATATTTCAAATAAGATAATTTAACAAATTCAAAACTAAAGGAAAATTTAAATCTCAAGCAATTTTTTTTAAAAATAGAAAAAATAAATATTATGTAACTATAAATGAAATTCATTATTTAAACACAAAATCAAGATTTTATGATTCAGATTTAGGGGAGACTCCAAATTAGTTGGCACCTCAAAAACAAAACTTACTTGTTTAGGTAATTAGGGTTAGATAGGAAAAAGATAATATGATTCTTCTCCAACATAGTATCAGGTGGGGCAAGATGATAGTACGTTAGGGAAGCTTGGTTGAAAGTCAAGCAAGGTAAGGCGTACCCTACTTGGTCTACCTAGCTAAGTGGAATTAACTGAAGCTACCATGCCACATCCAAGACTAGTTAGACTAAAGTTTTTCAATAGGAAGGTTAAATGTACAAGTTCTTAAAAAGGTTTTGCTTAGAAGTGGTCGTTATTTTGATACCTAAGAAGGCCCTTGTACCTCGCCGCAGCCTAGAAGTCAATTTTTGAAATGTATATTTAATTAACTAACGATTAAACCTGAATCTAACACAAGGTCAAATTATCTTCAAAATAAAAATTTTAACTATCTCATTTCACAAAAACTATAGGATTACCTTGGTTGAAAACATAGACCTGGTCAAATTAAAAACTCAACTCAAAATCTCAATTGAACTCAATTATTTAACTTAATTAAAATTTTAAACTTAGCCAAAACAATAACTTAATTAAATTTTTAAACTTAAGGCAAACATTAACTTAATTAAAATTTTAAATTAAAACATTTACTTAATTAAATTTTTAACTTTTTCTCAATTAATTATTTTTTTTAAAAAAACTTTAAACCTAAGTTAAAATAAAAAATGAACTTAAAACCTTAATTAAACTTAACTTAAAGTTAATTAAAATTTAAATTAAAACTTAATTAAATTTAACTTAAAGTTGATTAAAACTTAATTAAACCGAACTTAAAGTTAATTTAAACTTAATTAAAAATTCATGGTTAATTTTGGATTATGTAAGTTAGAATTTTTAATCCAAAATTAATTAAAAATTAAATTATTTCTACCTTAGACAAATCATGTTAAACATCTCTCTAAACACATAAGTTTACCATGTTTGAAAATCTAGAATAGTTGAGATGCGAGGAAAAGTAAATTTTCAGGATTAGTTCATGATTGATTAAGTGTAATTACTTGTATAGTTTTCAAGAGGTCATGCACTTTCAGCTCTGTACCTGCATTTAGCTCCCTCCATATTCGTGGGACCGACTCTAGGGAGGCCGCAAATGCGACAGTTCCACATTTTTTTTTTTGTATAGTTTTCAAGAGTATATACTTTTGAAAATGATTGTTAACCAACACTTAGTGTCTAGAACTTTTAGGTCAACCATAAACTTTTAGACCCAGACACATAGGTATGCAATCTTTGTGGTTAATAAGGATTTCCTAAAAAAGTGTCAGGTTAAAGGTGAGATTTATTTGAAAGTCATTTTGAAAAGATATTTTGGATAATATTTTGAAAAATATTTATTTTGTAAAACACTTTGAAAATGTGTTTAACCATTTTCTTTGAAAATTACTATGGAAATACATGTTTTTAACAAAAATGTTTTGAAGATTCTTAAACATATTTTTGAAAATACTTTTAAAAATTCTTTAAAAAATGTTTTGAAAATACTTTTGAAAATTTCTAAAAATATCTTGATTTTTTTTTATTTTGAAAAATACTTTAGATGTTCTTTTGATTTTGATTTGGGTCAACCTCTAAGACACATAGGAAGTTTTCCTTGTTACTCACAAGGATTCCTAAGGGTGTGTCAAGTTGAGGGGGGAGTCATGCTTAAAAGATCAAACATAATTTTCAAAATTCTTTCAAAATTAGTTTTACAAATTTTTGAAATTATATTTGAACCCCTTGAAAACTCTGTAGAAAATCTTTCAAAACACATTCTTCCTAATTGTCAAACATTTAAAATGGGGAGATTGTTAGTACAATCAACCTCTAGGGTTTCGATGTTTGACAATGTACCCAAGTCTGGTCAATTTGACCAAGAGTGGATCCAAACAGGATTTGATGTTTGGAAGAAAGAAATCTGGTCAGGACTAGATGACTAGCAAGGGTAAGCCCCAACTAGAAGTTAGACAGATGAGAAGTCTACTAAGTGACTAGTCCTAACTAGAGGTTAAGCAAGGGGAAATCCTGGTAATTAAAGTCAGGCCGTGGAAGCCCTAGTGAGTGAAGTTAGGTGGTGAAAGTCCTTGTGAGTGAAGCCTAACAGTGGAAGTCTTGGTAAGTGAAGTCAAGTAGTGGAAGTCCTAGTGAGTGAAGGTAGGCCCTGGTGAGTGAAGCTAGGTGGTGGAATTCCTAGTGAGTGAAGTCAGACAGTGGAAGTCCTGGTGAGTGAAGCTTGGTAGTGGAAGTCCTGATGAGTGAAGCTGGGTAGTGAAAGTTTTAGTGAGTGAAGTTAGACAATGGAAAATCCTAGGGGAGGTAACCCTAAGAAATAAGAAGTCTTGGAGGAGTAAACTCCAAGCATGTATAATCGAATAGTTTTCGGTCTACTGCGCGCTGTCAACAAGACCAACGAATCTTGAAAGCTGCTAACACTAATTTACTTTAATATTTTATATCTATTGTGCTAACTTGGTGTTGCAAGTAAGTGTTAGTTGATTAGGTTGATCAGACACTAAGCAAAACCAAAGAAAGTCTAAACAGGTCTAGAGGACCAGATGTTTGGCAGATAAGGTTAGGTAAACAATTGGAGAGAGATCCAAAGGAAGAACCCTAGTGGGGCTGTAGGCGCTGATTTAACTTAGATCCATTTTGGAAGTTTAAATTGAGACCAAGACTAAATCCTGGTCTTGGTAAGACAGGATCTAATTAATAATTTTAATTCATATTATGCTTGTTGTGCTAACTCTGTGGTGTAGGAAATCAAAGCTGCAAGTTGATTGGAAAAAGAACTTCTGGGCGCCCTGGAAGGGTCCAGACGCTCGGATGTTCGGGCGCCCCACGTGCAGTTGAGTTGGTGTGCTCTGATTGGTCAGCGCACGTCAGAGTCCAAGTGCCTGGGGCTGATCCAAGTACTCGGGATTGGATAGAGGCAAGATGGATAGAGCTTCGTCGAGGTGTAGCCTTGTGGGCGGTCCAGGTACCCAGGAGTGGTCCAGGCGCCTAGCGGTGGATAACTCAACGTCGAAGCAGGATCAGATAAACTTAGTGGAGGTGCTCGGGGCAGTCCAAGCCTCTGAAAAGGTCTAGAAAAGAAGCTTCGACCAGCAATATCAACACATCATTCGCTACAACTTTCATACTCGCGTGCTGCTTCGAAAATTGCTCTACGACGCCGAAATGCTCCTCCAATGACTACGCCCGAGCTTCAAAACAAAGTCGTCGGTATACTTGTATTTAAATTACTTGCACTATATCCTTGTATCTATTCTCTTGATATTAGTGGATTACCGGTCGGAAAGGTCCAAAAGGTCTGAGCCTTGGAGTAGGAGTCGTTGAAGGCTCCGAACCAAGTAAAATGCTTATATTCCGCTTTCTTGTGCTTTCTCATCCTCACTTAGTTTATTTTTCCACTGCACACTCGTTTTCAAAAGTTGAAAAAGAAATGTTTTTAAATTACATGTGATTCACCCTCCCTCTTACGTGTACATGATCTTACACTTTCTTCTCCTCTGCTCCTGTGTGTAAGAGAGCAGCAAGTCGTAGGGGATTTCTGATGTACGGCGGTGACAGGTTTAGGGCACTTCAGCAATTTCGAAGGCTCTGGTGGTTCAAGCTTTGGCTATTCTGGTGGTTTTGGTAGTAGCAGCTTTGAATCTGCTTGATCTTGCAGCTTTGGCGGAGGCTAAAGAAGGATGAATGCTTCAGTGATTGGCCTAGATGGTAAGGCGACTACTTGGCGAGGAGATGACACAATTTGCAGTTGCACGATGCAATCACGTGATGAATATCTCGAATGCTGAGTGAAAATTGCACAAAAGATCTTGTACAGGCAGAACAGTGGATGCAGCAAAACCTAAGCAAACGCCGATGACAAAGAGCCCTAAATCACTGTCTAAATTAGATCGTAACGGATGAGGGGGACCTTTTGGGTCTGAGTTGCCCCCAAATCGATCGGAGATGAAACCCTAGATCAGTCCTTTCAAGAGACGAATCCAAGGATGAATTGAAGACGGTGTGTAGGTCTATCGTTTGGAATTGGATCGAGATGAAAGAACTTGGGTGTTGAGTAGGGTTGTAGACGAATAGCAGGAGGAAGCGATCGTCATCGGAGAAGAAGGCAAGAACCCTAGTGACGAGGGTTCGCACGAATAGACGGAGAAAATTAAAGCGCCGATGAAGAAAAGGGAAAGAAAAGAGAGGAAAGCAGCAATGGAGATGAAACCTAATTTAGATTTGCTCTGATACCATGTTATATGATATAAAAAAAATTCATATATTTTATTGAATAGTGAGACATATTTATATACAAACTAGGGATCTATTTTAGGAAACTATAATTATCTTAATTGATAATTAACCTAATTGACATATATATAATAACTAATATATATCCATATTATGATAACTATATATATAGATATGGTATCTAATATATATGTAGATAATATATACTCAATCTATTATTCTTTATCCTCGCATTAAGATTCGTGACTATGTGCATAGTAGCTTAATTGTCATAGTAAAAGTTCATTATATTTGTCAAGGTATATCTTAGTTTAGCCATCAGATGCTTAAATTTAAATCCAATGAACTCTCATGTGCTAGGATCATGGCTATACTTCTTGCCTTGCACCTAAAGTTGTTATAATTGTTTGCTTCTTACTCGTTCAAGAAATAAAATTACCTTTCGATTGCTTATGTGTATGGAAATTTACCCATTTGTATTATAGTACCTCACAATATGAAGTAATCTCATCTAGATATTTTTCCTTGAAGCACTTTTGAGGAGATATCACAAGTATTAGTTCTTTACATGGTTTAAAATCTCGTACCATACTGGGCAACACAACACTGCAACAACACCTTACACCGACACACCCCACACCTCCGTGTGTAGGGCCTTGCACGAAGTGTTCGAGAGGCCCCACGACCGTTGTTGTGGCCTTGCGCAAGTTGTGGGGCTCACGTGAGGTTGAGTATTTTTTTCCAATTTAATTTTTTTCTTTAAATTTTTTTGGACTTTTTTTTCAATTTTTTTTAACCACAGAGGAGGTCTCGTATTAGGTCATCGAGGAGGCCTTGTATTAGGCCACCACAATGACCTTGTACAAGCCGCGGGACCCACACAAAGTTGATTTTTTTTTCTATTTAACTTTTTTTTTAAAATTTTTTTTAGACAATTTTTTTTAACTGTTAATTTTTATATTTTTTTAATAATTAATTTTTTCCCTTCTTTATTTATATGATTTTTCTTTAAAAAATCTTATTTATTTTCTCAAAAAAACACCCTTCTTAAACTGATTAAATTAAATTAAATGTGAATTTAATTTAAAGTTACTTGATCCTAATCATTACGTCTAGACTTTAGTTAATCCTAAATTAATTTTTACTCAGTTCTAATTTTTAAAATATTAGTTTAACCTAATAGCAAGTATTTATAGATATCAAATATCATAATAATATTTTTTTAATTAATATATTTTATATTTAAATAACATCGTAACCGTATCGGCACAGTACGATACGATACCGAAACCGTATCATTCCGGTTATAAATTGAAACTTTGATATGGCTCAAAATTTTAAATCAGGGTTTCTCATGGTTTTAATATTTGAAAAGTGTGTTGAAGTGAACAATTTGTGTTTGATGATTTAGTTGACTGTACAGGTTGAATTGGTTAAAGCTAGGTTGATGGACTTTAGATCAAGCATGAAGTCGTGGAATGGTTTGACCTTGAAGGTATGCCATCAAGCTTGAAGAATGGACCCCATAGAATTGAAGGCATTTTTATGCAATTGGGGTAAAATGTTATTGAATGTACGTGGTGTGTGAGTAGAGAAAGAGGATCTGTTATCAAAGATATGCTTAGAGACTCCAATCTAGGGTCTAAATGGGGATCCAGAACTATGAGTTATGTAGGCAGTAGAAACACGTCTTTTGTGAAAAATGAGGTAATTTGCTGAGATGATACATGACAATATCCTAAAAATGGAGTAATTGAGAGGGCTCCTTGGCAAGAATTTGAACATGAAGCCAAGATGAGCTAACTGATGCTCAAAATGAGTATCCGATTGAGTTACATGAGCAATGTGAGATGGGTAACTAGGGAGGGGCGAAATCATGAAGAGAGGCCAAATTTACCACATAAGCATTTCAGTCTACCTTGGTCACCTATATAAGCACGTCTACCTCGCTGTTGGCCTCCTTGATTCTCATGTGATCCTTCAGTCAACCACCAAAGTAGAGTAATCTATTAGAGAATTAGAAGATTGTGAAACCATGATCGAGACATGTAACATTTGTGTGCACATCAAATAGAGGATAAATTGAAGAGCCACCAAGGATTTGAGATTTCATCGACCCCAAATCAGGGCAAACAATGTGGAGAAATTTGATGGCAAGAAGCTTATCGAAGCAGTTTTCCATGTCTTCCGTGTCTCCAGCATCTAAGGTGATCAGAAAGATATCTCTGAGATCAATAGTGACAACCTAGAATGAGATGATGTGAGTAACCATCTAGATGTCTAATTGACGTAATCGGAATGGATTCCCATTTACATCATAACCTCAAGAGATATCACCAATATAAAGAGCCCTACCTTGTGTCCAAGTCCATAGTGGAGAAGTAGCAAAGGAAGATACTCAAGAGGCAAGGATAAATAGACTTTAATAGGAGAGCAAGTAGGTGACTCAAGCAGAATTAGGAATCTCGACCGCTTGGATAATGTGGTGCTCTAGCTATTTCTTGGCCCATGAACCATATTGAAATGATGATCCATGAGACAGTTTTTCCTATTCAACTTTTCCATGGTAATGGCCAATGGCCCAAAAATGATACGAGTGCTCACAATGAGAGGCATCAAAAAAGTGGAGGAATCTGACATCTAAAGAGAGTTTCTAGTATCGTATGTTGGACAAAATCCAACTTAGGCTGAATAAGCTTGAGGCCTTTCGGCTGGAGTGGGCTAAAGTTGGAGCGGGGCTTTAGTTGAGGAGATGCAGAATGGAGTCCATATAGGCCTTTGGAGGTGGGTTTGATTCAGGCTTTTGGTGGAGGATAAAATCCAAGGTCTTGAGCAGAGAAGCAGGTCGAAGTCCAGATAGGCCTTCAACAAAGGTGGGCTGGATCCAAGCCTTTAATGGAGGAGAACCATGCTCGTGGGTACAATGGAGAAGAACCTCCTGTGCAGCAGTGGTCGCTGGCGCATGGAGGCAGGAAACCATGAATGAAGAAGGAAGGTCGTGACAATGTTGAGCACAAGACGAGAAGAATTTGAACTGGAACTATTGTGGACTCAAATATTGATTCAAAGGCAGCTTCAGCGCAACAAAACTTGCTCAATGATCAAAATTGAGAGGGATGTAATGGAGAGCTCCTCACAGTAAGTTATGAACTACTCTAGTGGAGTTAACTGTCACCAATTGATGGCTTCATCATGGAGAGTGCCGCGTTGTCTAGACAATATTATGCAAAAAATGATTAGCAAGCAGAGAGACATCATATGTAATCCCATTCACCAAGTGGAGATGACTGTTATGGGGAGAGATACTTGAACATTGAACTTGCGTTGGAATGGCCTTTGGTCCAATATTCTCTAGATATGTGGAATAGGACTCACATGGTGAAGAAATCACAGGAAACAATGTTGGCAGAAATCAATGGTGGCTGTGATACATATGGAAGTTGTGGAAGCGGGGAAGCATTCCACACACAACCCTAGGTAGTCCGCTCTTAGCTATATTAACTATATAAATATTATTAGGAAATATAGAATATTGCAAATTAACCTCAATAGTTTTATCCATTAACATGTAAGTGTATAACACATTGGACTAATTGACAGCTGTGAGCTAGGTGTAAAATATTATTCTTGTACCTGTTACTTTGTAGTTAGATTGGTATGGGTATTGATCTTGACATTATAGCCAAGAAGGGTAGGGCTCAACAGTACAAATTAGGGCAGTTGAGGCGAAGGAAGACACTTGTCGTGCTAATGCTTTTTTTTACATTCTAGGACTTTGTGAGCATGGTGTTACACTCGGAGTAGTTGATTAAGATCTCACATAACATAAGTGCATTGTGAGGTCAACTAGCTGCTTGAAAGCCTGAAGTAGGTGGATGTCATGAGTGATAGAGGAATCAATCCACCCTCTCTCTTGATCAATTGAGACTATGGTGAGAGAGTTGCAATTAAAATCAAGAGGCATTGCCCTTCTAGAGATGGATTCAGTCATCGTAAGGCTCATGACCTTATTGTGGGAGTTTTTTTTTTATCAAGGTTCACTGTTTTGACCTTTTTGAAAAAAAAAATCAATTTCCCCTCTATTTGTGTTGCCATCATTCCAAAGCTTGATCTAGTTGCTTTGAAGTATTTGTTAATGCAATTTGATGATTAAGGCACACAATTCTTGTCTTTCTTCTCAGTTCTTCCTTAGGTGGCGTTTGGTTTAGGGGTTTGGGAATGAGAGAATGACTTCATTCCCAAACCTTATGTTTGGTTGATGAGAATGAAATTAAAATTTTGGAATGAAACATAAAAACTTTGGTATTGATGAAACTCACCCTCTCACTTGGTTTTTGATGGAATGAGAATGAGAATTAAGTTTTGGACGAAAATACCCTTAATTTATTTGTTTAATTTTTATTTCATTTCACTTTATCTCTTCTTGTTATCTCTCATCATACTTTCTCTCTCATTCTATCATCACATGTTCTCTCTCATCATACTTTCTCTCTCAATCTGTCCCATCATACACTCTCTTCATTTTCTCTCCCATCACACTTTCTCTCTTCATTCTCTCCCATCACACTTTTTTCTCTCATCATGCGTTCTCTCCCATCACACTCTCTTTCCTCATTTTTTCTCATCACACACTCTCTTATCATACTTTCTCCCTCCTCAATCCCTCCCATCATACACGTTCTCTCATTTTCTCTCATCATAATTTCTCGTCCTTAATTCTCTCTCATCACATTTTCTCTATCCCCATTCGCTCTCATCATGCTCTCTCCCATTACACTCACTTTCCTCATTTTCTCTCATCACACTTTCCCTCTCTTCATTCATTCCCATCATATTTTCTCTCTCATCATATTCTCTCTCATACTTTCTCTCTCATCATTCTCTCTCATTGTATTTTCTCTCACATTTAATTTTTTCTCTTATTTTCCTTTAAGAGTAAAAAGAAATTTTTATTCAATTAACCAAACATTGTTTTTAATAGTGATATTCATGCTCATACTCATTCCTATTCCACAATACTATGATTCTCATTCCCATTCCGATTCCTAGGAAAGAAGCAAACGCCACCGTAGTTATTCTGCATGTGTTGCATCAGTGGAAGCGAAATAATTTAGAACATTTGGTAATTGGTAAGTGGTTTTAGAAACTAGGTATGTAGATTGGTGTGGATATTTGTGGAGTTTATACTTCTAGCTTTAAATCAAGAATGTGGACATTGGATTTTACCACCTCTTTAGCAATTTTTTGAAACCAAATAGCTTTGAGATATCAAGTGGCACAATATCTTGTAATATGCCACTACAAAATGGAAATTATTAAAAAAAGTCATATCCAGCTGTTTGAATGACAAGAGATTTGGCATCTGGTAGGTAACCTTTGTTTCATAACCTTCTGATAAAATTTAATCCATGGTGAAAACCTCATTTCTGTTTAGCTCCTGCCTCCTTGTCATTGGTTTATACTGTTCGAACTGGTATTCAAAACACTTTTTATTGTTGTAAGGATTAGGTTTTGCAGCATGGTTAATTCCTTAATTATGCATGGGCATTGTCTCTTGGTAGATTCAATATATTTTTATCGGTTCATCAAATTTACTAAATTTTGTTGTATGGCCTACCAATGATTTAGCTCTTCATACATGTCATCTTATTCTATAATGTTCATGTCTTACAGAAAGTCCTTTTGATTGGTTCAATAAGTTCTGGTTTTCTAAAAGAAGATACAGCTGGAACAGCTCAGTTGTCCTTGCTACTTGAAAGACTAAGAACAAATGGTTGTGATGTGATCCTTGTCGGAAATGCAGCTCGTAAGGCTTTTGTAGATAAACCGAGTTTCTCTAATCAACATTCAATTATTAGAAATGCATCAGTTGTTTGGGAATTTCTGAGAGGAACAAAGCTGCCAGGTGTTGCTGCATTAGATAAAGTAAGACTGTAGTATTTATTCCTTTTTATATATTACATCTATTCCCAGTACTATAAAGTTATTCGCAATGAATTATCTAGAACCTTGAGGTTTCTATCATATTTGTTCTGTGCATGTATTTTTCCCTAGTGCACTAAAAAATCCATGTTAGATATTGTTCCATGCTTTGAAATCTTGTATTTTGTTGGGTAGCATAGTCAAAATGTATAGCTCCAATAAATTATTACTACTCGATATTACTTAATATAGGTAATGCCTTTTGTGTTTTTGTGTCACTGTTAATTATCGCGTCATGCTGACATTCAACATCCTTTGACATGCTACAACAAAGTCATAATAACTTGAGATAACATTGTCATTTTTTGTAACTTGTATCCATTTAAGATGATGTCAAAACTGTACAATTCCAATGGAACACATAATGCGAACTTAAATAGTTAATGATTTTATTATTTTTCCTTCATCTTCTTTGTCCTTTCACCTCTAGTTTATCACCGATGCTATCAGTGTTCTAAATTGCGCCCTAGGCGGCCGCCTAGGCGCTGTGCGGCAGCAGGCCGCGCCGGAAACCAGCCAGGCGGAAGACCTAGGCGGCCCTCGGCGGGCTTCCGCGGCCAACGCGGGCTTCGGCGGCCAACGCGGGATTCGGCGGCTTATGTATTTTAGGTAAGTTTTTTTATCGCGATTCGCTAAATCAGATTTGCTGGCGCTTCGTCTTCTCTCATCGCGCTTCGTCTTCGTGCTTCGCCGACTTGCGTCTTCGCCCTGCAGCAGCTTCCGGTGAGTTTTTATGGTTTTCTTGTTCTGTTCTTCGTTTTTTTTTTGTTTCTTCGTCGTCGCGACAACTCTCCGACAACACCGGACGCGTCGCAGGGTATCAGACGCCGCCGGAAGGGTCAGCGCGTCCGGCGAAGTCCGGCTTTGCTTCGAGCAACGGCGGTAGCATCGCGATGCGCCAGACGCTTTCCGCGACGCTACCGGCGCCGCTGGAAGCAACGCCGGACTTCGCCGGACTCACCGGACTTGTCCGGCGACACTTCCGGCGGCGCCGGAGACCTCCCGCAAGGCGCCGGTGGAGTCCGGTGGCGTCGCAACTTCGCGTGACGCCTGCAGCGATCGATCCAGCGACATTCTGTCGCGAACAGAAGGGAATTGGATCGATCAGCCGATCGATCCAATGACCTGGATCGATCAGCCGATCGATCCA
>JBBMJZ010000089.1:9771369-9786492 GCA_037833815.1 Zingiber zerumbet | reverse complement strand
GAGCTCAATGGCGTAAAAGGATTCATACAGCCGACCCCACCTAGTGGGAAAAGGCTTGGTTGTTGTTGTTGTTGTTCATTCTTTATATTAAGTTTAAACCCGTTGGAGCAATATGTGTGACCCTAGGTTTTGATGTTTGGGCAAAGGTTTAACTTAGGATTATTGTTGCATTTGATATGCATTGTGAGTATGCAGGATGCAGGTACAACAAAGGCAAAGTCCGAGTGTGATCTTGGCAAAGGCAAAGTCTAAGTGGGATCTTGGCAAAAGTGAAAGTCCAAGTGGAGTCTTGACGGTGTAAGTCCAAGTATATAGTCTTGGCAACGTAAGTCTAAGTGTGACTTGACAAGGTTGAAGTCCTGGAGGTGAGGAGCCTCTTGGCAATGTAAGATCCGACAACAAGAACAAAGCCGAAGAAATCTCCTGAAAGCAAGGTGTGAAGGATGGGAAAACATCTGAGGGACGCGAGGCTGATAAAGGAGGCTAGAAGACAAGGTCGAGGTTGTGCGAGCAAGGACAAGTGCATGAGATATTGTACTCAGGGTAAAATCCTAATTTACTAGTCGACTGGGCCAGGGCACAGAATATTTTTGTGTCTGATGGCTGTGAACAATCAACTGGTACTGTAGGAGTCAAATCGGTAATATAACGGTTGAATTCCACAGAGGGCAGTCGACTGGTCAACTGGAAGGCGGGGTTTTCCAACCCATGACCTATATAATCAAGGCTTTGGAGATTGGTTTGAGTTGACGAAATAGACTTGGTTAAAGTCTATTAGAGTGCTCTAAGCTCTTCTTGTGATCTAAGGATTTTTGGATCAAGCTTGTGGTGAGGTTTCCCCACCGAGAAGGAGGTTCGAGCTAGCTGGGGTTTTTCGGAGAGTCATCCACCGACGAATCGGGATCGTCCATCTCATGAACAAGCCGTGGAGTATGAGTAAGTTATTTTTGAACCACGTTAATAAACGTGTTAGGTTTGGCCGTTTTCTTCTTGTTCATTGTCTTGTAGATTAGTTTTCTTCTTCTTAGTGTTGTTTGTATTTCGCTGCGCACTAACAAGTTGTAGAAAGCGATCGAAGCGGGTGATCAGCTATTCACCCCCCTCTAGCCGAGCATCAAAGTCCCAACAAATGATCCATACATGCAAACTGCAATATGAAATAACAAAGAGCCACATTACACAACATTGCTCTAACAAATCAACTTGTAAGTAACTTTGCATACACATCAAATTTGAAATGACAACTTCTTTTGAGCATTTTTCCTAAAAGCCAAAGAGAAAATCAAAACTAAAGAGATTTGGATCACTAGTCCAGTGGTCAGATCAATTTGTCAAACCACATGTTGACCCAAACTTTGACTTCTATTAGAGTGATTGATCTATGTTAATTTGTTACACTATAAATTTATAGATTTTATTCATAACATGCATTTACATAATAACTTGATTTGAAGTGTCAAGATTGGACTCCCAACAATAACAACACTCAACAATATGAATCAAACAATAAAGCATGGCAAACTAGTCGCATAAGATATTAAAAGATGAGATACACAATAAGATATCTATAGGGTTTCATTCCATCAAAAATATATAGGGATTTGATATCCTTCCTGACCGCCCATCCGCAACTGAGTGCACGGGCACTAGGAAGTGATCCAGGCGCCCCGAGTCCATTCACTTTGGGAACCTAGATCACTTTCGGGTGTCGCGGATGGGTAGTCGGGGAGGATATCAAAATCCTACACACACACAGAGAGAGAGAGAGAGGATAGCTTGCACACCCCGTCTATGTGTGACGCTTGGGCGACTAAGTGGGCTTCTAAGCACTCAGACGCCCAAAAGTGATCCAGGAGCCCGAAAGCCCACTCAGTCGCCGCGATTGCGCGGATGGGCTGTGCAAGCTAACAAATCTATACACACACTTAAATTAATATTATCAAAATGCCGAATATACCTTGCAAGCCATTATTTACATTTACGGGGTATATTTGAAATTTTGACCTTATGACAAAATTAGGACAATTATTTAAAACCCATTCTTTCTTTCAATTTCTTTCTTAAAAAAAAAAAAAAGAATTGGCATTGAACCTTCTTTATTTAATTTTTTTTTGTTATCTGATTTGTAGGCAAAACCAACAAAAGAGCAATTCAATTTTAGTTATTTCTATTTTGACCGTAGAATCATTGTAGTTTTCGTGACTATGTTTTTGAGTGCGACTATCGACTCATTACCATTATATCATGACATTTTTTGTAGTTATTTGAGCTTGTTCTTGGTGTCATCATGACAAAATTATGTTAATATATAATTATACAGAGAAATAATTATTTAAATTTAAAATTATAAATAATTAATACTCCCAATTAATTAATAATACCTTGATTGGAAATGAGAGTCACGGATTCACATGAATTGAAAATCACGATTTTATTCCTCATGAAGCAAAGACAAAAGCTTCATGAAAACCTTTATCTTCCTCCTTGTGACTCCTTGAGAACCACTAGAGCATGAGAAGACGAGGCACTCTTCCTCCTCAATAACATCCAAGATGCCAACCCTAGTACGATCTAATCTCTCATCTTTGCATGATGCCTTCCTCCTCAAGAACACCCAAAGCTTAAAGAAGACAAGGCAGAAAGGGTGTCATTGTCTTCCTCCTTAAGAATACTTGAGAACAAGCGCCAATTTCAGTGTATCCACCTTTAAATAACACCGCAATTCAGAAACTAAGTGAATTGCATTTCACTCTAATTGAGCTGATTTTTCTACATCTCAATTGATTAGCAATTATTAATATTGAACTTAGTATTAATTTGACCTTAATTAAGTAAGACTTTCGTAGTCTTAATGGATCGATATGAGCTGATCCTAATCCAACCCGGCCAATCCCAATGCAGATTGGTCGATTCTACCAACTATTGTAAGAGTGAGATACATATTCTTTCTACCTAGGAAACTCACATTGTATATCTGTTAAGGATATGAATAACTGAAGTATTGTTAAAATACCAACATCAAGAATAAAAAAGCTAAAGCACAATCTATGGTCCCATTCAATTTACTAAGTATTAACTAGTGCTAAATCTGCATGTTAAAGAAAAGGAATTTGTAAAATAAAACAAAAATAATCAATTATAATTACATACATCTGATGAGAAAATATTTGAGCACACAATTTATATAGGAAACAAGAGGCATGTTAAATGAAGGATATTTTTTTCTACAAATAAAGAGATTCCACTGACCATGTCGACTGTTGCATTTTTTATTGCATCCAACTTAGGGAAGCATGCTCGCCTACTCTGAAAAAAAATATTATGAGAAAGATGACAAAGTGACACAATGCTGCAATCTGAATTTTCATTTACATAAATTAGCAACAAGTTTAAACAAAAGTCAAATATTCTCAAAAATGATTGCCAAAATTGCAACAAAGTGCCTAAGGTTTGTTATGTTTCTAAATGATGTGAAGCTGGTTTCTTGTCAAGGTATCACTTAAGTTTACATCCACATTCAGGCACCAAGTGATTTTGTTTCTTAAATTTTAAGCAGAACAAAAAAAAGATAGTTATATACATCAAGGCACCTGCTTAACTTTGAGAAAGTAATGCTGAATATTATTACAATACCTGCAGTAGTTGATGACCTTCATTCAGCTTATAGCCTTCAATCCAAAACATATATGCCAACTACAGTTTAACAAACATAAGAGAAGTTACATTACATTAAATTCCCCCATAATGCAAAACTATTTTAATAACAACTCAATAAGCTTAGTTTTTAAGAGTTAAGCTTTCAATTATAGTGTGTGACTGTCCAAGTAGGAAGCTAGGGCAATGTGAATGCCTGAATGACAACAAGAGCACAACTGATCCACATGGCCCAAACAGTCATCAAACCACATTTGTCCCAATTATTTGGGATTGGCTATTAGTGAGTATATGAAGATGGATGCGTCCCAATTATTTGGAATTGGCCATTAATATCTAGGAGTGTTAGGTGTAGCTTCAATAGGGAATAAATTGATTGGAACTTCATTGAGAGGGTATGGACATCTTGAACAACTAGTAATGCATTTTATAGCTATAAGAGCATTTTATGGCTAGAAGAGTTGAATAATTAGATTTGAAGGTGTAAAGGATACAGGGAGGGGAAAAACGCATTTGTCAATGTAATAAGCTAGCATATTCTTATAAAAAGCATATCTTTATAGTGAGTATATGAAGATGGATGCGTCCCAATTATTTGGAATTAGTTATTAATATCAAAGTGTTAGTACCCCAAGGTAGTTTTGATGTGATCAACCAAGTTAGGTTAGGTCCTGTTGGTTTTTAACCCTGTGTCTAAGTGTGAAGGAGCTTAGGAGCACAAGAAGTTGAGCGAAAGTCATAGCTAGCGAGAAGAACAGCACGAGAGAGAGAGCCGACAGGCTCGGTGCGTCGGAGGGATGAGGTGTTGTGGAAGAGTACACCGGCGGATGAGAAGGACGCCTACGACGGTTTGAGGGACGAGAAATCGGGAGGAAGATTGCTCGAGGAGAAGGTTAGAAAATGGGTTCAGGTGAGTCCTATTCTGGTTAGCCGAAATCACCCAAGCGAGCGGAGCAGCGGAAGAGCCAAAGGAGAAGTTTGGAGCTCGGTAGTAGCTACTAGAGGCGCCTTCAATGGATTGAAGGCGCCCTTGCAACCTTCTAGTGGAAGGCGCCTTCAGTCGCTTGAAGGCGCCTTCAACTGGGCAAATTTTTGCCATTGGCAGAGGATAAAACTTTATCCCTGTTGCCTTGCTGAAGGCGCCTTCTAGCCCAGGATAAGATTTTCTAGGGGCTATAGAAAGGTCCCTAGACCTAGGAAATAAAACAGAACGGTAACTGAATCCTCTTGAGTTTTGTTCTATAATTGAGTGTGTTAACTGCCGTAAAAAGACTTCTCCACCTGAAGGAGAGTTTAGTGCGCTTCCAACTTCCTTAGATTAACAACGTCCCCGGTTGTAACCAAGTAACCCTTTCGTGCCTCTTATTTTTTTGTCGCTTATTTTTATTTATGCAAGTGTTCTTTTTAATTAAGCTATAAAAGTTCGAGGAAGGTTCGGTTTTTGATTGCAAGGCTATTTATCCCCCTCTAGCCAGCCGCTCAAGGGTCCAACACAAAGAGTGTCAATATCTTTGAGGGTATGGACATCTTGAATGACTAGTAATGCATTTTATAGCTATAAGAGAATTTTAATGCTAGAAGAGTTGAATCGATTAGATTTGAAGGTGTAAAGGATAGGGAGAGGGGAAAAAACATTTGTCGATGTAATAAGCTAGCATATCTTTATCAAAAAACATTTTGTTGATTTGAAATGTTAGTGATATAGCTTCTTATATAACTCACCAGTACATGAGCTAGCATATCCTTATAAAAAGCAAAGATCAGTATGAATGATAAGAATGAGAAATCCACAGAGTTGTTTACTACCGCAACACCAGGTGCTCTTCCAAGCCCAGCTGTACAATGAACATAAGTTACTCCACGGTTGCGCTTTATAGCCTTGTATAATTTGCTAACAACTGCAGGAAGTCTCATCCTTAGATCAAATGCATCAAAATCCCTATGACACCACCAATAATAAAATATAAGAGAATAATTCCTACAAATTTCGAACTATGAAATACTTCTTAATTATTACCATTTTCAGTACTGATTAGAATCTAGGAATGAGAAGTAGAAATCTATTGTGCAACAATAGATGTATCAAAATAATTGTGATCTTAATGCAGGTGATAAACAACAGATTTGCATTACCTATGTGTCACTGTAAGCAATCTATATTAAAATCATATTAATTTAATCTATGACTCCATCAATAACAATATCCAAACTCACCTAATTTCAGCCCGAATATGCTCAATATCACCACATGCAATGGCATATTCACGGATGGCACCAATATCCACCCCAAAATATCTGCATATATGGATGAAGGAAACAAGCCGTATAGGCAAATCTTTCCGATGGCATTAAAGAATAGTATGAACAGCCTTCATACAATTTTCTCAAGCACTATTACCGAGTCAAAGAAACGAACAATAGAATCGTAATGATATATCAGGTAGATGAAGAGATGAAGGGAAAAAAATGAAGAATAGAACTTAAAGATGTGTAACCAGCAAACAAGACAATTTGAGAATTAGAATTCAGCATGGAAACAGCTAGTGTTATCAAGGCCCTTAATAATATACTTGACATCAGTGAAAAGGTAAAATGAACATACATCCTAAGATGAAATGGAGAGTAGGTCAAAGATTTAAAGTAACATACATATGAGGAGTTGCAATCACTCATAGCAATATCATTATCCCAAAGGGGCTGTTGTGAAATTATGATTTCCATTAAAGTGGGAAAATGATATTTAATTGCATCATATGATCTACACATTGGGAAGCACCCATTTTTCAAGAATTTCCATTCTTAGACTTCAAATTGTACTCCCTTACAAATAAAACTAGTCCATCAAGATCATGTATTAGGTTAATTTTGAATAAAGATTGTCATGACCAATATGCAACAATTAGGATACTCAAGATCTGGGTCTTGCTGCAAGCAGAATATAGTCCTCACTCCAATTTTACGAAGTTTGTCAACATCTAGTGGAGTCTGAATTGCAACAATCTTAGATCAAAGATAGAAAATAAATAACATTCTTTTAGTCAAGAAGCAAAACAGAAGAAAACCTGTAGACAGGAACCAACTATCAGGCCTGGATATATGAAATTATAGTTCATTCCCAGCTCATGCCTATATGTCAGCACTGAACACATTTGCACAAGTGCAACCTTTTAAATGGTAAACTAGCACCTAACGAGTATCAAAATATACAAGTCTCCAACATAACAAAATTGACAAAATTACCAGCACCCATTGCTTTTGTCATATCATTGCTATATGTCACAGACTTCTGATCCTTCACTTCAGCATCAACATTATCCGTATTTGAAGAAGATTTTAGAGACACCTGGAAAGGATGGAATTGATGAATACCTATGTTGCATGGATACGGGTACGGGTATCGTATTGGACACGATATGAATACGGCGATATGGAAAATTTTGAAAATATAAGACACGATATGGCTAGGATACGGCAATTATTAAAAAATATAAAAATATTATATATATAATATTAAAATTTAAAAATCCTAGAATAGAAAATCATATTACATCAATCATAATATCCATTACAAATAAAAAGTAAACATAACAAAATATAAAACACCAAATCCATCTTAAACAAGTAAAAAAATTAAAAATCCATATCAGTCTCATCACTAACACTGCTTTCATCAGTAATTAATTGATTTATTAATTAGTCCTCAGAAATTTATTGTTTTTCAATTTAACTCTTGCAACCTTTAACTTTTTGCAATTGAGCCCAAACGTATTTGGAAACGTGTCCCCATCCGTGTCCTAACCTTATCCAACTGGTCAAACTTTAAAAAAGGCAATGACATGGTTTTTGCCGTATCCGACATGCGTATTTGCATGTCGTGTCCGTGTTTGTGTCTTGTTCGACACTTAAAAAAAAAAAATTTGGAGTGTCCATGCTACACAACTGAATGCAATGATCAAAATTCGAAAAAGCACAATGATTGTATATCATTGATGGGAACTAGTTGAAAAAAGTTGCATCCATTCGACACTTAGCCCTGTTTACTCCGGAGCGTGAAGGAAGGACTGATTACACAAAAACAAAGACAATATCCCTCATTTACTTCACTCAAAAATGGTTGGCACTCAAAAATAATCTATGGACGGATTCTAAATTTGTCTCCTATTTTTTCGTCCACCCGATATCTGGCAGAAAGAAATTTTCATCCTCCTCTTAGCAAGTACTTGACAAACTCAAGTGACCAACAACCATCATCATCAAGAGGGAACTCACGGCAGTGAGTCGCTGACCACAAGTCCTAGTAGGAAGCCACAATTACGAGCTCATGGCCATGAGTTGTAGCCACTAGCTGCAGCCGCTGCAAGACCGTCTGTCATTGTTCTTCCTTTCCTTCCGCCTGCATTTCACCTTTTCCTTTTCGACCAGAATGTTTTTTGTTTTCTTATACTAGAAGGATAACTCTCACCACTATTTTTATTTACAGTACAAATGAAATTATTAATGTAACTTTCACTGTAATTGTTAGTGTTGCTCAAAAAAATTCTAACTAGAGAACAATCGCGAGCATACTGACGACCAACATTAGATTTGCCAAAAACCAATACAAGTTGTATGAATATTATTCTCAGACTACCACTCCTAAACCCTAAATCCCAACTATTCAATCCCTCGATCACCAACCAAAACCCAACCAACAAAAAGTCACCGACAACTGAAACACACTCAACCTGAACAAATCATCACAAAAAAAATATGCCTACGCAAAACGGAAGCTAATTACATCATAATATAGAGGTGAAACGAAGGGTTCCACTCACATTAACGGCGATGCTTCCTCGAAGATGATGAGCCCGCATCGCCCCCTAAACAAAGAAATGGAGAGGAAGGAACTGAGATTCGAAGAAATCGTGACCAACAAATAAAAAAAACAAATAAATCCACAGAAGAAATAACCAGATTTGAAATCTGCGGTGTTCTCGATCGGCCTCCCAAGGCGGGCAAAGGCGGAGCAGACCATCGGAGAGTGTCCATGGCTGCGTGGTGCGATTGACGAAAAAGGAAGATGCCTTTTAAAGCGAACCTCTCGATCTCTTTATATACAGGATGAGGCTTTGGTTTGTTGGATCATAACCGACCGGTCGGTCTAAGCGGGTCCAAAGTCGGTTTGATTGAGTTCGGGGTCGAACCAAATGAATTCCATTTTGGAATTTTCTAATAATTGTTGCGTGCATATGAATTCCATTAGAAATTATTGAATTCAAATTGAATTCGAACTCAATATTTTATTCTATTATTCACCAGCCTAAACTCGAACTGTATAAAATTTTGATTTTCAATAGGCTTAAATTAAGATTCAAATTTCTCGAACCGAACTCAAGTTCGAACAGCTTAGATCAAACTTAAGTCTAAATTTTATTTTGAATCGAACTGAAATTAAAAAATTTATATTTTTAACTTCGAATTAAATTTAAATATTATATATATTTTTAAACTTAAATATCAATATTTTAGGTTTGGGCATGGTGGAACGACAAAGTAGCAAACTGGATGTCATATACAAAGAGTGAAGGGTAAGTATATGGCATCCAAAAAATATAGAATAATTAAGATGACGTGACAATAGGAAGATGGGCCCCCAGTGCTGCGTCTCCCCTCAGTCGCGCAGTGAGACGCGCATATGGGGGACGCAGAATTGTGGAATGCTAAAAGCAAGATGCAAGCACTAATTTCCACGATAAAAAATAATATCTCTATATAAATAATTTATTGATTCATCTTATTTATACCATTTAACAAATCAATCTTTATAGTGCGATCGACTAGAATATCTCGTCTAACTTGCTAGCCTAATTAGTTTATTTAGTATATTTAGGTTGTCCAATTCAAGTAACTAAACTTATTTTTAAGTTTGATTGACCTAACTATTGGTGCAATTAATTCCTAATAAGATTGATCAAGTTGAACAAGTTCAGATTGACTTGAGTTGCATTGAGTTTTGATATTTCATTAATATGTTAATTGGTCTAGAAGTTAAATAGGTCAAAATTGATGAGATATTTACTAATCGATCAATATTTTAGTTGGTTAAGAAAGAGTTAGGGTTGATCGGATATTAACTAGACAAAAAGCCCAAATGAATCACGGTTAACTCGACATTTGATGATCGGAAGTCTAACATGAAATTAGCCCAAGAAGAAAGTCCAATTGAGTCACAGTTGATGAAACACTTGACGGTCGGAAGTTCAACAAGAAGTTGACATGAGACATAAAGTTCTAGTAGCTTAAGGTTGACCGAATGCTAAACAACGAAGAAGTCCTGACATGTCAAGGTTGACCAAATATTAGGCAATGAGAAAGTCTCAGCAAGTCAAGATTGACCAGATGTTAGGCAACCGTAAGTCTCAACAGGTCAAGGTTGATGGGATATCAAACAAAGGAAGTCCTGATAGGTTGAATTCAACTAGATACCAAACAAGATGAGAAATTTGACTTTGATAAGGTAAAATATGAGTATTAGTCGATTGATATGGTGTATTGATCGACTAATGGATACAAAACCTCAAAAAATACGGCTGCTACGATATTCCTATAGTATTGCAATAAACAGTGTTTTGCTATAGTACTGCTATAGTAATAGTCAATCAAACAAATGATGTGTTCAATCAATCAACTGAGGGCTTCAAAAATTGACCGAAAGCTTTAGAATTTAAGTATTCGGCTCGATTGATGTAGATCAAAATCAAACAGAAGCAAGTTGATTCGACTGTTAAACTCGACTAATGGTTGATATTAGTAAACTAATGTCAATCAGGAGTTGAATAGAAGTAGGTCGATTCGACTGTGAGATTTGACTCAGTCGATTGCTCAGATGAATCAGTCAATTGATGTTCGAATTATCGACAAAATCAGACAGGTTTTAAAAAGTTTAGAGGTTGTTCAACAGTAAGAATAATATAAGAGACCATATCAATCGATTGATGGATAAGATCAGTTGACTGATAAGTGGAAATCAACCCTGACCTAAAGGTTTTAAAAGAGGGGTTTCGAGGAGATTTTCAACGCCGATTCTTGGAGATTTAAGGACGAAGTGATAGTACATTTTCAAACCAACAAGAGACATTCAAACCAATCAATAATGATTAAAAGTGATATTCTTGTAAAGTTGTTACTAACATTGTATTTAATTTTGTATATTTGTTTTCTTGTTGTATTGATTGTGAAAAAGTTGTAAGAGGCTTCTCCACTTCCGGAAGGTATCTGAGAAGGAGAAGGTTTAATAGTGGCAGATTGCTAGGACTAGGCCTTAGATTGTTCTCCTTAAGAGGTGGATACCAAGTAAAACCAAGGTGTTGTGTATGCGGCATCAAGTATTCTACTGCGCATTCATACGGTGAGCACACAATCGAGATGAAGCAATCAGAGCTATTCACCCCTTCTCTAGGTCGTACGGGTCCTAACATATGGTATCAGAGTGAGACCACTCTTCATCAAACTAACCTTCATTGTAGCACAAAGCTAGAAGTAGAAGATAAAACTTCAGATTTTTGAAAGAGTCAAATGGAGTTCAATGATAAATTTGGATACGACACTCGAATTCCACCTTCTTTTGGACTAGGAGGGTTTGCTCAATGTAAATCAAGAATTGATGATAAATATAGAGCAATAGTTTACATAATGAAAGGTTTTGAAGCTCCTAGAGATACAAAGGAAAAACTTTTTCGGAAGAGTAAATGGAATGAGGAGCAACTTTAAAAATTTGAGGCAAATGATAATGTAACTAAATTTTTAGTTAATATTTTGCCTAACAATATTTTGTGTAAGATAGACAAATATCAAGATGCCAAGGAATTATAAAGCAAATTGGTCAAGCTTGACGAAGATCCAATCTCGACAAAAGTGAAGATGAGTCCAAGGAGGAATACTCATTGGCTCAAGAGACTGAGAATTAGAAAATCGACAGGTGTTCAACATTCGAGGCAAATATTGAAGAAACATCCACTCTAAGAATTGAAGGGGATAGATCAACAACATCGGAACAAGATGAAACTTCAACATTCGGATCTAATATAGAAGAAGATTTGTCACCTCAATAAGTCAAGAGAACTAAAATTATGAAGGTATATTTGAGTGTAGGAATAAAGGACACTATAAGAGCAAGTGTCAATAATTAATTAAGACGAAGGCTCAAGTGGCAAAGAATCCAAGAGGTCGGCCCTGTGATATGAAAGGGCAAGGAGAGTATTGTATACTTCTCATTCAATTAATAAGGACATTATCAGAATCAATATCCAAGAGGGAGGAATCCGACTAAGAACAAACGAGAGAACTCAAATCAAGGGGGAAATTCTAAGGTAATATTTAATAATGTAATTTCCTTGTATCATGATAAAAACATGCTAGAGATAAGCCTTATGAATTTAGAGTTTATGATCATGAAGATAAGAAGCATGATAATTATAAGGATAATTATAAAGTATATCATGCTAAGATAATCTTACCTAAGGATAGAAAAGTTACCAATAATCCAGATAAGAACCTAAGTATTTTAGACACATGCCTAGAAAAAAGAATATCCAAGGCGATCATGAAAAATCAAGAATAAATACCTTAGAGGTTGAAAATCAAGTTTTGAAGCTAAAAGTTGATCAATTAGAAAATACTCTTAAGAAAATGACAAATGAAGTTAAAGGGTATAAGAAGGAAAACTAGGTTTAGGTAGACAAGAGTCATCTAAGGGCGAGAAAGGTTTGAAATACAAACCTAAATCTAAGGAAAGCATGAATTCGTACCATAGAGTTGAATATAACTATGAAACCAATCCTAAATGTAGGAATCAAGTCAAGGTTATAAGGGATTGTTGGAAGCAATCTTGAGGGTCCATTGTGACCATAAGTTTTGATGTTTGGACAAAGAGTTTAAGTTATGTTTACCCTTATATTTGATATGTGTATTTGAGTTGTATATGTTTACAGGATACAAATATGACTTAGCTTGATGGCTCCGGGTCTAGTGAAGGCTGGAGCATCCGAGGAATTATGGACAAGGCAGTAAGCATACGCCGCGGGAAGCACACTTCGAAGCATACGGTAAGGATGACATTGGGACAAGCCGTGGGCTTGAATGCATCCAAGGGATGAGAGGCAAAGGAAGGAGGCTTGAAGGCAAGAGGTTAAGACTGTGAGGAAAAGTCAAGTAAGTTGTAAGGATTCGAGTGCGAGAGAAATGTAGTCAGGAAGAGAAACCCTAGGTTTAGGGTTTTACTAGTCGACTAAGGCAGGGCACAGAATGTTTCTGTGCCCTATGGCTGTGAAAACCAGTTGATTGGTATTATAGCCAGTTGACTAGTACTGTAGCTAGTTGATTAGTACTGTAGCCAATTGACTAGTACATTGTAGCAGTCATTTGGTAAAGAGTTGTTGGCAGAATCATGAGTTTTATGGAGTGTCGTTGGCCAGTAGTAGTCAACTGGTAATGGTAAAATTAGCTTGCTGATTTCCCCAAGCTCTATATAATAGAGCTTGGGGTAGTTGACCTTGGTGACAAAATTAGAGGTGGTTAACCATTAATTAGAGTCTCTAAGCCTTCATAGCAATTCTTGTGTTTTTGATCAAGTTGTGGTGAGGTTTCTTCACTACCAAGGAGGATTATGCTAGCTGGAGTTTCTGGGGACTAATCCATCGACGGATAGAGATCATCCACCTTATAGACAACCATGGAGTAGGAGTTTTATCTCCAAACTACGTAAATCGGTGTATCATTGTGATTTACATTTCTTATTTTTGGTTTTTAGTTTAGCTTTCGTATATGTATTTGGTTAGTATTCCGTTGCACTAATGAATGTATAGGAAGCGAACAATTTAGGGTAATTGACTATTTAACCCCCCCTTCTAGCCAGCCCAAAGATCCTCTACAGGTGGTATCAAAGCCAGGATACTCTCCGTTAGACTAACCACCGAGGAAGCTAAGGATGACCAACTTGATTGTTCCACTGAAGTACGAAGGGGGAAGTCTATGAGATATCACCTTTTGGATGGTGAAAATGGAGAACTTCTTTGTGATATATTAGGACAACATGATAGTTGTAAAGGAGCCGTTTGAAACTTCAAGAGACAAGAAAAAAAAGAGACTCCGACCACGTTATTGGACCAAGGAGTAAACATTACGATCAAAAGCAAATGAGAAGGTAATATCTATTTTGATTAATATTTTGCCTAATTACGTGATGAGTGATGTTTGTGAGTACCAGAACATCCATGATTTATGGAGTAAGGCAATGATGGTTCTAAGTGAAGAATCTAAGCCTACACATGAAGAAGAAAAGTCCAAAGAAAGAGGCGCAATGGCTCAAGTGGAGGAGGAGCAACTGGAAGGTGATGCATGCTCAACTTCTGAGGAGAAGGAAGATTAGGAAAGTTCATCCACATCTTTAAGGGTTGAAGAAGAATCCAAGATGAGTGAAGATGAAGTCTTGGAAGTCAACCTTGCAAGCATCTCCACTGAAGTCAAGTCAAAGGACCACATTATTTTCTTCGGTTGCAATGAGAAAGGGCACTACAAGAGTAGATGTTCAATGGATAAGAAGAAGGTAAATCTTAAACTCACTCAAGTTGTTTTAGATACCAATGTGGGATATAGGAATGAAAAAGCCGAAATGATGAGAATGTGCATTGAGTGCTTCACGTGTGGGAAGAAAGTCACTACTACACCAAGTGCCCTAAGAAAAGAGAAATCAAGAAGCTAGCGCATTTGAAGAAATGAGAGAAGAAGAAAAACTTAAGTCAAGGGAGAGCTTCAAGGGTAAGGGAGGTATACCCTAATTTGAATTATAATTCAAATTGTTATTTTCCCATGCATGCTAGAATTGATAATGATTATCATCATATAGCAATGAAAAATTTTGGCTTTAGGTATCATGATAGAAGTAGGGTAAATTTTAAAATTAATCCTAGGGTACCTATGCATGATAAGCCTAAACAAATTAGATTGTCATTACCTAAGGAGAAGAAGGTAATGGAGAACCTAGGCAATAATCCCAAGAAGGGGAGATACACGACTAGGAAGGGTAGGTCTAGGAATATCCAAGGAGGACAATGAGAATCTAGAATTAGGAATCTAAAAATGGAGAATCAAGTTTTGAAGGCAAAACTTGATAGTTTGTTGAAAATCCTAGAGAGATTCAATATTGGATCTAAGGGATTAGGTATGGTGTTGGGTAGCCAAAGACTCAGCAATGATAGATTGAGTTTGGGATACCGATCTAGTATCTCTAAGGCCAAAGGAGATCATATGATAGGTTGGCATATGATAATGGTAAGGGAGGAGCAACCAAGGGCAAGAGAAAGTCATTCAAGGCCAATGAGAAGAAATATGCAAAGGTTGCATATGATTATGACAACGATGAGGTTGTTAGAGTGTATACTAAAAGCCTAGCTTTTGGTATGAACATTTATTTAGAAATAAGAATCACATTGG
>JBBMJZ010000089.1:9701027-9722414 GCA_037833815.1 Zingiber zerumbet | reverse complement strand
GATCGGCCGGCCTTCATAATTGGCCTCTGGACCCTTGACCTCCACTTGTCGTTGACCTCCCTTTGAGTGGACCCCACATTCTTTCCACCGGATCACTAACATTACTCCAACTAGGACAGACATTAATGTAGTGGTCAACATTATCCTTTTTTACCTAGACTCATTTGGGGTAATCATAGGTGGGACAACTTCAGAATTCTCCGTCGGATCCACAATCGGATTATCTTCCTCGAATATTTTCATGTCATATTCAGACTTTTCAGGATCCTCTTTAGTCATATGGTAAAGTAGTTTCTCACATAATTCTAAATATGTGATGCGTCCTTGATGATACCCTTAAACATAGTCAACTATCACCTTAGAATACCCTGACAATGAATGCATCAAAGTCCAAATCCTATAACTGTTCAGGACTAGAAACTCTTTTCGCTCAAGTTTCTAAAATAGCTCATCAAATTATTCAACGTGTCTGTCGATTCTATTAGTATAGTTATACTCTATCTCCTTGTGATGATCTTTTTCTTTTTCTTTGCATGTGATGATCTTTTTCTTTGCTTTTGTTTCGTCTTGTGGCTTAGACCATTTTATTAATCTCAATTGTACTCAACTTGTTCTTTCTCATTGCCCTTTTCGCCATGCCACATGAGTGTTTTCATCACTACTCAATGATGAAGTGCAAAAGAATAACGATGATAACAGTCAATTATCCTCTTTACTTTCTTATTGTGCCACAGATGTTATACCCTTCTTACTTTCTGTTGGCGTTTTGTTTAACTCATCATGTGGGTTGGCTCCATTTGACAAAAGAGCTTATTCAAAGGAATGATCTTGAAATAGATTAAATTATCGATCGTTGAATTTCCAAATAACATATGGGAAAATAGCAAAGTTAGGAATGTAATTCATAAATTAATTAAAAATTAATTTAATATTAACTAACGAACCAAATTAAAATTTTATTAAAATCGAATTAACTGAATTATATTAAAAATTAATTATTTTGATTAATATCAAATTAATTAAATTATTTTTAAAATATATATATATAATTAATACTAAATTAACCAAATATTCATCCCTCCATTAATAGTTGCTTGAGATATCTAAAGATGAACGGGTAGAAATTACTAATGAAATGAAAGAATTAATAATCAACTTTCCCCAATTGTGTCGAATGTCGACGTCCTAATTTCTAAATAAATGGCCAATAGGGCACACTACCGATAGTTTGTGCTACAGATAACTAAAATAGATATGTGAATCTGCTGACATGCCACAATGTGTGATGGAGGATCTGATTAGTGGATCTGGAGGTTGATGATAATGATAATAATAAATAATAAACACTTAAAATTGAATGATGGAATGGACGGATCAGATCTGCTTATCCATCAGCCGCATATGGTGGGCATGACATGAGAAGTCGAGGTTAGACGCATGGAACGAGGTAAACCCTCGTCCGCACAACCGACCCGTCCGGCAGCTTGAACCCGGGGCTAACCGGGAATCCCACGACAGGCCCAGCCGGAACCCGCAAGCCTGGGAACCGTGCGACGCTCTCCATGTAATGCGAGTGGAACTCCGCCCCCCGCGCCGCCTCAAAGTGCGCCGGCGGTGGGTCCATCCCGAAGGCAAGCAGGTGGAGCAGCCACACCGCCTTGGCCAGGCGGAGGAACTCCCTGTAGAACTCCGTCCGTGGGTGCGCCCCGGCGATAACCTGCCGCCGCTGCTCCGACTCGCCGTGGAACAGAGATTCCTCCATCTTGGCGTGCACGATCGCCAGGTACTTGGCGGCCGCGAAGCGGCCGAACGGGCAGCCCGGGAGAATGCCCAGCAGCTGTTCCGGCTCCATCCCCTGCATGTCCCGGAACTGCGCGAAGCAGTCGCGCCGGAACTCGGCCGGCTTGATCAGCGAGCTCAGCGACCCTTCCAGGTAGAAGGTTTCGTTCTCGAACCCGTGGAACACCTTCCGATTCACGTACGACTCCAGGGCGTACTTGGTGTGGCGAGGCTCCAAATTGGGGATGGATGGAGAGTGGTCTTCCGCGGCGTCGCTGCCCCCTTGAGTCACGGATCGGACGGCAGCGCTGACGTCCCAGTGGGCGGAGCACATGAGGTAGAGGAGGTGAGCTGTGAAGGATTTGGACGCTGATTTCACCCGCTCCATGCACATCTCGAATAGCTCCGGCGTGGGCTTAGGTGCGCCAGGTGCCCCTGTTCAAGCGACAAAAAACCGAATTAGAGGCGGTGACTGCGGATTGTGTAGAAAATGATCTATTCCACAAACCGATGGCGGATGCGTGTCCGAGCCTATTGCTCGAATGGTGACGCCCTTTGCTTGCCGAGTGGCTGAGCGCGATGGAGTTGTGGAGCTTCTCCTTCAGAATCTCCGCCTCCGCTTCCTTGGCCTTCAGCTGCCGCTTCAGATCGTCGATCGCCGCCTCGTAGGGTGCCACCGAGTCCTTCATCCGCGCAGCCGTCTGGGCGGTAGCTGGGGGAGTGAAGCATTCCCGGCGGAATCGATCCCTGAGCCTCCCCAGCTCGCGGAGCTCGACCACCACCGCCGCGTCCGCCTTCCGCACCTTGTCCAAGTCCCACGGGCTGTGCGCCTCCTGGAGGCCCACGTAGGCTCGCTTGACCGCGGACACCACGTCGAACACCTCGTGCACGAACGCCTCCATCTCCCTGACCCTAACCTTATGGGAATCCTCAGGAGCGGCGTCGACGCGATGGCCGCCGTCCTCTTCCCAGATCCTAAGTCCCTGCTCCTCCTCGCCCGCCTCATCTTTCTCCTCAGCCACCGCCTTCTCCACCTGGCTCCGATCCACTTCCCCCTCTTCGCTGCCGCAGTTGCAGTCATCGAGCGCGTGGCCTCCCGGGAGCCGGTGCACGAGGCAGGAGGAGGCGACGCGTTGAAGCAGATCGGAGATGGTAGTGACCTTGTTGGCCATCCGCCCTACTACAGCACTAACAATATCACAACGCTAAGCCTCCCATTCCTCTGCCTTTATTATTATTATTAAATGATTTTTGATATATATTTTAAAATTTATTTTTTATGCAATATGTTAAGTAAATTAAGACTATATGAGATATGTTTTTATTATCCATTTTATTTATTTATTATTTTATTTTATTTTATTTTATAAGAACACAGGATGAGATTGATCGGCAGATCTCTTCCGTGTGTGAGGTGATGCTGAAAGCTGTAGCATTTTAAATGCTCTTCCTCACTTTTCTCTCCTCCTCCACAACAAGAATAGTGCTAGACAGGTAGAGGTTTCAGATCCGGCGTTCGCCGTCTACAGGTAGCTCTCCCTTCTTCTTCTTCTTCTTCTCTTAGATCTCGCTTCGCCGATTTCGTTCTGCCAAGTATTAATCTGTTTCTGTGTTTTTTTGCGCCGGCTGGATCCTACTTATAATCGCGCAAGGTTTGGAATCTTTGTTTCATTTTTTTGCTTCTTGGATTCGAGACTCTGTGCCATCTCCGGGAAGATGCCGGAATCGCTGATGAATCTGTTGTTGCTGTGAATTTGGTGTGATTGATCTGACTTTTTTTTTTCTGTTTTGTTATTACGATCGGCGTAGGGTTCGCGGTCTTTGTGGATTTAAAGAAGCGAAGTTATGGCGTCAAGACGACTGATTAATCCGTCTCGGCGCGCTTCGGATAGCGGAAGCCTTCCGCTCGTCGGCTCACTGCACCAGAAGTCGCGGAGTTCGCCCCTTTTATCCATCGGATTGGTTGTTGTGGTGCGTCTTTTAGATTGTGGGTGTCAATTGCATCATCAGTCGATGAAAATGCACTATTTGGATTCTACAAACTTTTTGATGCAATATTTTTTCCCCGTTTTGTAAAATTTTAGGCTGCCTTTTTTCTCATTGGTTACTCGTTGAGAGGTTCAGGTACGTAAGAATCTTGTGATTAAATATGAACTGAACCAGATGCTTGATTCGGTGAAAAGCAGTTGTTTTCTTTATTTCGATTATTGGAGTATTCCATTTTTAGTTCTTTTGCCAATTAAACTCAACTAAATTTTGTCGTTTAAGGTGGATTTGCCAGTGAGAAGGAAGCCATAAGTATTGGGCAAGGTACGAATCATTTTTTTTTTTTTTGAAGATTATTGTTGATGAAGATAAATTTCTTTTGGGACTCGTGATTATTGATGAATCTTCTCTGGAGTTGCTTTATCTTATTATTGTCCTACTGCTACTTAAATTGTTGGTTTTGAGAAACTTCGATGGATTACACTCATTGTTTTTTTTCCCTCTCATTTCCTCTTTGTGCCAAGGTCTGTCTACATTCACAAAACCACTTTCTGCAACTTAATGATGATTGCCTTCACGAACTAAGCTGCTTACTGACTAAAGCACATTTTGTTAAATCAGATCTCCTTTATTTAGATCCTTGAAGATTGTCCTTCCTCAACGCATATTGGATCTGATCAAAGAATTGAGGATAGTTTGAAAAATATGCGTAACTAAAGATAAATGGATCTGATCAAGACACTGTAGCTGCATTCCAATTTCAAATAAAGCAACTAAAGAAAAGAGAGAATTGATGGGAAAACTTGAGAAGCTAGTTCATGCAATCACTAGGAGACTTTCTAGTTGTCTCAGAACCTTGTGAAGATCTGGAAGGAAGAGATGAAGAGAAATGTTCTGTTGGAAATGGACAAACAAGAACATGTAAACCATAAATTCTTTCATTCTTGGAAACATTGGTGGAATATTTTGGTGTTAACTCCATTTCATTATCTTATTCATGGTCCTAAAATAATTTATGAAACATACAAATTCTAAGTTCTAGAAATTTTTTAGTCCATGTTTTGGTCGCCACACTTTATTTGTAGACAGTCATGGAAATTGATGAGTGTAAATAAATTAAGCTCAATTTTTGAATTATGGAGATAAACTTTAAAAACAAAATATTTATGTTGTGTAATGGAGATTGAACCTTTGAAATATGGTTTCAATAATATAAATGAAAAGAGAAGGTGGCTGCTATCAAGTTGGTTAAATGGAAGAACAAACTTCACTTGGTTCAAAATCCACTCTTAATGATGATTTCAGAGGAACTAGGGGTGTTTTGATGATTATAAAATGTTGATGACGCTCTGATTTTATCTGGATAATTTATACTATAACCATTGAATTAAACAAGTATACAAAGATTCATTTGAATGCTCTTTTTGTTTAATATTATTCAAAATTCTATGTCCACAGGTGTTTCCTGCTCATTGGATGTTATACAGGCTATGCCTATTCTCAAGAAAGCTTATGGGGATAGCATGAGGAAGGTTTTGCATGTAGGTCCTGACTCTTGTGCAGTTGTTTCAAAATTGTTAAAAGAAGACTCTGAAGCTTGGGGCGTGGAACCATATGATTTAGAAGATACTGATAGCAGCTGCAAGAGCCTCGTGCGCAAAGGTTTTGTGCGTGTAGCTGACATCAAGTTTCCCCTACCATACCGACCAAAATCATTTTCCCTTGTTATTGTTTCTGATTCATTGGATTATTTGTCTTCCAAGTACCTCAACAAGACCCTTCCAGATCTTGCCAGAGTATCAGCAGATGGTCTCGTCATATTTGCTGGTACTACTTGCTTCATTATTACCTTTCCTCACTAGCACTGTTTTTTGTGATTTTTTTTTTCTTATTTATTTTATTGAATTCTCAAACCACCTCCAGATGACCTTATAATCCCATTTTGGGCACTGGAGTAACTATTTGTAATGAAAGGAAGAATCACATTAAATAGCTAAATGGGTTAGATTGTATTACCTTTAAGGGTTGGCCGTTGGCATCAACTTAGTTATTATACTGGAAACTGATTGTGCATGTCCATATGAGTATGTAAATACTTAATATTTTTCATATTAGTATTTTGGCTGGTCTCATTCATATACCACACTAGTTTTGTGCCTGACTTTAAAACAGACTCCTATTCTGCTGAAATAGAATACATTGGAGTAACAGAAATAGTCCATATTTTTCTCAGTTTCCCATAAAGATCTTGCTTATTACTGCAAGTGCTTACCTTTCTATTTGTTATATCACAAGCTTATACAATTCTTTATTTTTTGAAATAAAAAAATCTTCTCTTTCTCATTTTAGCCCGTAATTTCTGCAGGCTATCCAGGAAAACAAAGAGCCAAGGTTTCAGAGCTGGCAAAATTTGGAAGACCTGTATGTTCCGCAACTAAATGTGCATTTCTGTTGTCCTTCTATTCTTGTTAGTTTCCTATATATTGGCATCTTTATTAAACTGCAAGAAAGTACTAACATGTGGTTAAAAATCTCACTTTCTGTTTTTTGTTGGTAGCAATATGTTCATGTACCAAACATAATCTTCCTTTTTTCCCGGCTATTTTATTTTTAGCATTCTTAACAAGTGTACTAAGATCTCTGCATTCTTTTTTTGTTGATTAGTTCTAATATTTTTCTGAATTGATTGGCACCGTAGTAATTGAATGAACACTGATTCCCGTTTTGCTTGTTTGTAGCTAGTTTTGGTTTTAGTGTTTTTGTTCTGTATTTATGTCTGAAATGGATTCTTATGTATAGATATGTATATGTGCATTACTTGCCAATTTCTTCGAGTAGCTAACATAGAGCTCAAGATTATTACTCTTTCTGACATTTCAAGTTGATTTGTAGGCCAAACTTAGGAGTTCATCCTGGTGGATTCGTTATTTTGTCCAAACTGGTTTACAAGAGAATGAAATGGCTATAAAGAAGTTCGAGGAAGCTTCAGGACAAAATTCGTACAAACCAAGCTGCCAAATTTTTCACGTCACTTCCTAGAAAGATTGATCTTTTAAAAGCTCCCATTTATTGGAACACACATTATTTTGTAGCCCCATATGTAACGAACTTTAATTTCTCAGTAGTGTTGATTTACACTACCTCTGAATCGTATAAATTTTTTCCTAAAGAAAATCGACGGAGTGTCCCTATAAATACCTTTGAATATGTACAGGCGAACTAGAACTTCTTCTGGTACCATTCTGTAAGTGATTGTTGTTTTAATGTTGCGTTGTTTTGGTTGGTGAAAGTTTTCCTTGAGCATATTGTTTTGTTTCTCATTATTTTTCTGATCTGTGTATGGATCAAGTGAAGCTTGTTATATCTCCCATGACGAGTAGCTGAGTTGATAGTCATATGGTATTTCTTAGAGAATCTCTTAGGTTCATTCCTTAGAGAATAAATTATTAACTTAAAAGGTAGTGTTTGAATAGTGAAGGAGCGATGAGCTGAGCGTTATCATCCATCATAATAAGTGAAGTTTGTTTTAAAACCGAGCTTCTACTTAACGATAAATAAAAATTTTAAAAACTAAGGGAGTTTTGTTTTGAAAGGACACCGTACGTCATCTTAACTCTTAACCCGCAAAACTAATGATTAGCTGGATAGCAATGTCTTAACTATAATTGATGGCCTAACCACGTGTCGCCGCCCGTCCATTGAACAAAATTTTATTCGATGCACCGGAACCGACATTAGCAGCGCCGCTCACGGGCCGAGTCCCGTCGCCCCCCCTCCCTCTGTCTTTTATTGGCTTCAATCTTCGAAGCAGCTCCACTCAATTGACTCCTCCGCCAGCCACCGACCGCGCTATCATTCCCTTCTCCGTTCATCCATCCGCAGCTTGCGCTCCCCGACCCTCTCCGATCCAGAAGGCTTCTTATTCGACTCGAAGAGGCGGCGGATGGCGGCTCTCTGGTCGACTTGGTGGTGGTTGTTTGTTCTTCGGTTGTCCGTCGCTTCGGATTCGGCTGGCCATGGCTCCGTGGTGCGACTGCGCTCTCCTTTTTCTCGTATTCGATTGCTTTGGTGTTGTTTTGTATTATTTCCTTGAAGATTTTTTATTTCGATCGTGATCGCGTTCACGTGGGACATTCGGAATTGGCCGTTCCTGCTTCGTGTTCGCTAAGCTTCTCCTGAGTCCTTGCCCTAATATTCCTCCATGAACGGAGAAGATAGATCGAGTTGAAGCCCGATTAGGCAATTAGGGTTTCCTGTGATCAAAGCGGCCCACTTTGAGAAGCCCATCAAATGAGCACGTCTTGAGAGAGAGAGAGGGATTGAAGTGAGAAAGATGGTACGGCACTACATGCCGACGCCGAGGTAGCTGGTGAACATATAGTAAAAACTTCTAGTTACAAAGCAGAGAAGACGATATGTGTGCAGTCAAACAGATGCTCAAACATGAGTTGAGTCATGCCATCTAAGCTGCTAGCCTATGAAAAGGATGATCAAGAAGAAATGGGAAGTGAATCTGCAGCTCATGTCAGAAAAATTTCAACTGGCTGTCAATCCTCTCTATTATCAAAACTATGTACTCCAACGGATAACCAAGAAATTTAAGATTTGAATCTCAGCTGCGGCGCACTGCCGTAGATTTTCCCTCTAGTGCCATCTGGAAGCCATGTACTCTCCCAAAGGAATTAAAACTGCCAATTTGGAAGAGCAAGAGCTTAGAGAAACTAAATAGCTTGCAGATACAAGAGGCTCAGATTGCCACTTGCATTTCAGTTCCAGTCCGGTTCTATCAGAGTATCATTTGAAATCAAGCCAACTGTTATTGAAGAGGAGCAGGTGAAATTCATGTCGATCAGTCAGTATGTAGAGGAAGCTGATAATATCCTGGCTAAGGCTTTGAAATCTGGCGTCATTGATTGGGGATTGCTCGAGAGATTGAAGTATCATCAGAAATGTGTGGTTCGTGAAGGAACCAATAGACCCAAATCAATCGAGAACAAGTCTCCAGTGCTTTATACATTCGACACATCCGCACAACACACTAGAGGAACAGCTTGTCTCAAATCTGAAAGCTTTGGTTCTCTTGATTTCAAAATGAAACAGCTAACTGTAGATAAACATTTTGAACAATTGAATGATTCTAATAAACATGCTGCTGATAGTCATATATATACAATGAGTCCTGTTCAGAATTGAAAACCGCATGGCCTGAGTTTGTCCATGCATTCGGATTGTGGAACTTCAGTTCCAACTTCCAATCTTCTCTATTATACTTCAGCTGCCACACACGATACCACAGAGATTCAGGCCACTAGATTGCAAATTGGAAAGGAGTTCCAAGATTATCCTCATAATCAAGGTTTAACATATTGTTTGTGGCAATTACATCATGGCAGCAACATACACAATCACCTATGCGAGGAACCGTTTTGAGTCTTATTTTGATGACACCATTTTAATGGAAGGAAATAATTGTGAAATTTCAATTTTCCATTTTGTGGATGACAAACCATTGATGAATCTCCTTGCCTTTCCAGCTCATGCCTTTCCCTTGTGTCAGTCTCAGCAGAGCATCTAATACTTTGCAAGCTGAGACTGAGATATCAACTGAAAAATCAAAAGCCCAAATTGGTAGCCAGAAGCAAATTTCTCAAAATAGTCTCCAGCATTTTTTAATCATTGCAGGTAAAGAAGAAAAAAACAGTGGATGTGATGTATAAAGGATGGTTCCTCTCCAGTAAAGCTGAAAACAGTGGATGTCAAGTTATAAAGTGAGGTGGAATCCTTGCGGATTGCTGATGCTTAATTTTCTCTTCACTTGCTCAGAGTTATTTTATATATGAAAATGAAACAGTTCTGATGTCTAAAAAAACAACATATACTTCAAATGACGAATCCTGTTGAAAACAAAGATTACTCACAATGACAATCATGATGCTAAGATTAGGAAAGCTATTCTGCAAATTTCCTGGAAAAATGGAGTGCCTTTGTTTATGTTCTCATCCTCACATGGTGATACTCTTGCAGCATGCACACAAGTATGATTCCGAGTGCACTTGTACAATATTTAGTCTTAATGAAGTTTAGAAGATTGATCGGGACAGTAGTAACTCAGATCTATGCATTATGGTAATTCGACTTCCAAGTGGAATTCATTGCCCGTCAATTGATGGCAAACCTCCACCTATGATCCAAAGATGGAAACCAGGAGGAAAATGTGACCGAGGGACTGTCCAAACCTCAACACTGGGGAACGGTGGTCGACTAAAGCTGTTCCTCTAATATCCAATTTGTTTCCGTTGTTGGATCAATTGTTGTTAGACTTGAAAAAAGTTGCTCCACCGTTTTTCAAATAATGGTGTGGCTTTTCTCAGGGCGGATCACGGGCAAATGCACATGATCTCGTCTTTCATTTCTTGCATTCAAGCTTTTGCAATTTGCTTAGCAGCTCTGCACTGTTGGGGCCATGCCATTCATTCTGCTGCGCCAAGAAAGTTGTCACTGCCAGATAAAAGATCTCCTCCCACTAGTTATCAACTTCACTGCCCCCCTCTGTCTCCTGTCGGGAGAGCGTAGTTGTCTCTGAATCATTGTGGGTGGAGGAGGTGAATTAATGAGGAAACATGCTTTACGACATTTTTTCTGATCCTGCTTGGATTAGCCACTATTTGTATACATTGACCTGTCATAGTTTAATTAGGTGCATGCATAAAAACAAACAAGAACATGTTCCAGTTTTATGCTATGCATGTACTTTTGTATACTCTAATTCTTGGTATGTTAATTATTCACTCGGCTTACTATGCAATTTAGAGTCAGCGGGCATTCCAGAAGTCCAGCATTTCTTAGTTATAAATCTCATTTAAAGAAAAAATTTCTGTAAATACACTATAGCTAGGAATCAAATCATGAGTATTTGGATGGCAACTGAGCACTCTTACTATTGTATGATACCCTCGGGGCGTTAGAATTGACAATTGAGGCATGGTAGATGCTAAAAAAAAAATATTGGTGATATTTATATTGTAATTATCATCGCGATATCATGGCCTTGGGAATGTAGGATGTAAACTTAGTATTAATTTGTGTATAGGAGCTATAAAAGGTTATCATTTCTAAGGGCGTAGTCGAGCTGGTAATCATATCATACATTTACAATATGAGATAAGGATTGAATAATGGTGAAGTCATGAAAAATATCCTCTTGAGGACTTGTTTGGTGTCTGATTTATCTATTTGTATCTAGCTGTTGGACTAACAATACTAGACCATTTGAGATCAACGATATCATCTGTTTTACTACATTTGAAAGATTATTAAATAGTTTTGAACACAGACCTTGCTTATATGGTCATTCATATTCTAGAGGTATGGAGAATTCTAATGTTTTGATTTGTGGATTTAAAGGGCCATTAATCTTAAATTATTTGATGAACCAATATAGTTGATATTTATTATTCAATGTGATATACCGTGACTACGCTCGATCTCAGTGCTCCTATCAATTCGTCCCAGAATTAATACGGAGGAGATAAATTATGGGTGACTATTAGCCTTTAGAATAATGACTAGTACATAAGGGAGACATTTACATTCAAATCTCAGACTTTAAGATGACAACAACTCATGTGCTAGCCACTAGACTGTCATGAGGAGACTTGATATTTATCATTCAAGGTGGCAAAAGGCGAATACGCTCGGCCCCAGTGCCCCCGCCAACCCGTCCCAGGGTTAACACGACGGAGGTAAATCACGGGCAACTACTAGCCGGGCTACTAGCCTTTGGAATAGTGACAAGCACATAAGGAAGACATTTTATATTGGTTTTGCCGTGATTTGAACCCCAGACCTCATGTGCAGACTTTATATGTGGGGCATGTATATATATATAGTTTTAAGTCAATTTATTTGATAAGCTTACATAATTAATATGCTGGTAGAAGTGGGAAGAGTTTAAATATAGTTTTTGTTTTCATATATTTTTAAAATGTATTTCCGAAAATATTTTTTCTATTTAAAGGTGACTTAGGTTTTGTTTAATTTATGTAAATAATGTTTATCTTCAAGTTGCAGGAAAATGAAATAAGTCAATTATTCGTTAGCTTTCATTAGAGGTGTCAAATGTGTAGTTCCTCTGTTTAGCTTGAGTTGGCCCATTGAGAGTCATCTTGAGACAATATAATTTTATCCATTTCAAATCATGCCCAACACAAATTAAATGGTCCGAAGAGCTGTCCAGTCTAACCCCACAAACTTTTTCGCTAGATCCGTTGAGTCATTTTCTCTAAATATTTTTAAAATTTTATTTTTTGGGGAATTACTAAAAAAAATAAATCTAAACAAATAAAATAAAATATTTAAAATAAAAACATTTTGAAAATATTTAATATTATTATGGATAAATTCTATATTAAAATCAACCTAATAGATTAGAGTACAATCCAACCTATTTTCTTCTCCGTAAGCATTATAGAGAGGCACCTCAATTATTCTATTAATTTTATATTAGATAGTTATAATTTGTTTATCAGTTACATTATTTATTTCCTAAATTTAATTTTTAAAAATAATACTTCTCTAAATTTAAAAATTAAATTACATTCCTTAAATATTATAGAGGAGAAAGGAAAGCTAATATATTGTAGCAAAAGATGGAATTCATCACTCCAACAACCCCACATGATCGGCCCCACCAGAGGAAGCTGATATATTTAATAAAGTAATTTTTTACCTTAAATTATATATTTTGTGTAAGGAAGCGGTTTAGATAAAATAATTTTTATTTTGTATAAGGAAGTAGAGATGTGGATGAGCATCTTCAACCACTAATGTGTTAAAAATAAATCCAATTCGACAAATCAATCCGAATTGATCCAAAAATTAATAGATTTATGTTAGAGATTTTTGGGTTCAGGTGTTTTTTTGTTATGTTAGGATTTAGTTCAACTTGAATTTATGATATATATACATATCCAAAAATTAACAGATTTATGTTCAGGTATTTTAAACTAAGAATTTATAAAGAAAATAATAAAAAAAATATTTTTCGAATTTAAAATTTTTGAATTGTATTCCGATATAAAATCTTTACTCGTCCTTTGTTAAGTTGGACTCAGTGTTTCTTCGACTGAGAATATTTTATCGTCCATATTTTCTTATTCGATAGAATTTGCTTTTGCTGCCGATCGTTCCAATAAAATTTGTCTACATCGATTACAGAAGCCGCCTCGGCCGTCCTACGCTCTTTTCTTTTTGATCGATTCAAAGCTTCATATGCTTTGACTTTCTGACCCGAAATCTCTCTAGCTAGCCAACACAATCTAGCGACCCTCTGTTTCAGTCGAACGGTGCTTGTGTATTTTATAAAGCTGCATGGGACTGGTCGAGCACGCCCAAACTTTTCTCGATATTCTCTCCTTTCCTCTGGTTTTTTTCTCCGTCCCCCTCCGATTCCCTCTCTGCTATCCGCCCTGTCCCGCTCCAGACAGCCTCCGGTGCTGCGCAGTGCGCAGGCCAGCGGAGACGTTGACAATTCGAACACGCGCAAGCAACAGCGCAGCAGACGCGCAGGCAGCGGATTCCCACGTAAACTTGCCGCTTCCGTTACGCGCAGCTCGCAACGGTCTGAGCCCTCACGTGGCTCGCCGCGTCGCGCGGAAGCAGCAGCAGTAGCACGAGCGTAGCGCGAGGGCGGCCGTTTTCCAGCTGCGCGTCGTGCTGTTTGGTAACGGGCGGGGGTGGGTCGAAGTTTTGAGTGCAAGCCACGAGGTGACAGCCAACGTGACCTGGATCCTGACGCCCCCTCACTCTCTCTCTCTCTCGCCCAGTGGGCGCGGGCCACCACTGCGGGGCCCAGTCTGTTTCCGGCGGGCAGCGGATCGGGCAGTGCGACAGCTTGTTTTCAGTTACGCCCCTGAAGAATTAAATATGACTCGAATCGTATTAAGAAATTCCATTTTTATGATTAAAGAATTTTCTTAGACAAGAAGGGGTAAAAGAGTAGCCTCTCTCTCTCTTCTCTGCTTTCTATTAATTCTTAAATCTGTTCTTGACCATCGGTGGCGGTCCTTTTTCTCTGCTCCCCTTGGTCTCCTCTCCTAGTCGCCGGAGATCCGTGTGAAGGCCGCGTTTTGTACGAGGCGAGGAGAAGGGGGAGGGGGGAATCTGGGATTCTCAAATTTTCATCCTTATTTAACCCTGATCACTTCTCAGCGACAAATTACATAATCTCGTAGGTATTTGTTAGCGTAGGGGAATCATAGAAATAGTTTTTTTTTTTTAATCAGGATTCTGTTTTCTTTGTTTGTTTCAGATCGAGGTCGCCTTTGGGATTTGGACAGACGGAGTGCGAATTCGGTCTCCGTCCGGTGAATAAGGTTTTGTTTTTTTTTAATCTGCGTGCTCCGATCGGTCGGGTTGACTACAGAGGAACGAAGAGGGGCCATGTGGAAAAGAAAGGAGGGTGGATGGTGAAGGAGTATGGGAGTGAATGGACATCTGGTTATCAGTGATGACGATGTACATTGCTCGCGAGTCTTCTAAGGTGCTCCTTTTTCTTTTTCTTTCACAGGATTCATCTGTTTTGGTTAATCTTCTGATTTGCCTTTTTTTACTTATTTTAATTCTTAACGCTTTTTGATATGGGTTATGGGTTTCCTGTTGCAGCTATGGAGGAAGATTTACATGGAAACATCTGTGGAACTTCAACTTCTTATGGAGAAGTGGAAACTTCTGCTCGCAGGACTGATTTTCCAGGTATGTTGATGATACTTCTCCTCAAAACTCATTATTTTGTAGAGTTGTGCTTTTTGTAGGGTTATTCTGGAATGCTTTTTGAGGACTAAAGAGAAAAGTGGCACACACAACTTCCCGTTCAGAAGTACTTTAGTTGTTTTTTATCATGGAAAAACTTTTAGTTTGTAAGGTTGATTATGAATTTCGTCTATCCTTTTCTCGAATGAAAATTCCACTTCCATTATTTCAATTGATGTCTCTGTCCATATCAAATGTTTTAGAATGATTTATTGTTGATGCATCATTTTACTTATCTATGTGGTCATAATATTTGAAATTTTTTGTCTTGTATATGACAGTAGGAACATTGAAATGGATAAACTGACAGTTAACCACAAAATACCCCATGCAAAAGTCATCAATAATTCTTGAACATCTTATTAGGTTATAGTTCAGACAAAAAAATTCTATAAGTTACGTACTTATCTATAGGTTTGGCAGTATAAACTTACACTTGTTAATTGACCAATTTTTTTATTATTATGTTTCTCTTAGCATCTAATAGAGCTATTAGCAACTACGTCTGCGTCTGCTTGGAATAATGATTGGAGAAAGGAATCACTTCAATTTTTAATACTTGACAAGTTATTTAGTCAAATATTTTGTAATTGTTGAAATTTATGCTTTGTTTTTAATTATGACCATTTGCTAAGTTTTGTTAGGAATAATTTTGTCAGCATTATTTGCTTAATTCTTAACTTAGCAATTCTGTTGATTAATCATGCAAGAATACCTTGTCTCCAGTATATTCATGGGCTATCTGCACGAGGAGTTCATTATCTACATCGACCTGGTCCAACTCTTCAAGATCTTGGCTTTATGATCCTTCCGGTGTGTTCTACTTACTGGGATTAACTGTGATCTAGAAAAAATGAATGCCAGTAAGATTTTAGGGGGCATCTGAGTTTTTTTCCTTATATTTTGCTTTATATTTCCAGGAACTTGGGAAAGAACGTGGCTACCTCAGTGAAAGTCTATTCACCTTCATCTTTTTGTCTTTTGTAGTGGTATGATTTGTCTATCTGTTGATTTATGACTGTTTTCTGCAATCACAGTTTTGTTTGGAAAAACATAGACTTCTATTATGTAGGTTAACTTTGTCTGTCCGCCTCCATCTTTTTGTCATTGTTGTCTTATGATTTTTCTAATTGATGCATAGAACTAAGAAATGAGTAACTATTAACAGAAGAAATGCCAAAGTTAGTTCAAACTCAAATATCAAACTCGTTAAAAGCTAATGCCAGAAAATGCCATGGTAGTTTCATGATTTGCAGACTTTCCATCTTTTTGTGTCATATGCTTTTTTCTACTTTGCTCATGTTCTATAATGATTTTATTCTCATGACACTTATCGTCTAATTATGGCATCATAATTTCACATGGTCATCGTTTACAGTGGTAGAGAGGCTTTTAATTTCCAAATGATGCTAGGGAGGGGAAATTTAAAAATTGAATTATAATCCTCAATCAATGTATTGAAGCTGGATACTTGCATCTTAGTTTTCAGTTTCCCATAAACATAGGATATCAACGAAGAACTAGAATGTTGATTTTTCTCTCAGCTCAATGTCACCTGAATGTACTATACTGGGTTGCCTAATTCTTAGCTATTCCAAACATGATTATGTAAACAACCGGACTCATCATTCATGTAAGTGACTCTGGGATTGTTGTTCCGAAGTATTAGATTTCACAACTCATATCAAATAAGACACTTGCAGTTTTTGTTACTTATATCTCACCCTCTGCCTCTTCCATTGGTTCCTTCTCTTTGTGATATCTTTATGTCCATGTGCATCCATTACATATGCTGTTATGCACCTTGTTATAAACTATAACTTGGGGCAGGCATTGTGCTTTGTACTCTCTTATTTGTATTGACAAGTTACTGTTATTATTTTATTACTATATTATCCAATACAATTTATTGATTATTTGTTAATGTGTCACTGTGCATTTACTATTGCAGTGGACTTTTCATCCTTTTGTTTATCATAGCAAGCGCTTCTACACTGTCCTGCTCTGGAGAAGAGTTTTAGCTTTTCTTGTCGTAAGATTTTGTTGGGCTATTCTTTCTTTAGATATTTGGTCCTCCTGTTTCGTAATGCTCTATGCTTCTTTTTTGCAATTTTCCTGACTTTTAAATGCTCAATGGTCTTTTCAGGCTTGTCAAACTTTGAGGATCATTACGTTTTATTCTACTCAACTTCCTGGTCCTAACTATCATTGCCGAGAGGTTTTTGTGAAATTTCTTTCTAATTTCTAATTTTCTGTCTCAGTTTATCTGATCAACTAATTCTTGTCATGATTCACTGTAAGTCTGTAACACTTGTTTTCCTTTCCACGTAGGGATCAAAGCTTGCCAGACTCCCCCCGCCAGAGACCATAGCCGAAGTGCTGTTGATTAACTGTGAGATCCTTTTTTGATATTAGCTCATTATAGTGAAATGGTATAGTTTTGTATTTTGAGTTTTCATTATTTAACTTGTTTGCAGTTCCTCGCGGAGTCCTTTTTGGTTGTGGTGATCTCATATTTTCATCCCACATGATATTTACGCTTGTTTTTGTCCTTACCTACCAAAAATATGGATCTAGAAGGTACATTTTACCCTTAAATTGGGTTCACATCTTTAACTGCTTACTTCTTTGGAAAAAATTGTCATAATTTGTTTAAATTCCTGCAGGTTTATCAAGTTCATTGCCTGGGTTATTGCTACTATTCAGAGTTTACTTATAGTAGCTTCTCGCAAACATTACACTGTTGACGTAGTTGTTGCATGGTGAGATGGATTTGCATGCCAGGATTTTCCTTAAACTTGGTACTTTAATTGTAGCATTTGTATGATATTTCTGATTTTTTGCTATCAGGTACACTGTCAATTTAGTGGTATTCTTTATCGACAAAAAACTACCAGGTGTGTGTAAATAATGTATGAGATTTTTCTCAAAAATTATATCCTATACAACATCTTTGAGATTTGAGCTTTCTTTTATTTACAGAAATGCCCGAACGTTCTAGTGCACAACCATTGTTACCACTAACTGCTAAAGAGAAAGATGGAAAATCCAGAGAAGAGAACCACAAACTATTGAATGGAAATTCAACCGATGCTGCTGATCGGGTACAATATTATTTGTGATTTGTTGCTTTTGTATCATGCGGTTCATTAGCTCTAGTTTCATATTAATTTGAATATACCATCTCACTAAAGCATTGTTAACTAAACCTGAACACATCAGGATGATCGACATGAATATTTACTTGATTTGTTGAACAAGTAGATAAGAATTGCAAGATACATGCATTAAAGAGGAACTGTCTACTAACTCATGGAGTCATCATAATGTATTATTAACATAGTATCCTACAAAATCACTTTTGTCGACTGAGTGCAAATGTCTGTTTTTCTTCCCAACCAGAGGCAGAGACTGCAACTGAATGGAAAGCATGGAGAAGATGCTAACCACAATCATTCTGAATCGTTAGCAAACGGTGCTTAGATGATCCCGGACATCCAAAGGCTTCAGCTGACACAGGGAATACAAGCAATCAACATGGAAAACACCTTGTACTTGTTCAACTTGAAGCCGACAGGGAAGCCCTAAGCTATCTCCACACCCCATATGACAACTGAGCATGTTACTTCTTTCACTCCTTGCATCAAGAATGTTCATATGTATTATGTCTCTATCTTCAACAATTCTTTATCCTGCAGTAAAAGAAAATGTTCTGACTCGCGCAGCATTTCATTTGCTGAAATCTGATTGCTGTGGCCGGTGTTGTTCTTGTTTCAGGAGTTCCTGCCATACTAATTTTCTGTTGAAAAATCTATCAGAATTTGTTTGACAAGTCTCCATTACTGCATTTCAACAACAGCCCTTTTGCCTACTACTGCTGTTTTTTACTAACGCTTTAAACTCAGTAGAAAGCTTCAAAGTTCCTCAGCATTATGCATTTTCTGACTACTGATTCAAGCCATTCTCGGTATATTTTCAATATCTTTTTCTCTTTCATGATTCCTCTTTGCCAAGAGTCTTTTATTCCGACCACTCCTTCCATTCAGTTTTAAATGTGATATTAATATATATAAATTTGTCCAATGTAAAATTATTTACATGTTTTTTCTTAAAATTGTATCTAAATTTTTAAAAGAATCTAAAACTATTTCTCTTCTTTTTAAAATGTTTTAATAGAATTTGATCGTAATTAACTATGATCCTTTCTTGAGTTCATAAGAAAATCTTTTTTTGAGTTCATATTTTTATCTAGATTATAGTTTGGGCAAGCGTCGCTTGGAGGTTGTTGGCGATGGATGGGCGGTTGGATTGTTGAGCGAGGGGCGACTTTTGACCACCTATCTCATCGCTTGGAGGTTGTTGGCGATGGGTGGTCGGTTGGATTGTTGAGCAAGGGGTAACTTTTGACTACCTACTCTGATCTAAATTATAATAATGAAAATATAAATCCATATAGAGATTGTAATTATGAAAGGGACTAAAAAGGAGATCATAGAAAAATGGACCAACAAAATCTCAGCTCGACACGCTTTGTTTTAATTACTATTTAAAATGTGACTTGATATACATCTCATCTTTTAGCATGCTAGTTTAGGCAAAAATAGAAAAGCTATTTCTTTTAATAGGAATGCCATAGGTATGTTCTTTATTTATTATCCAAAGGTGTCTTATTCAGTATATTTTATTTTTCACTCTTATTTATGAATTTATAACTATTCACATTTCAATTTTGATAACACAAATAAATTATATTACAATTATAATTTATAGTTGTTACAATAAGTGTATTTCATATCATTACTAGTTAATATTATATTATAACACTACTTCAACTCAACACTAATAACAATCTATGGTAGCAAATATCATGTTATAATTGCTATTATAATTGCATACCTAGATTAAAAATAAATATAATTTTTAAAAATAAAACATGTAAGGTGAAATAGGAATTTTTTAATAATAAATAAAAATTGTCCTTTTAAAATTCTAATATAAAAAAGTCCCTTTAATTTTTTGCACTGGTTTATATGTGCATGTTAACATGGAGTTATTACATTTTCCTTAAACCAAGATTAATACATTAATCTATCAAAACGTTTACACAATTTTCAAATCTAAGCTTTATTATAAGTTTATCCAACTTTAACTAAAAACTTGGCATGACATCCACGTCACAGTTCTTAAAAATAATCTATTGAACTTTAACAATTAATCTAAATATAAATGAGAAAATCACTGTTAATTTTGATGACACAGTGCATGGAGAAGCATCAATAGGAAGTCGGGGCAGGCGCCGCGGCGCCGCCACGCGAGGCGCCGGAACTGAGAAGCTCCGCCATGGCTCGCCGAGGATTCACTTTATGCTCCGCGCACAGACCCGGTAGAAAAACTCCTACATCATTTTCACAAAATGAATATCAGATTCCGCGATTTCTTGAGGCTTCATGATCGGAAAATGCATATATATATACAACACCTTCCCCGGCAGCGAGATTGAAGTAGAGGTCGACGATGTTGGGGCAGTTCTGGTAGCACGCGGCGGAACAGAGCTTCCCGGCGAACTCGTGCTCCAGCAGGGAGTCTGAGGAGAGGCCGACGGCGTCGCGGCTGACGCCGCACGCCCGCACGCACTCGTCGGTCTCGACCCAGTCCCTCATCCTCCGCTCCACCTCCACCTCCGACGTCCTGCACTGGTACTCCGTCGGCCCGCTGCCCCGCTGGATGCTCTCCAGCAGGCACCGCTTCCCCGCCGACGAAATGGCAAAAGCGCACGCATCCTTCGGCAGCTCCTCGCAGGTCACGGCCCCTGCCAAGGCGCCGCACATATAAACAGCAGTAATACATCAACAACAGAGCAAATTAAACTAACATTACCATTACGTCGAACAGGTGGCGGGCAAACCTAAAGCGGAGGGGAAGAAGAGGAAAAATTGAGAGAGCAGGATGAAGGCCAGGGCCATATCGGAAGACACCGGAGAAGCCATCGTCGGTGCTGTCGATATATCGATCGAGCAGGGAGACGATGGTGCTTATATAGCCGACGGGACAACGTTCTCTGCCTGGCTGCCAACCAAATTCTAAAATATTTATTTGTGCAACCACAGGCAAGAAGAAATATTTATTTTCCAGTAACCTACTGAAGCGAAGCGTTAGAGGCATAAATTTGGGTATTTAGTAGCATGGGGAGAAACTGCTTCCTGGTTTAATTTCATCGAATCAATTCAAACGACTAGCATTTTTATCGAGTTGTTCATTTTGATCGACCAACAGGATAAATTAAGAAGGAAGTACTCACAAAGGTCCATTCAATCACAAACTTTTGTTAACAACCGTCCATTCAAGCTGCTGATATTTTTATTCACAAAATTTTTTTAACAACCACCAAAATCAGAAAATCAGAAAGTACTCGCATAAATCCATTTAAATGAATAGCATTCTTAAATATAATATTCTTTAATTTATCATTCCATTAGAAGAAAATTTATATAATAAAATGCGGTGATAAGAAAGACCATCAAGTATGGATCAGGAGCGGAGATAATAACTAACGTAGAGGTCAGGTTGGTCAATGTCAAGGAACTAACGGGCTCACTAAAAATGGGCTGAGCGGAGGTCAACTTCAACTGCCGTCAGACTTGATAGGTCTGATCGGCCAGGAAGTTTATCGGAGTAGAACGCTCGCCCAGACGGGGTCATATAGAAAGAACATCAGATGACACACAACTGACCGAGCGAGGGCAGGCCGACTGGAGCTCCTGTCCAATCAAGCAATAAACAATCTGTCAAACTAAGGTACTACGAAGAAAGCAG
>JBBMJZ010000089.1:9688151-9700927 GCA_037833815.1 Zingiber zerumbet | reverse complement strand
ATATAGATTAAACCTGGAATCGAACGTGTTAAGTTCCGCAGGAGATACAGGTTTAATTTAAAAGAACACACGGTAGCGAGGAAAGGTTCAGATCACGTACAAAATTTTTGTACAGTGGAACCATTAGGCTTTCCGAGTAGCAACCAACACAAGGGACCGCCAGTTGAGCCGCCATTGTGGCCGCCTAAGGAGCTGAGGGGTCGGGTCGTTACAACTTTAGATAATGCTATTATTCTCCAAGAAATTGTTCATAATATGCATAAATCTAAGAAGAAAAAAGGTCAGGTTGCTTTTTAAAATAGATCTTGAAAAGGCTTATGATCATGTGAATTGAGGCTATTTGGAATTGTGTTTAAAGGATTTTAGCTTCCCTTCTATAACAATCAAATTAATCATGCACTATGTTGTTTCTTCTTCTTCTTCTTTTTCTTTGTCCATTTTATGGAATGGAAAAATATTTCCAAATTCCTCACTTAGGCTTAGACAAGTGGACCCTCTCTCTCCCTATCTTTTTGTAATTTGTATATGGAGAAGTTATCATTGGTTATTAATAATGACGTTGTTATGAGAAGATGGATCTCTACCAAGGTCTAAAAATGGGCCCAGTGTCTCTCATTTATTTTTCGCTAATGATGCCCTCCTATTCACTAAAGTAAAAAATTCTCAATTTAGAATGATGACTATTCTTTTCAAGAATTTTAGTGGAACTTAGGCATTGAAAGGTAATGTGACAAAAACCAGGGCTTAGTATTCTTCTAGTGTGTCAAGACAAAAAGTGGAACATCTCACTGTTATATGTTCCATCCTTAGTACTAGTAACTTGGGCATAGAGTTTTCCATTTCTCAAAGGGAGAATCAAGAAGTAGGACTTTGCTTTTATTATAGATAAAATGCAGGCTCATCTATAGCTTTAGAAGCATAGGTGCATGCTTAAATAAAACTGGGAGAATAGCTTTGACATCCTCGGTTCATTCGCACATATTATATGCAGGTTTTTTGACTTCTCCAAAATATTTGTACTTTGATTGACTAAGTCACCCGTGATTTTATTTGTAAGAGGAATAGAAGTAAGGGTATGTATCTTGTTGGATGGGATAAACTAACCCAGAAAAATAAGAAATGGTGGCCTCAAAATTTGTAGAGCTAGGGAGGCTAATATGACCCTCCTTGAAAAGCTAGTATGAGATATGCAGCATAAGACAAAGAAGCTATGAGTCCATAATGGTGTTTTCCATTATGGTGATCAGGATAGAGGTTCTCATGTATGAAACTCAATTTTAAAAGCCAAACTTGTTCTTAGAAAGGGCTATAGCATGTGCGTTAGAGTAGGTGACTCTCTTTTCTGGTACCATTCGTGGACACTACTTGAATCATTGTGTAATTAGTGTCCTATGTTGATATCCAGGATGTTAATCTCAGGGTTATAGATGTTGGGTGCAATGATGGTTGGGATCTGGATAAGGTAATAACTCCTATGACTCAAGAAATAAGGGAGATTATTTATAACATGCGGGTTCATTTTAATGGTCAAGTTCCAGATGTTTTATCATGGGAGGAAGACATTAATGGTTCTTATTCATTGAAATCATGTTATTCTTGGCTTTTAAAATATTCTAATGCCGCGTCCTTTAATCAAGAGACGTGGAGTTGGATATGGAAGCTAAAAGCACCTGAGAAAGTGAAAATTCTTTTCTAGCTATCTTGCCATGATGTTGTCCCAACTTTTAAGCTTCTGCATCATAGGAGAATTTGTAACTCAGTGTCCTATCAAAGATGTATGATGAATGTTGAAAGTTTTTTGCACTGTGTTCGTGACTGCTCACCGTCAAAAAATTTATGGATTTCTCTTGGTCTTTACTGTCATAGCTTTAGCATGTAGCAAGATGTGGTTGCTTGGCCGAGAGATGGATCGCATGGTCCCAATAAATTTCTTTTCATGGCTGGTGTGTGGTGGGCTTGGAGGGTCTGAAACATTATTTGTATTGGCAAGGAAAATATTCCCATGTACACTCTTTTATCAACTGTCCATAACTTTGCTATCAATCTTCAAGTTTGTTACTTGGTTACTAGAAGTGATATTCTGCAGGAGCAGTGGGTACATTGACATTCTCTTGACACTGAGCACACAATTCTTAATGTGGATGGTAGCTGCATAGGCAACTCGGGTATGTATAGTAGGTTTTGGAGGTGTTATTCGCAACTCTCATGGTGCTTGGATTTAAGGGTTTGCTAATTCTATTGGTTTTTTTAATATCCTTCATGCAGATCTAGTAGCTATTTTACATGATCTCACGTTATCTTGGTCCCTGGGATTTAGACACATCGTTTGCTACTTAGATTCAAGCAATGCTATATCTTTGATTAAAGAGGAGATGTCTCCATACTTAAGTTTGCAGCTATTGTGTATCATATTCGACACATGCTGAACAAGGACTGGACAATTAGGTTAAAGCATATATACTTTAAGAGAAGGGAATTTCTATGCTAACCATATGGCCAAGATTGGAGCATTGAATACAGATTGGATGAAGGTTTTTCATTCTCCCCCACAGGGCATCTCAACCTTCTTGTTGGCAAATGCTTCTATTTTTTGTTTCTTTCTTTGTTTTTTTTCTTTCTTATTGTTTAATCTACCAAAAAAAAACAATTAGAGATGGATATAATTAATTTCCGTCATAAATTTAACACCGGTGTAAAAATTCTCATTCGCTAATTTGTGACCGATAGTTAAAAAATTATCGCTAATTTAAAAAAATTATTAAATTCCATCACTACTTTAGCGATTGAAATATTAAAATTAGTGACAAACTTAGTGACCAAATTTCATATTTCGGTGGCTGAATTTAGCGATCAAATTGAAATCAGTCACTAAATTAACAACCAACTTATTATACGCAGTCGTGGAAAATTATCAATGAAGGAAATAAAGACTAACCAATTCTATTGCTATTTTATTGATAAATATATTTAGTGACAGATTAGCACCCTAATCTTCTAACATAAATTGTCAATTTTCCTACTGTGCCTTGGTTGAGCTCCCTCCCATGTTCTTCTTAAGTTTTCTCCTCCTTAAATATTAGTTCCAATAATGACGACCTCGTTCATTGTAAACAAAATACACGGTCCTTGTTCTATGCCACAACTTCGTCTTTCTTTAGTTTCTCCTTGGCCTTGAGTGCCACATGAACTTTCTTTTTCACTAAGTTTATATACTTGCTCTTGTAATGTCCCCATCATTCCCTATGTTAAAAAAAAATTAAAATATGTTTTTTGTTCACAAATTAAAATTTGTATACCTTATGTAAGATTCTCAATATGTGGATAGTAGAGAACTCTTCATTTCTTGATGAGGTGGATAACTCATTATTCTTAACTTTGGAATTTGATGGCTCGTGTTGTTCCAATGTCATTGGTCTTGCTTCCTCATACAGGGAACCAGACATGAATAGTTAACTTTCACATTGCATTACATGTTGAGCACCTCTCAACTTAAGAAAATTTCCTCTCATACGAAACTCATTTATGTTATACATAAAAGCCAAAAGAGAAAACTAAACAAAACAAACATGTTTCATTTATGTTATACATAAAAGCCAAAAGAGAAAACTAAACAAAACAAACATCATGAATTAATAATGTTTGATATTAACTTAAAATTTTATAATTCACCCTTCTTTTCAAGATCATTTACTACTTCAATGCTTCTTAACCAAATAATCCAGTTTCCTTTTTTCTTTCAGTACAGCTCTTCGCATAAAAAAAATATATTCTGTAGTGCATCGTAACTAAAATTTAAACCGTAATTATTATTTAACTAATCTGTTAATATCTTATCATAACACCATACTGGGGAAATATTCATACTTAAGTGAAGCTATAATGAGTAACGATTACTAAAATATCTAATCTATTTTTTTTTACCAGATTAAGTATTAAATTAATAATAATATTTATTTAATATTTTAATTTATTTAAATAAAAAGTTTAATATTTAAATAGAAGTTATGCTAATTTACCAAAGAAATTTGAGCATCCAACTTTGTATATTCAACATTATCATCTTTGCATTTTGTAAGCATGGTATCAATTTCTTACCTAATGAAAGGGAGTGTTAGTGAAACTATTATTTTCTATGATTAAAAGTGATGGACCAAGAAGAGGAGTCGACTCCAAGTCAAGTTATTAAGATTTTTACAAATCTTATTTAAAATCATTAAAAAATTTTAAAGTTGGGTAAGCAATTAAATTTTTTAAAGTTAATTATAAATGTACGGAGATAATTGAATAATTTTTAAAAGTGATTTTAGTTTCTAAAAAAAGTTAATTAAAATTTTTATTAGGATAAAATTGAACATTATTATTAATCTAAAAAAAAGTTAGGATCTTATGTATTAAAATAAATTTTAATCAATTCTATATTAAAAAATGAGCATTATTATTAATCAATTTGATGCTGCATGAGATATATGTCTAAGTGGTAGGTGACGTCATGCACTACGTGACGTCATGCATTAATATATGTCTATATTAAAAAAATGAGCATTGTTATTAATCAATTTGACTATTAATAGTTTTTAATATTTTAAGTACAATTTTTCTAAGTGGTAGGTGACGTCATGCACTACGTGAGATGCATACGCACACAGTGATTTCATACCTGCACAACGCAATTAACAAAAATTAAATGGTAGAAAATTGAAAAGCACTCTTCTTTTAAAATTTATCTTTAAAATATCTTTTCATACTTTATTTAATTTTAGTTAAAATTATACTAGTCAATACTATCATTTAAACTTTAAATCCTAAACTTTTAAGGAGTATAAAAAACATTTTATATTAAATTATAATGGAATATTATTTTAATTATTTCTTTTTTTTAAAATATAAATAATTAATAATTATCTTTTATTTTTTTAATCAAAATAAAAAAAAAGAGAGAAGAGTTTCATGTGTGCGTATACATCTCACGACTACCCAATTCAAGGACGGATCTATATTAGGATATGAGGGGGTCACATCCCTCTAAAATTTTTTAATAACATGTTTTTATAAAAAAAATTTTAAAATTTTATTAATATATATATTATTTTATTTTAATTTAAAATATATTATAGTTGGTCTAATGATAAATTTTATTTCTATTTTAATACATCTATATCTATTGAGTTCGAATCTTTTAGGATTGAATTTTAATTTTTGTCCTCTTTATGTTGAAAATTTAATACGATGGGCAGTGAAGTCTACCGTCAGATAACAGTCATTTTCCGGACGAGCTATTTAGTCAACAATATGTAGTTGACCAATTGATCAAAACGAATAAATTAAATCAAAGTTTTCTTTTGACAAACCTAATTGATGGAATTATATTATCAAAATGAGCAAATTAAATAATATAAAATTAATTAATTCGATAAATTAACATAATTAATCAATTTTTTGTTGTCAATTGATGCTGTCAATTAAGTTACGTCATTCAAATATATCAATGGACTATGACGTTTTCTGTTTAAACATTTAATCAATTTGTGAAATTTAAAATCAAAATCTGAATAAATTAAAAAAATGATTTTTTTTATAAAGTAAAAATTTAAATTAAGTAAATTAAAATATCATATTCCACCTATAGACTCACTCCCATGCATATCTAAGCAAACACGAAAAAGCTCAAATTAATTTGTGGTCCAATCTACAACTTCATATCCTTTTTTAATGTTAAAAGAATGCTTATTCCAAATGTTTTATCATAATTAATTACTTAAACTAGTTGATCAATATGTATATCTAGCTAGGGCTAAAATGGTTTATAAATCATTAATTTTAAAAATCATATTGAGAATGTACAACATGAATGTTATTAAGCAAGTGAAATTCGTCTGATCAATTCCGAATTTAAATTTGAAATTGATCTGTTAAAAAATTCAAAATCGACCGAACACTATATTTGAAGACAGCCTAAGTAATTTTATAAGGACCGAGGTAAAGCATGTTTTTGATAAAAAAAAACTAAAAAAACAGGAGAGTAACTTCGATAATTCCAAAAAAAAAGGGTCATCTTTGATTTTTGCTCATTCTTCTATCGGAGTTAAGAAGATAAGCGTAACTATAGGGGTCATATTCTGTAGAATTTTAAAGAGTTTTCTTATTCATTCGTGATCGTTCTTCTGATGATAAGCGAAGATCAAGATCTACTATAGGAGATCACTGTGAGTTTTACAGATTTTGTATTTCTGTATTTTATGCATTTAGATTTACAATGATATCAGAGTAAACGTTGAATGCATGATAAATTTTTCTGCTTGTTATATGATCATGTTGCCATAAAAGCATAAGATCTCTTATACTTGTAGATCATGTTACTATAAAAGGATCTATTCAAGATATGTCAGTAGATTTGTTCGATTGGAATGCACCTGTTCATCGTTGAAGGAATCATTGACGGAGATTGCTCTATCAGATTCCACTGTTGCTAGGTCTGTAGCTGGGCACAATCACGATCTGCGCCCACGCCTAATCCCAAGCACAACAAATAATAACCACGGAGTTTGTCTCCGTTTCTGGCCTGTGGACGATTAGGAGGTCAGTCTTCCGATTATGACCGACGGGCGAAGGGGGTCGGAGGTGATGGTAACGTGGGTGCTGACGACAGAGAAGAGAAAAGCGGCATGGGTGATAACGAACAAAAACCGTAGCATTAGGTTTCATACCAAAAATTAAGTTTTGTACATATGTTTCGGCAAAGTTTTTTTTGGCGACCATGAAGTTTATCATTAATACATTAAACTATGATTTATTAATGTATGAAAAAAAACTTTTAAAACTCATGCATGTTGAAAATAATGTCAATGTCGAATTAATGCATGTTGTAATTAATTAGAAAGTAGTTTAATTAATTTATAGTTCAATTAAATTAAAAATTTTAATTAATTAGGCATGAACTTGAATAATTGGGTCATTGAGATCCCGGTCTAATTCAAACTATTGGCTAGTTTAACCAGATTATTTTGGTCCAGTTAGACCGATGTCTGATTTAAATCATTAGTTGATTTAGATAGATCAGATTAGTCCTTTTAGACCCCGATATTGTTCAAATTATTAGTTGGTTTAATCAGATCAGTTTGATTCAATCATATCGCATTGAATCTAATTGGACTGGACTTTGCCAGATTTGATCAAGTGGACTAGATTTGTTCTAATATGCCAGATTTGATCAAAATTGGGTTAAGTTATCCAATGGGCTAGGATTGATCAAATAAACATTGATTTGATCAATAAGTCTGGTTTAGACTTAAATGAGCTTATATTAAACAATAACAACTAAACATCCTAATTAGATTAGTTCTAATGAGGGCAGGGGACTTAGGATCTAATTACCCAATTGACTGGTTCTGTGTGTTAGTTAACTAGAGCTCCTCAAATAAAGAAAATTTATTTTTCTTATTTGCTTAGTTATTCTGTGTATTGGTTCTATGCATATGTGTGAATTAAAATGAATCTGTTTTGTTACTAGTTTGTCGATTTTGTACTGACATTGTTATTTTCAATTATAGATGCCGAAGATGATATTCACAATGACCCGTCGTGACATGCGATGCAACGACCTGAGAGAGGAGATTGAGTATGACACAGTTTACAGATTCAGAGGTTAAATTGAAAGGCTCGATTAACTGTTCTGGAAGCTTGAGTAAGAAGAGTTTCCAATCCTAGATAATTATATGATTTGAGTTTTGATCTGATCGCTACCGATACATCTCAATGAAGTAGCACACCATTTATGGGGCTCTCCGAAGGGCGAATCTCATATACACAGTTATGTATTGAGTTACTTCATCATGTGGATAAAGAGGATCCCGAGTTTGAGGAGGATCTACCAAAGAATCCGAATGTAGATCCAAAAGAAAATTCTGAAGCTGGTCTACCTAAGATTATCTTAATTGAGTCTAAAATGAAAGAGATAATGTTAACCGCTACACTAGTGTTTATCCTAGTGGCAGTAGTATTAGCTTATCTAACTTATTAGAATGCTGTTGTTGTTACTGTCGTTATGTATGAACAGTATTAGCCCATTAAGTTTAATAAAATTATGTAGAGAAACTATTGTTATATACGAACAATATTACTTTATGAAATGTTATGTTATGTGTTAACAAACTTGAAAATAGATAGTTCATTCCATGATTTGTTCATGTTTGATTAATGATTTGTTTATTCTATGATTAGTTCATTTGTTGGAATGTGTGTAATAGTATTGATTAATATTAATTTAATTGATCATATGAATGATGAGTGGAAACATAGTTATTATTTGATTTTATAAATTAATTCAAATTAACATTGAGTCAATTATATTGCACACATATGAATTATACTGAATAACTAAATAATATGCTTATTGATAGATTATGGTAACTAAGAATATCATAGTTGACCTGGTATTTGAGTATGAGCCATTACCATGGGCTTATGCTGTCTGGGCAGCGCTTAAAGAGAAGTACAGTGGAGTAAATCTCAGTAAGCTTTGTTAGTTGAACATTAAATTTGATAGTTACAAAAAGCGCCCAAATGTCATCATGACCCAACATATGAGAGAAATGACAAATATGATTCGGGAGCTAAAGACTCATAGTTGACTGATGAACAACAGGTTTAAGCAGTAATTCGTTCCCTTTCTGATTTTTGGAAAATAATGAAAAAGAATCTGACTCATAGTGAAAGTATTAAAACTTTCACTGATGTCTCACGCCATATTAAATTGGAGGCGGAGAGAATAGAATTCACAAGGACATCTGGTCAAGCTTTTGTAGCTGAAGGTTCTGGATCTAAGAATGGTTTAAGAAAGGAAAGGAAAAGGAAAAAGAAGCTAGTGTTGTTGATGGACAAGGCCCAATCAAGAAGAAAGTAAAGAAGTATGTAAAGGAACCTCAAAGTAAGATGACTTGCTATAATTGTGGCAAGAAGAGTCATTTTGCTCGGGAATGTACTAAGCCAAGAAAGGTATATCCATATTTTTCTTCTTTCCATGAACATTATGTTGCTAGTTCAGTATTGTTTGTTGATTTTTATCCTTTATGGATTATAAATTTAGGAGAAACGAATCATATAGCTCGTGATTGAGCTACATACGTGAAGTATCGTCAGGTACTAGCTAGCAACAAATGGATATATGTGGGAAACAATGCAAGGATTGAAGTCAATGGAGTTAACACTTGCAAACTCAACCTACGTGGTGGACATACTTTGTTTCTACTTGATGTCCTGTATGCTCCTGAAATTCTATGGAATCTGATTTTCCTTAATAGTCTTCTTGATTTGTGTTATTGTATAAACTTTTACAGTCGTTGTGTGGAACTAAGAATTAACTTTGTAATAATAGGATATGGTTATGTAACAAATAGTTTCATGGTTCTTGATGTAGAACCAAATAACAATTATGGAAATGATGGTTATTTTTTAAATATTATTTTTACTAGTGATGCAGATATTAATGATGAAGTTTAGAATGCTAGACTAGGATATATATGATAAGAATGAATGAATAGATTAGTTAAAGAGGGTCAGTTCGGCACTCATGCTAAAGCTAACTTATCTATATGTGAGCATTGTCTTGCTAGAAAAACAACTAGGAAACCATTTGATAAGGCTATTATAGCTGAATCACAATTACAATTAATTCATTCGAATATTTGTGGTCAAATGAATGTGAAGGCTAGAAATAGAAGTTCTTATTTCATTACAATGAATATGAAGGCTAGAAATGAAAGTTCTTATTTCACTACATTTATTTATGACTTTACACACTTTGGTTATGTGTATTTGATTTCTCACAAATCTGAAGCATTAGATTAATTCAATCATTAATTGAACGAAGTTCAGAATCAATTAGATCATATGCTTAATACCTTACATACTAAATGTGGATGTGAATATTTGTCTAATCAGTTCAAGACAATGTGTAATGAGAGAGAGATCATTAGATAGCTAAATATCCCTGGAACTCCACAAGATATCGTTAGGTCTATGATGACTCAAACAAATTTATCAATTTCCTAGTAGGGAGATGCATTATTAGTTGTAACCTATATACTTAACTAAGTGCATTCTAAATTTATTCCATCTACTTTATATGAACGTTGGGTGCAAAAAAGAAATCAGATTTGAGTAATCTGAGACATGAAGATACTTATAAATATAGAAAATTAGGACCCAGTGTGACGACCACCCTTCTAAAGAAGAAGACACCGTAACTTTAAGACACGGACGCTACACTTATCATACCTCCTAAAAACTTCGTTATACGCACACTGCTCAGTTCAAAAATCTACTCTGAACTTGTCCCAACTGTTAAGTCATATTTTTGAGTGAGGCGGAGTTGAGATGAAATCTAAAGCTACTAGAAGGGTCTGGGTCGTGTGGCCTTGACCGGCCGTGTGGCCTTACCCGAGGGGAGGCAAGACACGACCGTGTGAATCCACACGGCCATGTAGATGGAGAGGTGCACGGTCGTGTGACTTCACACGACCGTGTTGCCTGGGCCGAGACACGAGAGTGCACGGCCATGTGAAGCCACACGGTCGTATAACTCTAGCCGGGAACCCTGGCCGAAAGGAAGAAGTACACAGTCGTGTGGCACACATGCCCGTGTAACTCTGGCGGGGGATCTTGGCTGAAAGGAAGAAGTGCACGGTCGTGTGTGCCCCACGACCATGTCACCTGGCCCGAGGAGAAGAGGAGCGAGGTCGTGTGACTCCACACAGCCGTGGCACGGGCCGTGTGGGGGTCACACCCTGCTAAAAAAAACTCATTCTCCCCTTTGTACTCATCCTTGGCTAATATAATTCTAACTTCTCCCTCTTTGCTATTCTAAATACTATCAAACCAACACTATCAAACTGATGATCATAAATCATTCTTAATAGTATTTCATGCAAAGAGGAATAACACTAATTAACATTAAGGACTAACACCTCCCATTGAGTAGCAAGTTCCAAGATCTTCTTTCATTGTTCCGTCACACACACACACCCACCAAGCGCTGCTCCTGTTGCCCTTCCTACCAGAGCTTTCCTTTACCTTTATCTATAGTATAAGGAAATGCAACCTATAAGCGAATGCTTAGTAAGTACCATCTACTCACAAAACAAGCATTAAAATAAGAACGAGCTTTTCAAAATTGCTTGGGGAAAACACAAAACATGCACTTGACAATTACTCATGCTAAAACTCATAATTTGGAAATAGGTACATGACATGGATTTTTTTAAAATAGATTCCTCATGCTAACATAAACATAAAACCATGCTTGAAATGAAAACATAAGTCTTGCCATACAATAGCGTTTATCAATACTGCACTTTAAAATCTCCAATTCATAAACTTAGGAATGCTTCTACTTAGACAACCAATGAACTTTGGAAAACTTCATATTACATAACTAGTGAAAATAATAACCAACTTGCTTTGGGCCCGACATTGTACCACTTTGTGCGCATCCTTAATAAGATCTGATGTAGCTAATCTCGAACCTATTAAGGTACTACTAGGTGATCTAGGGGCCAAGGGGGGATCTAGGAGCCCACCCATGGATCTTGTGTCAAATACATGCCATTTTAAAGTAAATTACTTTCTTTTACTTATTACTTTCTTATAATTGCACTTATTTGTCATTTAAACAAACACCTTATGTGCACTTAATCCCTCATCCTTAATGGGAAGTTCTTTGGGGCACTTAATTTTTGCTTCTTAGTCCCGAAACTTAATGGGAAGCAAATCAAGATACTCTAACCTTGCTATTATTCCCAAACTTAGAGGGCATCTTACATAACGTAGCATCTACTTTTCTTAACATGAAATAACCATCTCAAAACATGCATACATGCTTAAACCATATCAATATAGGTAACATCGACGCAACTCATATTACAGGTGGGAGATACTTACATCCTTTCGCTAAGTCTTACTATTCTAGGATGTAGGGAAGTCAAATCCTCCCTCGAATGCATTAATTTTCAAGTCGCCTTGCACCCGTGTACCTATCCTCGCGGAAACTCTCCTCTTAGATGCTCCACTTGAAGAACTTAGAGGATTGGAACCCAAGTTTCTTGATCTTGGCCAAAACCAAGAAGGGGGAAGAAGAAAAATTTGGTTAGGGAGGAAAGGAAGAGGAAGATGAAAAGTTAGGTTTTCATCTCTTCATTTCCCTTTTTTTACTAAGCATAAGTTGAAGCATCTTTTACATAAAAATCTGCTTATAATCAATTGTTTCCTATTACTAATGGGATGCTTTACCACCACCCTAATGGCAACTTTAACCAATCTTAAATAAAAGATTTTGGGTTCAATCCTTCGCTAAGGCCATATGTAAATTTATTTTTATTTCTTTTCTGTTCATCTATTTCTTTTTGCATCTTAAGAGGGAAAGGAAATCTATGGGGGTTACAATCCCCCATATATTATAAAAAGTTCGTCCTCAAACTTAGAACAATTGTGGATACTTCTGTCTCATATCATCCTCGCGTTCCCATGTTGCTTCTTCATACTGTTGACTTTGTCACAACACTTTTACTAACGGTATCTCTTTGTTCCTCAGCTTCTTCAATTTTCGATATATTATCTGAATAGGTCGGCTTTCATAACTAAGATCCTCTTGAACTTATAACGTTTGTGGTTCAATCACTTGGTTTTCATCGGGAACATGCTTCTTCAGCATTGAGACATGAAATACATTATGAATGGCTGACATTTCCCGAGGTAGTTCCAACTCATAAGCTACCTTGCCAACT
>JBBMJZ010000089.1:9647706-9660654 GCA_037833815.1 Zingiber zerumbet | reverse complement strand
GGCTCACTTTCTAGCTGTATGTTATGTTCATGCACTATCTTTCTTATACCCGCTGAGTTCCAATACTCACCACCCCATAAACTAGTTTTTCTTTCGCGAGGTAGCAGGTAGATGAGTTAGGGATGCTTGGAGAGATGTCGGCTGCCAGTCCTGGGTCCTACGCTATATCAATTTTATTTTCGATTCACTTGTATTCTTTTAGTATACGGCGGTTTTAGTATTGTATGAATTGGTCTGTGTTTGGAGTTTGATTCGTGGTGTTAATTTTTTGTGATCTTGTGGTTATGTAAACCTAATTGGCTAGTAAACTTTATATGTGGATTGTGGGGTTTCTCTTCGTTTTTTCGCTGTGCTTATTTCCAGCCGTGTGAGCTATTATTTAACTGCGTGACTGTGTTTATGTCATTTTTGTCCAGTCGGGAAGGCTAAGTATATTAAACTGCATGATTATGTTGTTTCTATTGTGTGTATATCCCAGCCGTATGTGGCTGATATATTTTGTATGTATATATTGCTCTAGATTATCACCGGTACAGGGGAGATGCTGCCGAAATTTTTCGGTAGGGACTCCTTTGGGGGCGTGACAAAAATCCTTGGATTGCCTCCCAAGCAGCACTTGTTTTTGGTCTTTAGCTCCACCCCATCTCATATCAAGTTAGAATTATGTCCATGGAGGGACGACTTTTCCCTCCTAAGGTTTGTGCCTCTTGTTCTTCCTTCATTCTTGCTCTTGCAGGGTAGATATATTTTCCATTTTTAGTTGGGGGCCTTCTCCTAATGTTTGTCGGATCATGCACATCATCCGGTGGCCTCCCATGAGGATGGAAGTTCCATTCCTCAGTTTGGTAAACATCATCCTACTACATTCACTTAGAAAAAGAGAGACATAGTTAAGAGATTTAGATAGATCAAATTTTAACCTTTCCTCACCTATTACCATAGATAGCTTATGATTTTTTAACATCGATAATAACTCCAACTGTGGTAAGGAAGGGTCTTGCCAAAATTATTGGGATCTTAGGATCCTTCTCCATGTCGAGCACAACGAAATCGATGGGTATGATACAATCACCCACTTCTATTGGCACATCCTCAATGATACCTATAGGATGCTTGCATGAATGATTCGCTAGCTATAGTGTCATAGTAGTAAGTTTAAAGTTTTTGATACCTCATTTATTATAAATCGAATAAGAAATGAGGCTAACACTTACCGCCAAATTATAAAAAGCTTTGTTAAAAATTGTAGTTCCTATGGTGCAAGGAATCAAGAAGCTTCCTGGATCTTGAAGCTTCGGGGTATGATGTTCAGAAATAAAGAGATACACTCCTCCATTAGTGCCACTGTCTAGTAGTCTTTTTTTTTTAATTCCTTCTATTGGATATAACCTCTCTCAGAAATTTGGCAAACTTGGGCATTTGGTGTAATGCATTAATCAGTGGAACTTTAATACAAAGTTCTTTGACCTTCTCCAAGAATTTGTCAAATTCTGCATCCTTTTTAGTGATGGCTAATCTTTAGGAGAAAAGAATTGCTTGACTTTGAATTTCTAGTGGAGGAAGCTCTTCAATCTTTTCAGTACTCTCACCCTTTGTTTGTGTGCCACTTGGGTGTGATGAAGAAGGAGAGGGCTCTCTAAGAATATCAATGCCCTTGTCGGGAACAATCACTTAGGGATCTCCCAAGGTCCATCGACTTCGAAGCTCCATTCTGTTGTAGTGCTCAATAGGGTTCACATCGGGGTTTCCTAGAAAGACTTCTGGTGCTCTTAAGGAAGATGAGGATAACTATGCTATTTGACCATCAAGAGTTTTCTGATATTTTTCAAAAAATTTCACACATTGAGTGAGTTGCTTGATTTCATTTTTCGTCTCTATTTGTGTTGCATGGACTTCCTCAAGTAATTTTTCTAAATGAGATTATTAATAGCCTTGTTATTGCTGTGGATAGCTTTACTGTTACTATGGTTGGTAGATCTACCTTTGACCCATAGGTTGCCCCTAGTCTTGATTGTTTATGTAAGAAAAATTCGGGGATTCCTCCAACCCGGACTATGTGTTAGAGTACGGATTATTTTGCCTTGGGTTGAAACTGGCTATGGCATCATATTGCTCAAATTGTTCAAGTTGAGAGAAAAGAACCCCCAAGGGGACAAGTTTCTTGTGCATGCTCCATACTTCCACAAGAATCGCGTATTCCTACTATAGCATTTACCATACCGATCCCCATTGATTTGAGCTTTTTTGTTAAGGCATCTATCTTTACTGATATCAGTATTATTGTATCAACATCAAATTTACCCGATGCCTTCATTGTGTTTCTCAGGAAAAAGCTTCCGCATCACTCAGGTGCCCACTGGTGGTGGTTAAGAGTCGCACTTTCAATGATTTCTTTGGTTTTATCTAAACTTTTGTTCATTAGTACCCCTCCGACTACAGAGTCTAGAGATACCTTAGTCTGACAGTTGATGCTGTTATAAAATGTGTGAATCACTAACCATTTTTCTAGACCATGGTGTGAATACATTCTGAGCATGTTTTTAAATCTATCCCAAGCTTGATATAAAGATTTTATATCAATCTGCTTAAAACTGGTAATCAAATTCTGCATATACACTGTTTTACTTGGTGGATAGAACTTGTCAAGGAATAGATGCTCACACTATCCCCATGATGTAATACTTCTAGGCGATAGAGAAGTGAGCCACAACTTGGCTCTATCTCTCAAAGAGAACCTGAATAGCATTAATCTCACTATCTCTTTTGGAACTCTGTTCATCTTCATGATCCTGCATATCTCATAAAAGACTTCCAAATATAGGTTTGGATCTTCATGTAGTCCACTCCAAATTGATGTTGTTATACCATCATGATTACTACAGGCTTTTTCTCAAAATTATTAGTTTCAATAGCTGCTCTAGTGATATTAGACCAAAGACCACGTGTATAAGGCGCTGCGTCATTTTAAGAGGTTTGTTCACCATTTGAGATTTTACTTATTCTTCTTGTTGTCTTTGCAGGTTTCTTCTTCTTCAAAAGGTTCTATCTAGCTCAGGATCAAGAAACAATAAGTTTCCTGCAGGATTAGATCTTTGCATACAAGAATAAGAATACTAGAAATCAAACTTGCAAAAATTCAGAAATGTAGAAATTAAGTTGCAGAAAAAATAGAGTATTCAATTAGAAAACAAAAATCAAAGTACAGAATTGAAATACAGGAAGAAAAATGTAGAAATATTTACATAATAGAAAAAAAAAAACAATGTTTAGCCTAACTCAAGTGGTTGTCCACTAATGTTATATGCACAGTGCCCTGTAATGACATTAAAAACTTGTTGTGTACAATCCGTAAGTGCACGATTGTCGTCAAGAATAAAAGATATCGAGCCCACAAGGACTAAATATAAGTACTAGAGATTAATGACGTTGGATTAGCTAAACGATCGATGATTGGGAATCTATACACTAAAGTAAAGAGAAGTATTGGGAAAAAGTGGAAGAAAGAGAGAGAGAGAGTTCAAGAGAGAGTTCGAGAGAGAGTTGAGGAATAATTGAGGATTTTGATTGAAGGAAAGATTCTAGGAGTTCAATTTCATTGTGATGCTAATCAATATACTAAGGATCATCAATCACCGATCTTCTATCCCTAAGCACATATAGGAAGTTTAATTTATTACTGACACTTCCCCGCGGTGGTCATGTCGAAGTGTCATTTATATTAACATTCAATGCTATCTAATGGAAGTGATTCCTATGAAGTCCGGTTTAAGGGATACCTTTGTCACTAGGGCCCCCCGGTCATACATCCATAAGAATACACAAAATACTTGATAACATGAATATAGAAACAACCTAATAAGCATAATTCTATTCTTCCTTGTAAAGAATTACTTCCCCTTTCAAGGCTCTAGATGTCCGGTTAAAGGGTTACCCTTGTCACTAGGGCCCCTCGGTCATACGATATAGGGCATCCCCTCTACGGGCTGAACAAAATCACACAATCATTCAACCATATATAAGATTTAAGTACAAACACATCACACACACATAAGATCGAATGAAAACAATGCATAAGCAATGCCATATGGATAGGAAATAGGTAAATCCAAGAGTATACATCAATCACACATCACAATTACTACCTTAATCCTAGAACAATAAGATCTACTCCATAACAGGAAGGAATGAATCCAAAGATAATGAAATCATAGGTTCAAAACTTAATCTAAAGAGATGAAGGGAGAAGAAACTTATCCAATACATTGAGTGAACTTTGGATCCAATCCCATGCTTCCGGAATTGAAGAAGATAATGAAAATAAATCCATAGCTTCAATCAGAGTGCAGAGAGAACGTAAATTTAAACCAAGATAGATCTATCAAAGGGGAGAACCTTCCTCCCTCGAAGAAGGGGAAGAACTCCCCTTATATAGAGTAGGGCACGACCCTGGGCATGGCCCGTGTCACGACCATGCCCTTTGGCATAGCCTGATCTTGAAGCTGTACTGCCTGAGTGATACGACCATGCCTTTTGGCATAGCTAGAGCTTGATCCAATTCTGGTTACTTGACATGATCATGCCTTTTGGCACAACCTTAGCTTTGATTGAGTTTTGGTGAGCAGGAATGGCCGTGTGAAACCACACGGCTAGATGTTGACTCTTCTCTGGATGAATGGAATGGTTGTGCCCTTTAGCATGGCTGTGTGCTACTTGCCCATGCATGAAAGGTCACGACCATGTGAAACCATACGACCAAAACTCTGCTTTTCTTGTTTGTCTCTCTGAAGCACATTTCAACACTATTTTTTTCTCCAAAAATATATCCTATCAATAGAAACCAAACAAAAGCAGATCTCTGACAAAGGAAATAATTATACTAAAAATATGACTAAGAGGGGTGAAAATGCATAGAACATACATAAAGAAAGCAAGTGAATGTGAGTTAAATCATACATAAAAATATATATATTCTATGCACATCATAAGTCCCTATACACTTAGACACAAGACATCAAATCCTCAGAACCTAACTTAACTCAGTTGATCAACATCAAAACTAACCTGGGGTACTTACAGGAGGAACACGTCCATGTCTTGAGACTTGGTTAGAGCATGTTCCTTGCTATAGTTTCTTGTTCCAAGGCCTAAATGCTCTATTTTTACTCTAAAAATACATCATATCAATAAAAATAAGTAAAGAACATTTCTTCAAACTAAAAAAGTAAAAAGAGTAAAACAAACAAAAATGAAGATGTAAGAACATGAAATATGCTCATGAAATACCATAAAATGCACGCTAAACAATGCTAAAATTCACTTAAGAAATACACATATTACTGGGACACGAATAAGGGGCCGACGTGGCATCCACTTGCACTATAAAAGGGATCCTACTCCCTTTTATGCACTTGCACTTCCTTCGGTTTGAGGTCTTATTGCCCAATATTCATCATATTTGTAAGTGGTCTCACTTTTGGTTCTTCCTCATTGGCACATGACTTGCTCTTCTCAATTTAGTAAGGCTCTCTTAAACTTTTCCCTCTACTAAGAAACTCTTGAACTTCTTTATCAACCAACTCCTTGTTATACTTTTCATTTGCCAAGGCCATCTTGAAATTCCTTGTCCCACAAATACTTGCTTAGATCACTCAAATATGTTAGGACCAAAAGAATTTATATATTTCCATAATAGTATGATATTATCTACTTTGGGCCTAAGTCATAATTTTTTTTAGGCTCTACACAAAATACCTCATACCAATGGACATATCTTTTCCTTATAAGTTCACGATCTTTCTCATATGTTCTCAATATGAAGCTTTGTTTGCAATCTTGCAACCCCAACATCCCCCTTCAAATGAAGGGGCTCCTTCTCAAGTAAAAAGTCTATTCGTTTGATGTTCGATCCTCGACCTACCAGGTCTTCCTGCCCTATTAGGTCTTTCTGCCTTTCGGGCCACCTGACCTATTAGGACTTTTTTGCCTAACCGTAATTAAGGTTTCCCTGTCTGGCTATCCACCAGAACTTCTTACTTGGTATTTGGTCCTTTTGATCCGGACATAGGAACCTTCACTTCCTTTGTTCGAAGTCAATATTTTACTCATATGGCTTGATTAGACCATAACTCTTGTGTATCGTCAGAGGTTAAACCTTTTGATAGTCTAGACTCTGATACCAATTATTAGAACTAAAAAAAATCACATATCTCCATAATGGTACGATATTATCCACTTTGGATTTAGATCCTTATAATTTTATTTTGGGCTCTACTCAAAATATCTCATACTAATAGAGATATCTTTTTGATAAGCCTATAATCTTTTCCACATATATATTTTTAATACGTAAGATTTTATTTGTAATCTTACAACCCAATAAAATCATCCCTGCACCAATAATATATTCTTTCCCTTGACCCTATTGAGTCATCTACTTATCAAATTCCTACTCTGCACATTTGATGGATATTCCTCCTACCTTGTCAGTGGAGAGGATTCTCCTTTTTATACCACCTCATCTAACCTCCATAGTCATGAGGTGGACCCTGGTTTGTTAGAGTTTGTTAGGAGATGACGTAAGTATTACCTGCAATAGTTTAAGGAGTCTTTTTCATACCTCAGATGTACCTTTTTTATCGTTTAGCCCACCTGCAGAAGCTTCCAGAAGCTGTTTCCCGCTAAGTTAGTTAAGCTGTCATATGATCACATATTATTCTCATACTACTCATGTATCACATGTTACATTAATCTTGACCGACTATGTTCAAGAAGTTTAATTTATACTCGATCTACATCCTTTACTCGATCGGGATTTTATCATGAATACTTATGTCCGGTCGACCTGTACATGGCCGAGAACATGCCAGAAACCATATAAGGTTGAATATCTTTATGCTCGGTCGACCCTGTATGCTCGGCTCGTATTTAGATGCCGAGCGTGTTCAAATAATATGTTTTGTCCTGTATAAGACTAAGTGCCTTTATACTCGGCTGGTTCTTAATATTCGGCCGAGTTATGCTCGGTCATCCCTACACGCTCGGCCGGTATTGACCTACCGAGTGTGTTCAAACATTTACTCGACCCGCCTGTATAAGACTAAGTGCTTTTATACTCACCCAGTTCTTAATACTCAACCAAGTTATGCTTAGTCGTTCCTACACGCTTGGCCGGTATTGACCTACTGAGCGTGTTCAAACATTTACTCAGCCCATTTGTATAAGACTAAGTGTCTTTATACTCAACCGATTTTTAATACTCGGCCGAGTTGTGCTTGGTCGTCCCTACACGCTTGGCTGGTATTGGCCTGCCGAGCGTGTTCAAACATCTACTTGACCCACCTGTATAAGACTAAGTGTCTTTATATTCAGTCAGTCATTTATTTGCGTCCACTCTTTCCTTATTAAACACACCTAAACATTCTTGCTCAGTTAATTTTCCATGTCCGTCCGGTCTATTGTGCTCGATCGGTCTATCGTGCTTAGCCAGTATTGTATTCTCGATCGAGATTAACCTACCAAGCGTATACGAACCCTCGTGCTCGATCGGCTCTTCCTCAGTCGACTATCTGTTAAAGGTTATATAAGACTAAATGCCTCTGTACTTGATCGGTCATATATTCCGACCGAGATTAGCTTACCGGGCATATACGAACCCTCGACCGATACCTTATGTTCGACCGGTCTATAGTGTTCGACCAATTTCGCATTCCCAACAAGTACTCCCTTGATGAGCCTATATAAACCTCTTCGTTCGGTATACTCTTTTTTGGTCAACTAGGTGTCGTCATGCTCGGGTGGCCTATTACACTCGATCGGGGTTTGACTCCCGAGTGTACCCCTATACCTTTATCTTACTCTTTTTAATTTTCCTTGTCTTATTATCCCTTTTCCTTTTTACTGCAAAGAATCCAGCTCTCATAACCCGTATCAAAGACAAACAAGAACTTATTACACATTGGCATGAAATGAACAGACAATTGATGAAAATATATATCTTATCAAATTTTAATATACAATCATCTAACAAGAATCTAAACATAAAATAATTTTCCTTAAGTGAATTAAACTAGAAGAGAACATAAGAAGACCTTAACTCACTTACGATCAAAGAACTGCAATTATGCGTGCTAAAAAATCTAATAATTCGGCCATAGGAAGCTCTCCAATAAATATTTTAAAATAATCTTCTGATTTCAAATTAAAAGTCCTCTAATGACACTTTAGATGAGCTACTTAATGATGCAAACTTAGAAAAACCTCCTATTAATTTGATCTCTTTAGAGAATATTTGTTCTATAATACTGACCACAACTTAGATATTACTCAATTATGTTATACATAAAAGTCAAAAGAGAAGTGTTTGATATCGACTTTAAAATTTATGAATCACCATTCTTTTCATGATTATTTATGACTTTAATGCTTGTTAACTAACTGATTTAGTTTCCATCTCTCATTCCATCCACCAAATTAATTGTGAGTTCTAACTTATATAAAAAGTTAAATCCCTTGGTACTAGAGTGAAACTATCATGAGTCATGATTACTAAAGTATCTAGTCTACCTTTTTTTTGTCATATTAAATATTAAATTAATTATAATACTTATTTATTTAACTTTTAATTTATTTAAATAAAAGTTTAATTTTTAAATGGAAGATATGTTAATTTTCCTAAGAAATTTGAGCATCGAACTTTGAATATTCAACATTATCATCTTTACATATTATAACCTTTAAAATGGTACCAATTTCTTACCTAATGAAAGGGAGTGTTAGCAAAACTTTTTTTTTTCCTATGATTAAAAGTGAAGAGCCAAGAAGAGGAGTGCACTCAAGTCAAGTTCTTCCCAATTAAGATTTTTACAAATCTTATTTAAAATCATTAAAAAAATTTAAAATTGTGTAAGTAATTAAAATTTGTAAAGTTAATTATATATGTATGAAGATAATTGAAGAATTTTAAAAAATTAAAATTTTTATTAGGATAAAATTGAACATTATTATTATTAATCTTTAATCAAAGCTCTCTAAGATGGAGTATAAAAAAATATTTTATATTATTTTAATAAATTTTAAAATAAATTTGTTTTAATGATATCTTATTAAGAATATGACTCTTTACTAGCTAATTTTGATGAAAGCCAAAATTAAATTATGTTAATATTTTTTTTTCTTTTCACAATAAAAATAAATTTAAGACTTATTAATAATTTTTTATAGTTATCTTTTATATAAAAAAATATGCACTCATATTATTCTCTTTAGTCATTTTAGGAGGATTGAGAGTACCGAGAGTGAAGAAACTTCTATAAATATCTTAAGTCGATGATATTAGAAAGTATATATTTATTGACCTTTTGACTAAAATCAAACATAATATCTATTTCTATCAATTAATATCCGGTATAAAAAAAATAAATCCTAAGGTATCTTTAACAAATTGAATTTATAAGTTGAGTAGTAATTTACATATATTTATGTACCAGTAATAATTAAGAATGATCATTTAATTTTTTTTTCATCAAAATAAAAGGGAAAAGGTCACACACATCTAGATGAGAATGGATAAAGCATCAAGTCTATCAAATTCCTTAAAGTTACTCTAACGTGAGTTGACAAAGTAGCACAACAACCCAATTCCTCTAATTTAAATTGTCTTATTTGGAAAATTTAATACGCAGTGATGTCTACAGAGAATCCCACGTTAGATAAGATAATTTCCCTTTGCCGGATCAATACATAGTAGAGCATCGATTTTGATCAAATTCAAATAATTTTAATAAAGTTGATAAAAATATTTTGATATAATATTTTTGACATCCTGGTTCCTATTTCCACCTCTGAATTATATCTTCCTCATCCTTGGTTCTATTTAATATATAGGAGAATTTCTATTCCACTTCTGAATTAAATCCTCATTCCCACTTTTCATCCTCAATAACAAATCTAAAAGATAATTATCTTCACTTTTCATTTAATATTCACCGAACTAATTGGAGAATCTCAAGAATAAGATAGCATTCTTATATCCGTCTGCATTAAAAAATGAAAATTAAAAAACAATCTCTGAATGTGAACTTATATCTGAAAAAACTTCCCAAATCTATCTCCGTTACAAATTCACTCATGGGTATGAATCCATAGAAAAAATTACCATCCCTGCGAAGGTGCAATAACAGCATTGGAAAAAGTATGTTTTTTTTTTAATATCCTTTTATGAAAACAATAATTAGAAGTTCTTTTTTGATTATTGCCTAAAAACGTAATATTTTTCTTCTTTTGGCAGTTATACAATAAAAATATTATGCACAAAGCTCTAGAATGTGGTGGTCTGTTGAGCGTAGGACCTTTTCCATAAAACACAGCACCAATAGGAGTATATCAGATATTAAATTATATATATATAAAATGTTTTTTAATTGCACGATTGGCCTTGCTAATCCGATTCCTCTCGCTGGAGGTCGAATTCGAAAAGTTGGCGCTGCTTCTTGATGAACGCATCCACGTACCGGAAAAGCTCGTCCTTCTTCACCGCCGGAACCTCCCTTTTCGTCCTCCCGCTTGCCTCCTCCTCCTCCCCTTGTCCTCCTTGGTCGGCGAAGGAGGGCCGGAGCACTCGTCGAAGGGGAAGAAGGACGTGGAGTAGGCGATAGCGATGGGTGGCGCGGAAGGCTCCAAATCAGCACCCTTCCATGCCATGCTTATCTAGATGTGATCACCGAATCATTAATTAATGTGATCACCAAATCATTAATTAATGGGTTTAATCTTTACTCTAATTATTAGATTGATCGTGACACTTAAAAAAATATAGATATGTTATCCTAACAACTTGCTTAGTGTCAATTCTATGAATATAGAGAAAAGTAAATATAGGTACATAGATCATAATTAAGTACATGATGAAATAAATCTTAAATCATTAGTTTTTGACCATCGATTCTTGACTGTTACGTTAAAAATATCATACGTCGACTGTCTACACTACCCCTGAGAGATCTTGACATTTTCAAAGACAATACGGAAGTATGTTTTTTTTTTCTAATTAAAATTAGTTAGATCACCGTGAGATTGACTTAGGCTTCACTTCTTTAAAGTCAAAGTTTGTTTGGTTTGATGACTTTTTTTTTTTAATAATTTACGTTGACAATTTACCCAAAGGTATTCATAACTTTTAGGATTATCCAAATTTGGCACTATAATATTTGTTACCAGGAATATTGATTCCTCAAAAATATAGTTTTAATTTGTTATCCAAAGTAGTCCCCTAAAGAACGATTCGAATTAATCACCAAACAATAAACAACAAAAGTAGTGTTGGCGATCTCTTGAAGGGTTCAAGGTGTTAGATTTCATATATCAAAGTATGGTGTGACTTCTCAGCACTTTCAATCCCATCTCCTTAAGTTCGTCCATCAGCTCCTTCTCATTCAAGGAAACCCTTCAAATGTCTTGTAAGATTTTATTAAAAATCTACCTTCTTTACTAACTAATTTATTTTTAGTCCAGTCTAAAATAAAATTATATTAATGTCTTTTTTTTCTATTCTAAAAATAATTTTAAAATTTATTAATGATTTTCATAAACACATCAATTAGTGATCTAGAGTTCGAAATTCAGCTGTGACGTATTATTATAAATTTTTCTCATTAATCAATCAGGGATCTAAAGTTCGAGACTCAACTGCAGTGTATTATTGATAATTTTTCTTATTAATCAATTAAAAAAATCTATAATTCTCTTTAGTCCCATATTTTAGAATTGGGAACACTGTAAGTAAAGAAATTTCTATAAATACTTTAGACTAGCGATGTTAGAAATCATATTTTTCTTAGCTTTTTGGCTAAGATCAAGTATGATATTAAATTATATTTTTTTTAAAGGGAGAGTCAGTTACAATAGCTTGCTGTTGAGTTTAATATTTGATATAAAAAATTATTTTTTTATAAAGAAGAATATGTTACCCACACGAAAAATAAAAGTATACTAAAAAATTAAAACTATTTTTTATAAACTATTTTATTAAGAATATGCTCTCTTTACTAATTAACTTTAGTAAAGTCCAAAATGAAATTATGTTAATGTCCTTTTTTATATTCACATCTAAAATAATTCTAAGATTTATTAGTAATTTTTATAAATACATCAATTAGTGATTTAGAGTTCGAAACTCAACTGAATTTTTCTCATTAATCAATTAAAAATCTAGAATTTTTTTTAGTCCCACATCTTAGAGTTGGCAATACTGTGAGCAGAGAAGTGTCTATAAATACCTTAGGCGAATGATGTTAGAAAACATATTTTTCTTGACTTTTTGGTTAAGATCAAGTATGATATTAAATTAATTTTTTATAAGGGGGAGTCCGTTAATTCTCGAATATCACCCTAACATTGTATTATTGCATACCCTTACCAAATTTTGTGTATATTTTTTATAAGACAATTCTTCTTCCTTCATATCTCTCCCTACATTGTCCCACCTGGTATAAAATTCCTAGGTCACGCAACTCGAACACTACAAAAAATTAGTAAAATAGCGATGAATTTTTAGCGACGAAATTAAATTTTGAAGCAAATCATTGCAATTTACGACGACATATTACTTTGTCGCAAATATTATTATTTTAAATATTTTTTTCTTCAAAAATATATTTTAGCGACGAAAGTTTGGAAAATAAATCGTCGCTAATTTTTTAGCGGCGAAATATGGAGTTTGTTGCTAATGAATATGATAGCGGTGGGAAAAAAATACCACTAATATTTGTATATTAGCAACGAATTATGCCAAAATTGTTGCTAATATATTCGCGACGATTAAGTGCAAAAGTTGTCGATGATATGTTAGCGGAAAAAATACTCTAATTCGTCGCTAAAAATTGTTGGTGCAATTTCCAGTAGGTCAAGGTTGACCTAGTTGACCAAGTGTAAACCTTGGTCATGGTTTCGATG
>JBBMJZ010000089.1:9593135-9606126 GCA_037833815.1 Zingiber zerumbet | reverse complement strand
CCCCCCCAACGGTCAGATCATGAAAGCTATCATCTTCGCAACTGGCTTAGATAGCACTCAGGCGGCCCACAGCAACTCATTCTCTTCACCAAAGTTCTGTCATTCTAGCACAACTGAGCGGTCAACCCAAGCAGCCTCCAGCTTAGCCCGGGTGGAGCAGATAGCACTAGGCAATAACAGTGTTAGATAATCGTAACATCTTATCAGAGAATAACTTCCATTCTCCAGGGAATATGCCAGTGGTCTGTCATTCCCTAAAAATGGAACCTTCTTTCAACTAATGGGAGGGTGACACGTGTCCTTTCTTACCTGACAGGCCATAACACCCAACATTCTCTGACATCGATCAGGCTCCAGAGGTACATATCGTCATATAAAAAGTGAGGTCCTCTCCCTTGAGCAGGTACGTGCACATTCGCACTCGTATTTTACAATTCATTTTTTCTTTGTACACTGTTCTTCTAGGAAAAAAGTACCTGACTTCAGCGTCGGAGGGTCAGCGCCGGGGACTTTTTCCCTTGCTTTTGGTCTTTAACGCTCCGTGTGCTTGTCTGAGTGTGCGCAGAGCCTAAGTACCGCCAGTTTCGTCACCACTGTCTTGAAGTTTCACGTGGGGGTCCGTTTTTCCAGCGCACATACGCTAGGTGTGTCAAAGTCACCTTTCCATCAACACCAGCATCATCTCAGCCGGCCTTCATCTGACTCAGATTCTGGATAGTATCACCCAATAAAATACTCTAGCTACAAACATTTTCTCAACTTATTATTTAGTTTTAAAATAATAATTATTTTAAATATTAAATTAGTTTGGTTCGAACAAGCTCGACGAGCCATCGAGCTAGTATTAAATGAGCTAGAGATCGGCTCGAATATTAAATGAGTCAGCTCAAGCTCAACTCGATCTCAATCAACTCCGATCTTGAGTCGAGCTTTGACTGAACTGCTCACGAGTGACTTGACTCGACTCATTTGTACCCCTATTTACAATGATATTGATATTTTATTTTAATTTTATTTAATTGAGGATGATAACCTAATTAAAATAATATTTTAGGTTAAAACAAACGAAGGAACTCCATAAAACTCATTATATGTAAAATGAACATTACGTAGACACTAGCAAGCAATTGTTACAGCATATAAAAGTTGGTTGCTAACTACGTCATCATTTAAGAAAAATATTAAAATCCTAAATCTGCTGATTCAGTCGGCTATGATTCATACTCTAAAATGCAGTTTAGAAAAATAAAATTACTCTAGACATGCATTAAACATATTCTAGGTAGTTTACCTTTAATGGGATGCACATTTGATGTAAATTAGAAAAGAACCATTTGTACTATTAGTTAAATGATGGGCATCCTTTTATTTTTATTATTTTTATTTTTTTTGAAACTTTAAATGTTCAAACTTTATTGGATTAATTATGGAGCTAGATTCATCTACGAGTAAATGTAAAGTATAGTTTATGCACGCTGAGAAGATTTCACTGTTAGATCATACTTCCTAGAGAAGCATAATTATCCAACTCACATGAGTGGGTACATGTCAGTTTTGCTGCTTCCTCCTGGTGAGTTTGTTGGTCTTTCAGATTCAGCCACAATAAACCTCATCACTTTTGCTACACCTCAGTTACTATACTGAAATATGACCCTCCATATTCAATTTTTTTTTAATAATGCAAGTATTCGATTATTCGTATCAATTATCCTTAAAAATCATCGATTGATTCCATAAAAAAAAATTTCGGATCATCCAAATAAATTAAAAAAGCAGAGATGGAGTATAACAGAAGGTCCAACATCATTATTCGAATATCACGGATACGTGATATATATTCAAATTCTAGAATCCGTTTTATTTTTTTATATTTAAATTCTAGAATCCGTTTTATTTTTTTTATCATTAAATTTAAACAAAAGAAAGAGATTCATAAATATAAAGTTGCTGAGTCTTTGTCACGATGTCTGATCTCATCAATGTTACGATTGAATCCATGTGAGAGGTTGGATGGAGAAGGTAAAGATGTCTTCATGGCTTTGGTTAGGTGATCGAAACCATTATTTTTGTATTATTTTATATATAAATTACCTTAAGATTCCTAATAACAAACCTAACTTCCTCTTTAATACCTACATCAGCAGAAAAAATTATTCCCACACCATGCATATAACTTTTTCTTTACTTCAACTCCTAATCCTAATTGTCCTTTTTTTATTAAAAAAAAATAAAAAAAGATATAATATCTTTTAGATTCAACACGAATATAATATATATCCAATTGAATACAACAATCGATTCGGAGCTCATACCAATTGATTGATTATTGGTATAACTCTCAATTAATTAATCAGGTGGAAAAAGAGGCATATTTAATTAGATAGAAAATATATTCATTCTAAGTTAAATAATACTAAATTTAAAAAAAATTATATCTCATTTTAAATTTTTTTACCTATAAAAAATAATGAAGGTTTCTATTCGACAAACGACCGATCGATTTCCAATCGACAGAAATATATTAGATTTTAATTAAATAATACTAAATTTAAAAAAATATATATTTTATTTTAAATTTTTTATACTTAAAAAAATAATGACAATAAGATAAATTGATATACATTATATTAGAGTGGGAGTAATGCCGCCTGAGAATGAGAACTTTTTTTTTTTTTAACGCAGTAAATTGGGTTTGCTATAGTATAGGACAATTTGCCCTTTTATTATTTGACCTAAGTCAAACCAGGTTCATTTGGCCCGAAGGAAAAAACAGCAAGGGAGTAATATGGAAAATAAATAAATAAGAATAATATTAGTGCCCTTTTGAAAAGAATTGCCTGCTGCATTGATAATGATCGACCAGCTGTGGAAATGATGACGTTGCTTTTAGCAGAAGCGTCGACAGCGTGAAGGAGCGAGCGTACGGCAGCAATTGCTTCCTCCGCATTGGCCAACCTCCCCACCACCACCACCACCACCAGATTTGGTGTTGGTGGTGCGGTTGGTGAGCCAATGCCGCCTATAAAACCAATTCCACTTCCTCGTCCTCCTCCACCATCTCCTACCTTTCCAATTCCTACACCCCAATCTTGCAGTCGCCGCCGGCCATGAGCTCCATCGCCGCCGCCGAGTGGCAGTTGACGCCGGAGGAGGACGAGGAGGCTTGCATGTACGCCATGCAGCTCGCTAGCGCGTCCATCCCTCCCATGACCCTCAAGGCCGCCATCGAGCTCGGCCTCCTCGAGATCCTCGCCAAGGCCGGCCCCGCCGCGAAGCTCTCCGCCGCCGACGTCACCGCCCAGCTGCCGACCCACAACCCCCACGCCCCCGCCATGGTCGACCGCATCCTCCGTCTCCTCGCCGCCTATGGTGTCGTCACCTGCGTTGTATCTGACGCCGACGGCAGCCCCGCGCGCACTTACGGCGCCGCGCCCGTCTGCAAGTACCTCACCAAGAACGAGGACGGCGTTTCCATGGCCGCGCTCGCACTCATGAATCAGGACAAAGTCCTCATGGAGAGCTGGTGAGTCGTAACGATTCGCGCTCGCCCTCAAACCGTTCGACGAACTGACGCGACGAGCGCAATCAACAGGTACCACCTCAAGGACGCCGTGCTGGACGGCGGCATCCCCTTCAACAGGGCCTACGGCATGACGGCGTTCGAGTACCACGGCACCGACCCGCGGTTCAACGCCGTGTTCAACGAGGGCATGAAGAACCACTCCATCATCCTAACCAAGAAGCTCCTCCAGACCTACCACGGCTTCGACGACATCAACGTCCTCGTCGACGTCGGCGGTGGCATCGGCGCCACCCTCTACATGATCACCTCCGTCCACCCCAACATCAAGGGCGTCAACTTCGACCTCCCCCACGTCATCTCCGAAGCACCACCTTTTCCAGGTCCATTCTCAGCTGAAGGTCCATTATCATACGATTTTCCTCAAACATCTTTCGATCCTCATTGTAGGAGTGGAGCATGTTGGCGGCGACATGTTTGCGGCCGTTCCGAGCGCCGACGCAATCTTCATGAAGGCGAGAGCTGCAGCACACGATCTCTGTAATTTTGTTTTTTTCTCTTTACTCTACTTGGAAATTGATTGTGATCTTCTTGAATTGCAGTGGATACTCCATGACTGGAGCGATGAGCACTGTGCGAAGCTGCTGAAGAACTGCTACAGCGCCCTTCCGGCGAGTGGCAAAGTGATAGTGGTGGAGTGCGTGCTCCCAGCAGTGCCGGAGCCGACTCTGAAGGCCCAGGGCGTCTTCCACGTCGACCTCATCATGCTGGCACACAATCCAGGAGGCAAAGAGAGGACTGAGCGAGAGTTTGAGAGCCTGGCCAAGGAGGCTGGCTTTGGTGGATTCAAGGCCACTTACATTTTTGCCAACACTTGGGTCTTGGAGTTCACTAAGTAGGTCAAGGGTTTGATCAATGTCTTGGTGTGGCTCTTTTCGTTGTTTGCTTGTTTGTTCTTGGATTGAGCTTGCCCTTTGTTTGTGCAGACTTTTTGTCTTGTGTTCAGTGCCTACTGAGAATAAAATAGGTTTAAATTTGGGTGTTCACATGTTATTGTTATTGTTTAACATCCATCATATCTTATTTCATTCAGCTAATAGATTGAGTTGAGCTAACCAAGTAAGACGGGCAGGTTTTGCACAACAGATTGGGTGGACCTAACGAATCAAATGAGTCAAGCAGCTGGACAATGGCTCGGCTAAGATGATACAGCATTCGGGCAAGAGAACCAGAATATACCTCAGCTTTCATGGTGCATCTCTACGCATGATCAGATTGTCGTGAATATATTCACCAAACCATAGTTCCAACTGATAAACATTGAAACTCAAGGATAAAATAGAATCAAGAAAGATGAGAATATTGTCTAGAATCTCATATCTAAACCATAGTTCCACAAGCAGAAGTCACTTGTATTGTGATCATATCTAAAAAAGAACACCGCCTGAATCATCTTTAAGAATGCTTCTGAAAAACTGAAAACAGACAGGTGTTTGTTTGAATGTGGCTATCCTTCAACAAGCAGGTGGATGACATTTAGTTCTGGACACTTGCATAAACAGCACAATAGGAACTTCAATAAAGTATTACTCCTAGATAACATAAATCCCAAAAAGGTACTAACAATCAAAATATCAGTATATTTCATTTACTAGAACAGAAAAGAAAGATACACCATCAACAAAAGTCAAATCAAAGGGAAACGATTATGGCTTTTATCTTGATCATTCAGGAAATACGTGCAATTTTTCTTCTCTATTCTAGAACTTCTGACAACTAGCAGTTATCATTGTAACTAAAACATGTAACTAATGCCAATTTAAATGAAACGAAACGAAATCAACAAATTATAGATGTTGTAAGTCCATCATAAGAAAAGTTGCTTTTCCTACGGTAGAAGAATGTTGAAAATAGGTGTCTCCAGAGTCAATCAGACAACAGGCCTTTTAGTCATGCAACCAAATAATATGATTATAAATTGTCCAACTCTTTACTCAAACAAGAGTGAGAAAAACTCTTTCATAACCAAAAAAACATATTAAACAAAAAGCACATTAGTTTATGAGATTCTATTTCTTAACGTGAGTGGAATGCAAGTCATCCATCATTAATCCACTAATTACGAACGAAAGGAATTACATTTTAAAATACAAAAATTGATCAAGCATATGTGTTTGGTTACAATTACCTCCTACTTAATAATGACAACTAGAACATTTAGGTAACAAGGTACTGTGATCGTTAAGTCGAGAGGTAGAGAAAGTGCCAGGGCATCAATCTCAGAACCATCAAAAAGAGGTGGAAAGTGACCAATTTATTGCGAGGACTTCAGGTTCTTATACTTCCATGGCTAAAATATCAATTTGTTATTAAAAATAAAATAAATAGAGAATTGTGTGTGATTATCAATTTCATCCACTATTCAATCTGCCATGAGACACAACTAAATTGCAATCACCCAAAAGGTACATATGCATGAGCACCACGCACCCACAATATAAACCAAATCAGAGAATCAAGAAATATTTTGGGAGAAAAAAGACCAGACAATCTCAAATTGAAGATAAAAGATGAAAAGAAAAACAAGGAACGGCAGTACCTATTCTGTACACAACCAAAATCTCCCCGTCTGCTACCAAGCTGAGAATCGACTCCTGTTCTGAGAGTATCATGCTCAAAATTCCTCTTAAGTAAGGAGTAGCCTTAACCACCAAAGAAAGAGAAGAAGCCCCTTTTCTTGGGCTCCTCTTCAACCATGACAGCCGTCATTGTGTCCTGCTCAACCAGCCTCCACGCAGCCTGCTCGAATGCAAGCCCAGCCACCGTCGGGGGCTTATTCAGGACAAGCGGATAGCCTCTGTTTGTGCTCTTGATAACCTCGGAATCCTCAGGGATAACACCGAGCAGTGCAAGCCCAAGCATTTCCTGCACATCGATCACCGACATCATGTCCTCGCCCCTTATCAAATCCGTCCGCACCCGATTGACGACCATCTTGATATCCCGGATGCCATCACACTCGAGAAGTCCGGTGACGCGGTCAGCATCGCGGAGGGCGGTGATGTCAGGGGTCGTCACGAGTAGCGCCTCATTCGCCGGAGCTATGGCGGTGATGAACCCGGCGTCAATGCCAGCGGGACAGTCAATGAGAACGAAATGCGGAGCGCCTGACGGCCTGGAGCGGAGGGCGTCGACGACCCATGTGAGAGCCTTAGCGCCGAATCCCAGGGGAAGCTTGGAGCGAGGCTTGGAGATGCAGAGGAGCTCGAGGGAGGGGCAGCGGCGGTCGCGGATCAGGGCCTGATCGAGGCGGCAGTCACCGTTGAGGACTTCGACCGCAGTGTAATTGACGCGATTCTCGAGGCCGAGTAGGAGATCCAGGTTACGGAGGCCGGCGTCGGCGTCAACGGCGACCACGGAGAAACCGAAGCGGGCGAGGGAGAGACCGACGTTGGCGGTGGTGGTAGTTTTTCCGACTCCTCCCTTTCCGGAGGTGACGACCACCACGCGCGGAGTTTCACCGGCGAGCTGAGGCTTGCGGTTCCACTGGAGGGCAGCAGAAACCGCGGCACGGAGGCGAGGGAGAGGCTTGCCGGGGAAGATGCGAGGAGGGGGAGAGGAAGGGGAGACAGGGAGTGATGGAAGGAGACGGGGGAAGGGGGAGGCCATGATTAGGGTTTGTGTTGCGGGTTTCAGAGTGAGGAGGAGGAAGCGAGGGAGTCGGCGGCCATGGCAAAAAAAAAATGAGATTCGATTCGAGAAAGATTGTGATTTTAAAAATAAAATACTAAAATTTGCTGTTTAATTTGTAAAAATAGCATTTTTTCGGCATTATTTTAAATAATTTTATTTAAGGTAAAATATCTTTGACCCCTATGTGTTACATCCTATAGTATTTTACCTCTTATGTTTAAAAAATAGCATTTAATGACTAAAAGTGAGAAATATTATAAAAGTTAATTGTGTCATTGTCTTTTAATAACCTCAAAAGAAAAAAAAACACATTAAAATGACTATTGTATCCTTGATTAAAATTCTCAAAAAATTATATATATATATATATATATATATATTAGTATAAACAATAGAAAAGTAGTAACTCGGAAAGGAATATATATCTAAAAACTCATTCCACCACCCTCACCAAATCAAAAAGAGCTAAAATTCTAAATTGATAAATTAAAATCAAATGAAGATGAAATAAAGTTCATCATTACAAATCTCCTCCTCATCAGTAAATGTGATCGGAAGGCACGAAAGTTTGGAATAAATGCGAGAAAGCATGCTCGCTTATAATCCGGGCGGACTGCTCGGGAGTCTGAAATAAAGGTGAAAGATCACGCTCGCTTATATAACCTGGTCAGACAGCTTGGGAGTCTAGAATAAAGACACAAGAGCATGTTCGCTTATAACTCGACCGAACAGCTCGGAAGTCTGGAATAAAGGCACAAGAGCACGCTCTCTTATAACCAGGTCAGACAGCTCGGGAGTCTGGAATAAAGGCGCAAGAGCATGCTCGCTTATAATCTAGCTGGATAGCTCGGGAGTCTGAAATAAAAGCATGAGAGCATGCTGGCTTATAACCTAGCCGGACAGCTCGGGAATCTGGAATAAAGACGTGAGAGCACACTCGCTTATAACCCAGCCAGACATCTCAAGAGTTTGGAATAAAGGTGTGAGAGCATGCTCGCTTATAATCTGACCGAACGATTTAGGAGTCTGAGACTTGCTTAGTCTTTAAGCGGCTCTGGATTTAACTGAGCTACAAGAGTATGCTCACTTATAACCTGATTAAATAGTTTGAGAGTCTTGGACTTACTCGGTGTTTAAGTTGCTTTGGATTTAATTGAGCCTCGAGAGTATGCTCACTTATAACCCGACCGAATGATTCAAGAGTCTGGGATTCGCCTGGTATTTAAGTCGGGGGCTATAATTTTATAACTTATAAGAATCTTCGGATAAGTTCGCCTGCATCCTCATCAATTATAAGAAATTTTACATAATACACAAGTAAATTACAAGCGTACTTGTTAAGCTCAATAGAGCTGTAAATGATTTGCACTCTAGGGTCGGTCTAATCTTTTACCCTCTATATCTTCAAGGTAGTAAGAGCCCAAGGTGAACTTTTGCACCACTCTGTAGAGTCCTCCCCACTATGACTCTGACTTGTTTACGTCCCTGACTTGACCTACTTTTAGACCAGATTGCCCACCTAAAAATATTGAGGAATAACTCTTCTATTATAATTTTATCTCATCCTTTGTCGGTACACCATTAATCGAGCCCTCGCTTTGTCTCTAACTTCCTCTATCAGATTGAGCTTCATTAAGCGCTGGGTGGTATTATCTTCATCATATAACCATCTCCGATCAGATTACATGCCCACTTCGACCGGGACCACTGCTTCACCACTATAAACTAGGTGAAAAGGGGTGATACATGTCACCTCTCGAGGGGTAGTACGATATGCCCATAACACGCTAGGGAGTTCATCGACCTACCTTCCTTTAACATGGTCCAATTTGATCTTGAGACCTATGATGATCTCCCTATTAGCTATCTCTACCTGGCTGTTACTCTGAGGGTATGCCACAGATGTAAAGGCATGTATGATACCGTAACCTGAACACCATTCCTTGGTTTTTTTGCCCTGAAATTACTTTCCATTATCTGAAACCAATTTATGTGGAATCCCAAACCTGTAAATAATATGATGCCATAAGAATTTGATAACCATCTATTCGATTATCTTGGTTAATGGCTCGGTCTCCATCCATTTAGAGAAATAATCTACCACTACTAACAAAAATCTTCTCTAAGCACGTGTTAAGGGGAAGAACCTACTATATCCATGCCCCACTGATCAAATGAACAGAAAATAATGGAAGTTTTCAACAACTCCGTGGGGGTGGTTAGGGATGTTTTGATGCTTTTGACAAGACAAATATGTTCTTACTAGCTGGGTAGCATCGGCTTGCAGAGTGGGCTAACAATACCCGGCCAGTAATACATTCCGAGTGAGAGACTGATTGCCCACATAACTTCTACAAGAACCTTGATGCACTTCTTGTAAAATATAGAGTATGTCCTCCGACCCTATGCACTTGAGCAATAAAGATGATCACTAACAAAAGTAAATTGACCAGCTCTCTTCTTAATCATACACGCTTGCTCGCCCGTGCCTGGTAAACTATCCTGCTGTAGAAATTGTATAATTGGAGTTCTCCAATCAGTCTATAGCTCAAGATTGGCCTGTCTTTCAATACAAGCTACTAACAATATCTGCTCCACCGGCCTGTCTATATTCCAGGGAATGATGGTGGAAGTTAGCTTGGCCAAGTCATCCATTGTTTGATTTTCTAATCGGAGAATCTTCTAGATAACTACCTCTTGGAACTCCACTATCAGTTTCTCAAATACTTTCTCATAGAGCTTAAGCCACTCATTATTAATTTTGAAATTGCCTGATAACTATTGTGTAGCTAGTTAGGAGTCAGAATAAATTAAAATTTGAGCAGCGCCCACATGCCTTGCAGCCTGTAGGCCAGCTATCAATGCTTCATATTTAGCATTATTGTTGGTGGCCCGATAATTTAACCAAACAGGCAGTTGCATTCTATATTCTTGGGAGATATCATAAGAATATCTATCCACTTCCCTACCGAGTGGAGGATCCATCCATATATATTCTCCAAGTCTCCTCTAGCTCGGGATTTTGGACCTCTATTAGAAAGTCTACTAAAGCTTGAGCTTTGATGATTGCTCAGGGTTGATACTGTATATTATACTCGTTGAACTCGGTGGTTCACTTGATCAACCTTCTAGAGGCCTCAGGTTGACAAGTACTTTGCCCAAAGTACTGTTAGTGAGTAGTATGATCGGAAGAAAAAAGAAATAAGGACATAACCTCCGAGTAGCTAAAACCAATCCATAGGCTAACTTTTTGAGTGTGGTATAGCGACACTCGACTTATTTTATTAAATGAATTAAAAAATATATAGGCTATTGCTTCTTCCCCTCTTATCTTAGTAATACTGACCTAACCGCATGATCATTAGCTGATAGATATACCCACGATGTCTCGCTTACTATGGACTTTCAAGTATAGGCAGGGTGGACAGGTAATTTTTTAGTTCCTCAAAAGCTTTGTCATAGTCAGCGTCCCATTAGAACTTAGTCGCTTGACGAAGTATCTTGAAAAAGGTAGGCTTCGATTAGCTAACTAGGAGATGAAGTGAGATAGAGTGGTGATCTGGCCATTCAGTCTTTATGCCTCCTTCAGATTACGTGGAGGAGCCATGTCCTAAAGTGCCCGTACCTTGTTTGGGTTGGCCTCTATCCCCTGCTAACTCACAATGTAGCCCAGAAAATTTCTTCTCTTAGCTCCAAACATGCACTTGTTGGGGTTAAGCTTTAATCTATACTGCCTTACAGTTTTGCAAGTTTCTTCCACATCCGCACATAGATCAGCCACTCGAAGGGACTTAATGAGTATGTCATCCACATACACTTCCATATTTAGCCCGATCTGCTTCTGAAAGAACTTATTTATGAGCTGTTGGTAGGTAGCCCCTGTATTCTTCAGTCTGAATGACATAACGTTATACTAATAAGTGTCCTCGATAGTTATAAAACTGACCTTCTCCTAGTCATCCTTGGCGAGCAAAACTTGGTGATACCCTTGGTATGCGTCCAGCATACAAATAAACTCACACTCGAAAGTAGAATCCATCACCTGATCGATGCGAGTGAGCCGGTAATAGTCTTTTGGGCAGGCCTTGTTAAGGTCTCTGAAATTGATGCAAGCTTGCCATTTGTTTCCTGGCTTTGACACCAAGACCACATTGGCCAGCCAAATCAAAAATTAAACTTCCTGAATGTAGCCCACCTCCAGCAATTTGTCAACTTCACCTTTAATGATCTTGTTCTGCTCGGCTCTAAAATCCCACTTTTTTTACTTGATCGGCCGAGCATCTAGATATACATGCAAAACATGCTCCATGACTGTTGGTGACACCCCGATTTCTTCTGTAGGCGACAAGGCAAAAACATCATTGTTCCGTGTAAGACACGCAACCAACTCCTTTTTAAGTTCTTAGGGCAGGTCGACTGCCACTTGAGTAACAACTTCCAACTAGTCCGGTCATATTTGAACCTCCTCCTCTTCGTAGACCAGGGTGGGTGGCGCCTCCTGGACGACATTGACTTCCATCCGCTGTAACTTTCCGGAGGCATTGACTTCAGTCTTTATTATATCAACATAGCATTTATGTGCTGCCAATTGATCTCCTCAAACTTCCCCGACTTGATCATCCATAGGGGAACTTCATTTTCTGACAGAAGGTAGAGACTACTGTCCTAAACTCATTTAGGGTCAAGCTACCTAAAGTGACATTATAAGCCGAGGGTGCGTCGACCACGATAAAGTTTGATAGGTGCATCCTTACTAGGGGCTCCTCCCCAAAGATATAGCTAATTTTATTTGACCGAGCGGTTGAATTTCATTACTCGTGAATCCATATAGAGGAGTCACCATGGGTTAGAGCTCGCTTGAGTCTATCTGTAGTTGCTCGAACATCTACTTAAAAATGATGTTCACAGAACTACCTGTGTTAACAAAAGTACGAGAAATATTATAATTGGCTATAACAACCTTAATTATTATTACATCATCATGGGGTATTTCTACCCCCTTTATATCCTTGGGTCTGAAGCTAATTTCATGCCCGACCGCCCGTTCTACACTACAGCCGATCACATGAATTTCCAACCACTGAGTGTATGGCTTTCTCACTTAGTTGGAGTCTCCATCAGTTGGACCTCCTGCTATCATGTTGATATTGCCCTGTGTAGCATTATTGCTATTCTCCTCCTGCCGGGTCGGGAGCTTCGGTTGGTTTTGAGCAGGAGTGGGCGTTCGGTCCATTGGTAGTGATGGCATCCTCTGCTATTGCTCGGCCTTGCGATGATCTCTTCTAGCCAAGCCATTCGATCTTCGGTAGGATTTGCGGTTGGACGATAGAGTGCACCGGCGAAATCTCTAATTGCCTCCCTAGTGATTAGCCAGCATGTAGTAATCCCGCATGTCATGGGTGGTTGACTGGTGAGGAGTGCACCACCATCTTGGAGCTTCTTGAGGAGGTTCTTGGTATCTTTCTTGCTCGACCCCCACATGTTTCACGACTTGTCGTCGTGGTTCTTGATGAAGAGGTGAGGGGTTGCTCGGGATCCTCTAGGTGGAGGAGCGGGCAATGCTCGGCGCCGGAGCCAGTGTTGGTGCAGGGGTGTCTTTCCTCTGGGAAGCTTGTGCCTCTTCAAAATTGATGAACTCGGTTGCCCAGTCTAATAGATGATCAAAATTCTTCGGGGGTCTTCTAACCAAGGAGTTGAAGAAATCATTATTGATAAGCTCTTGGGAGAAGATAATCATCAAGATCTCGTTAGTGGTAGAAGGAATGGTCATTGTCGCCT
>JBBMJZ010000089.1:9563638-9574814 GCA_037833815.1 Zingiber zerumbet | reverse complement strand
TCAAATCTAGGGTTAAACGGAGCGATCAAGCCTTGGATTGATTAGGACCGTTCATCCAAGATTGAGCAGATCTGGGCCATCCGTTGAAGATCCGGCTCATCCAACTTAAGGAGGAGTAGATCTGGACCGTAGATGAAGATTAGTACCTTTTGATCCAGATTTGAGTTGTTTTCCACCGTTGATCAAGCCCAGAAGCATGTGGGCCGTTGGATCTGAACTGAGGAGGTTTAAAAGGCAGCGTGAGAAACAACAGTGCTCGGGCTCGGCGTGTCGCGATTTCGCTACAGTGCCATCTTCTTCTTCCTTGCGGCGCCGTTGCTCCCATTCCGATTTCCAGATCTGGTTTCTTCTTCTTCTTCAACGTCAACGATCTCCAGCTGCCGGCGTCCATCTTCCGGTGATCAGAGAGTGCTGAGGGAGGTTTCTCGAAGCGATTTGGGTTCTGCTCACTGCCGCGATCTTGTTGAGGGAGGTTTCCCGAACGACGATCTTCACATCCACCAGAGCTTAGAGGGAGGTCTCCTGAGAGCTACTGAACCTTTTCCGATCTTCATTCCACAGCAAGGCTAGCTTGATTTGATCAGCCAATCTGGTTTGCAAATTTTCAGAATCCTTGCTCTGTTTCTTCGGTTGATGAAATTTCCAGTTCGTGGGAGCTTGAAAGGAGGTTTCCTAGAGCCATGAGCACCTCCTGGCGATAGTTGGAAGCATGGGAGATTCATTGTTGAATGCTTAAGGGGTTCCGAGAGCATTTCTGTTGTGACAGCAGATTGATGAGGAGTTTGAGCTTGGATCTGTGAATGTGGAATGCTTTAGGTTTAGGTTTTACTTTGACTTGTTCATCACCTTGCTCAGATCTGATGATCTGATTCTTTCCTTGCAATTTAGTTCTATTTGAGTTTTCTTATGCAATTTCATTTATGATGTGCTTATTTGCAAGTTTGTTTTCCTTGCACGATGCAATCCAAACCAATGATCAGCTATTGACTTTGTTTGCAATATATTTCTAGATTTGAAGTACTTATTTCAGTTCAGATTAGTTAATGATTAGTTACTAACGAGTGTTTAGCTAGAGTTTGTTTTGTTTAGAATTTTTAGCTACTAACTTGGTGAATTCCTTATTTCTAGTTTTGTTTTGTTTTGAATTCCTTATTGTTGAATCTGATTATGAATTGAGGGGAATACTATTTTGGCTTTAACAAGTTTGTTTGGTGATTGTATTTGTTATTATTGAATTGTGAATGGAGGGATCCGAATTTAATTGAAACTACTTGGTGAGAATGAGTTGGATTATGTTAAGAAGAAAATAACAATTCTCTAATGCTATTCTTGATTTTAGTGGATGACTTCAATTTGTAATTTGAATCAAATGAAAGTGCTTAATTGACTTTGTTCACGAGAGAGTTAAACTTGAATCAATTCTAGGACATGTACACATTCACTAGTTAACCTTGGAAAAATACGACTCGGGACTCCTTACGACACGTGTTTCATTTAGTTTAGTTGAGTTCCTAATTTTTATTAATTTGGAGGGCCTCGTGACATGCAAAATGGCCAACACCAATCGCTAAACTTCATCCTTTGGAAGGTGCCTTCCATAGCCATGGAAGGCACCTTCCATGAATAGTATGAAGGTGCTTCCGAAGGCAAATTTGCTCCTTTGTCCTGCAAAATAATGTTAGTCCAATAAACCAAATAATGTTCTGCAAGACAAGTGTTAGCACAATAATAAGCAATAGTAATTAGTTCATATCCACCCAGGAACCGGAACTAGTCAAGGTCTCAGATTAGGGATATGAAATTGACCTAAACTGGTCTGACGCCTACTGTCCCCTCAACTGAGATGCATCCTCACTTAGTCACTCTCCTCCGGTGACTTACCTTTACTTACCATTTTGCTAGATATCCGATCAACCAGTTGATCTATCTAGACTTCTCGCCGGATATCCGGTTAGCCCATCGACCTATCTAGACTTCTTGCTAGATATCTGGTTGGTCTGTCAACCTAAACCTATCTGGACTTCACACTAGCTATCCGGTCCCGCGGACCTAGCTAAATTTTATAGCTTGGTGTCTGATCCTTTGGACTCATCAATTCCTGTACACTCGGTAAAGCAATTAGACAAACACCACATCTAACTTTAACATATTTGTCATACATCAAAACTAGATTATTAGTGCAACCTGCACCAACATGCAGTAGCTTGCTTGAAGATGAGAAGCAGAGTAGTAGCATGAACAGAGATTTAGTACAGAGGTGAACTGAAAACTGATGATCTGCCATATACCTCGAGCTCCCCTTTTATAAGCATAGTTCGGACAACTGATAAATCCATCGGTCGACTGATACATTCGATAGACTGAAACTCCTATCAATCGATTGAACACACTCCCTTCTTCGCCGAGATCCAATCTTCATGCATTTATGAGCTTTAATGGTTCAATCGACAAATCACCTTGTTTGGTCAACCGAACAATGAACTTCCCTATTCGTTGAGATTCACACTTAATTCTACATTAATGAAGTGATTATTCAGTCTACGTATCCTCGAGTTTGGTTAATCAATCAGTCTACATTCCTTTATTGCTTTGGATCGATCTGATCTATGCCACATCATCAATGTTCAGTCGACCGTTTTATTGGTTCAGTCGACCGATCAGGTGTTGATCAAACTCTATTTTGCCGTGATATGAATTCTAGTCTGAGTTGATGTGATTTGGTTGACCAAACCCTGGGTTCGGTAGATAGATCAGGCTAGTTCCTATAAAATAGAGTTAAATGTAATATATCCCTACAAAACAAAGGTTAGCACAGTATATAGTATGATGTATGAGTAATAATTGATAGTAACACTATCTTGATCTCACCTTGAAAACCTTCCTGGTTTCTTTAGTTGGTTCAGCAACATAGGGTTTGTTCCTTTTCGGAACATGACCTCACTGTCACTCCTCTCCAGTTGCTTACCTCAACCTACCTGCCAAATATTAATCCTCCAGACCTATTTGAACTTTGCTGCTTAGCATCTGATCGACTCACCAGGACTTTCCCTCAATCTTTGATCCTCTAGACCTATAGAGCTTCCTTGCAAAGTGTCGGGTCCTCGCGACGCACTTGGACTTCCTGCCTAGCTTCCATGATCTGCTAAGACTTCCCCGATTGAGTAAACATCCTGCACACTTAGTTAACTTGTTAAATCACAATATGACTTAACTTGAACCTTTGACAACATCAAAACTTAGGTTCGATTATGGTGCACCCTGCTGCACCAACAAATGGTTCGGTCGACTGATCCCCTTGATTGGTTAACCGATCAATTTGGTTTCCCTATTCGTCGAGATCCTCCATTAATGAGCTTTAATTGAATATAATGTTTAGTAGACTGATCTTTGTGTTCGGTCGACTAATCAGGCTAGCTTCCAACTTTGCTTCTAATCGATTTGATCTGTGCCACGTTGACTAGGTTTAGTGGACTGATCCACTGGTTCGGTCACCTGATCAGTTGTCTGACCGGACTTTGCTTTGGTATGATTTTTGGTCTGAGTTGACTTGGTTCGATCGACTGATCTATTGGTTCAGTTGACTGATCAGATCGGTTCCTGCAAAATAATGTTAAATAGAATATCCCTGTAAAATAAAGTTAGCACAGTATAATATATGAGTAGTAAGATGCATGAGTAGTATTTGACAGTAGAATTATCCTGATCTCAACTTGGAAATTTTTTCGATTTCTTCAGTTGGATAAGCGATATAGGGTTTGTTCCTTTCTAGAACACGACCTCACTGTCACTCTTCTCCAGTTGCTTACCTCAACTTACTTGTCAAACATGGTCCTTTAGACCTATTTAGACTTTCTCTGCTAAGTGTCTGATCTCTGATCCACTAACGCTTTTCCTGCAATACTATATTAGCCAATAGTAATAGCAATACAGAACATTATGATAAAACTAAACTTAAATTTACCAAGATCTGCTAGTCCAGTCGACCGCATCCGATTAACCTTGTTTGGAGTTCACTCTTCCAAGACTTCTTGTTACCTAAGTTACCTCCCCCTAGGATTTTCTCCATCTCGCTTCACTCACTAGAACCTAGAGTTACCTCTCTCTAGGGTTTTCTCCATCTGGCTTCACTCACCAAGACTTAGCATTGGACCGGTCCATCAGAGATTCGATATTGGTTCTTCCATACCTATCGAATACTTCTACCTGGCTTCCACAATCTACCGAGATTTATCTTGCCTAGTCGTAACTAGGACTTTCCTTGCCTAACCGTAGTTGAGTTTAGTCACTCGGTTGACTTTTCACCCTTGCCTAGCCGCGACTAGGACTTCCCTTGATCAAGCTCATTTAAACATATTTTTCGAACATTAAAACTATGGAGGTCGATTGCAACAATAATCTCTCCCTTTTTGATATTTGACAAATATATTTAAGTTAGGTCTATTCAAAATATTTAAGTTTCTAACTTAAACCCTTCTTCTCCTCCTTTTGTCACCATAAAAAAAATCTTTCATAAAATATCTTTGATTTATAAGGAATTCCCTAAGTTTTACACCAACAATGGTGAAATACATTTCTTAAAAGCATTCTCAATGTATTGCCTAAGATACTCCCTTACCCTTTTGAAAGATAAATAATAAGATGAATTTAGGGCTTACAACATGGAATGAATATATTTTGAAAAGCATTTGTTAATAATTTGAAAAATTGTTTTGAAGGATTTTTTAACATTTTGCAAATATCCTTTTCAAATATTTTCAAAATACATTTGAAGACAATTTTCAAAAATGTTTCCAAGATATGTTCAAAATATTTTCAAATAATTTTTAAAGAATTCACTAAGTAAAATCTTTCAAGAATATTTTTTATAATGATATTTCAAGACTGAAAATATTTTTACAAAACCAAGATTCTTCTAAAATAATTTTTCAAGTAATATTGTAAGAGTGATTTTAAAAGAATTTGACAAAAAAATATTTGCAAACTCTTTTTATCAAACATCTTTTCAAAAGTTGTTTTCTAAAGTATGATTTTGAAAAATATAAAAGAGATTGCTTGAACTATATTTAAAATAGAATATTTTGAAGTCAAAACTTTTTAAAACTCTTCTCGAAGATAAAAATGATTTTTCAAAAATATTTTATTTTGATTTTTTTAAAAAAATATATATTTTAATATAATCTCTCTCCCTTAATTAGACATTTTTTTGGATATCCCTGTTACCTATAAGGAGGGCATTCCTATATGTGTCTAAGGGTCATGATTGACTTAAAAATCTAAAGACTTAGGTGGTGATCAACAATAGTTTATACCCAATCAATCATCAATCAAAATTTTGGAAATAGATTTAATTTTTCAAAAGCCTTTTTAAAAATATTGTTAATTAACTTTAGTATCTCACTCATTCTAAATTTTCAAATATGGTAATCCTATAGTTGCGTGAGATGACTTTGTTGATTTTAAGTTGTAATTTGAATTGAGTTAAAACTGAGTTTGAATCGAACTTAGATTATTTTAAATTAAGATTAAGTTAATGGTAACTTGAATTAATTTAATATTAATTAAGTTGATTTCTAATCTAATGATTGTTAATTGGTATATAAATTAATTATAATTGTTATGTTAAATTTATATAGGTTGATTTTTTAGATTAATGATTATTTTTTACTTTAATTTATTTTTAATTAATTAAGGATAAAAAATTTACTTTATAATTGTGAGATTGCTTGTTTCAATTAAGGTTGATTATTTATTTAATTGTTGATTAAAGTTTCATAAATAATTAGTTTTGGTTTAATTGATTATGAATTATTAATTAAGAATTAATTAGTTTCCTAGGAATTAATTAGATAAATATTTAAGAAAAAGTTAAAGTACATTATTTATTGATTAAAGTTAAGATTTCAAGTTGAAATTTATTAAGGATTAATTACATGTATTAAGTTAAATTTTAATGATTAATTTAATTAAGTTAAATTTATTCAGTATTCAAATTGGGTTTTATTTTAGATTATGAATTACTTAAAAATTGTTTGAGTTTAAATTACTTTGAATTTGATTAATTCTTAAATTTGATATTATTGATATTGGATTCATTAAGTTGATTAACATAGTCAATAAATAATTAATTTAGTTTTAATTTAGTTATTAAGTTAAGTTATGTTTTAATTTTAAGTTTATAATTTTAGTTGAGTTTTAATTTTTTAATTTAAATTAGGTTTAATTTGTTTAAAGTATTTTTTTAAAATTAATTTTATATTTAAGTTTTTAAGTAATTTTAATTTAAGTTTTAAAGTAATTTTAAATTAAGTTTTTAATTTTAATTAAAGTTTTTAATTAATTTTAATTTAGGGGTTTAATTAATTATAATATAAGTTTTTAATTAATTTAAGTTTTTAATTAATTTTGATTAAAGTTTTAAAATTAATTTTGAGTTAAATATTTAAAGTTTATTTTAAGTTAATAATTTTAAGTTAAGTTTGAAGTTTATGTTTAAATTTTTAATTAATTTTAATTTTATGTTAAGTTAATGAGTCAGATTTACGTTTTAACTTAATGTAAGGTAAAGTTAATAATTTTAGTTTAAGTTTTAATTAAATTTTTAATTTAGTTATGGTCAAATTAATTTTAATTTTAATTTTTAATAAGTTAAGTTTTAATTGATTAAGTTTAATTAATTCTGGATTTAAGTTTGAATTTTAATTTTCAAAATTAATATTGATTAAATTTTAACTATATCAAAATTAAAGAGTTAATTAATTTTGATTAATTTAGAATTAATGTTTTATTTAGGTTAAGTTAAAATTGATTCAACTTATCAACCATGTTATTTAACCCATGTTATATTTAAACTTAACTTTGTGTTAATCAAATAAGTTTTCTAAGGATAAGTTTTCAGTCAGTGGCGAGACATATGACCTTCTTATGTATCAACGGTGGACCATTTTCTAAATACTTTCCAAAATAATTATGCCAAAAGAACTTAATACTAGGTTTTGATCTAACTAGCTCATGTTTGATTAGGGTAGCTTCAGTCAAATCCACTAGGTCTAGTACACCAGGTAGAATACACATGATTTAGCCTAGACGTGCCTTCGATAAAATTTTCTTAACATACTATCATCCAAATTCATTCCAATGCAATGTTATTAGGGTTGGTTAAACCTTTTGTAACTAACCATTCTAAACTAATAACATGCATGACACGGTATATAACAAGTAATTTATGCATGATCATGACAAGTCAATCAATTCAAATAAGTCATATTATGATTGTTGTTCTTTTTGTTGTTGTTATTATTATTATTATTATTATTATTGATAAGTTTTATAGTTAAAGGATATATGATTATAATTAAGTTTGTGGAGTTTGAGTTTTTGATTTAGGTTTGACTTAAACTTGTAACTCAAGTCTAGATTTTGTGAATTAGTAAAATTATTAATTAACTTTTCTAATTTATCAATTTTATTTTTCAAAATATTATTTTTTTATAGTTTTCTTAAATTTGGATTTGTATTTTTAAATTTTAAAAAATATTTTCTTTGTTATTTATTTTCAAGGTAGAAATTTCAATTTTTATAAGTCAAAAATTTATTTTCCAATTTATTATGTTCAAAGGTTAAAGGATTAATTTTTTAATTTTTATAATTAAATTTCTTATTTTTATTTTCCAAATTTTTAGTTAAATTTTATTTATTATTAATTAATTTTAGATAATTATCATTTAGATTTAATTTTAAATTATCTTGAATAAACGGATTTTGATTAACTTGATCTAGGTTTGGGTTGATTAAATTAGTTAACTCTTTATTAGTTAAGTTATTTTTGTTAAACAATGTTAATGTAGGATTTTCATGCATTTTTAAATTCATATTACAATCTAAATCAGAAAGATCTAAATACATTTTTAAATTCATATTACAATCTAAATAAGAAAGATCTAAAGTATGCAAATTATCATGTAAAATAAATTTATTTACCTTATTTGCTCCCCTGAATCCTTGTTTCTTCTTTTTGAACATTGATTTTTGTAATGTCCCATCTTTTTGTACTTGAAGTATTTGATGGGGTCCTTCCTTTTTCGGACTCTAGGCATCGGTTCCTCCTTTGCCTCTGGTTGTGCGGATTGGTTCTTTGGACATTTACTTTTATAGTGTCATTTTTCACTGCACTTGAAACATGTTTTATGATCCTTAAATTTTGAATTGACAATTTTACCTTTTGAATCCTCGGTAGGATTCTCCCCCTTGACCATTGCAGTCTCGGATTCGGGCTTGGACACTCGTTCTGACTCGAGTTCGAATCCATCAGCCTCCTCCTCTGCCATTAGTGCAATGAAGTTGATTTGGTCTTGCTCTCCTTTGTCTGACTCTGAGGATAACTCTCCATATTCGAACTCACTTTTTCCATGATCTTCTAGCCTTGATAGAGTTTCGTGAAGCTCAATCAATTAGGTCTATAACTCAAATGCATTCTCGTAATCTTCTAATTGATACAAAATTTTATTAGGTAAAATACTAATTAATATATCCATTACCTTTGTGTTTACTTCTGAGTTTCGAGAAGGTTGTCTCAGTGCAATCCAGTTGTCGAAATTATTGCTTCTTACAAAATATTCCATCATTCACTTCCAGAAATTGAAATAGACTTGATCGTGACGTGGAGGGTCATAGATGCTTCTCCTTTCTTGATAGGATGTCGACATTCTTGTAAGAAAAAGAATTTTCTAAGACTTTCGTTTTGGGATTAGCGGTATGAGATAAAGAATAAAAGAATATTACTTAAGAATTAAAGAAAACACTTTTAAAGAAAAAGAAAAAGTTTTTTGAAATTGCTCAAAAAATTGTTAAGTTACTTTAAAGCTACTAGACTCTGATACCAATTGAATGATCGGTAGGGAGCGATAGAGAGGGCTGAATATCGCTCCTTAAAACTTTTTCTTTTCTTGTAACATAAAACCAATCAGAATAAGCAGTGGAAAATAGAATAACAAAAGAAAGACAAGTGACTCAGGTGATTACTTAGTTTGGAGCCTATGTCGACTCCAACTCCAAGACCCGCGTCCTTAATTGTATCGTTGGGCGATTCACTAAAACTCTTCTTTTCGAAATCTTCGGAAAGAAGCAGTGCGTACAATATGGAGAATGTAAGTTAGAACAAACTACTATCTTTTAGAAATTAAAACAATACAAGCATAAACAAAAATTATACCGACACTAGATAGAAGATGAAGCTCGGTCGGTACTTCTAGATGGAGCAGCTTGCTTATGAAAGTGAAGCTTAGAGTAGCAGAATGAATAGGAGATTTTCACAACATTGACTTCAAAATTGATTACTCGCCTCGGACCTTGAGCTTGGCTTATATAAGCCTTGATCGGTCAACTGATAATTTGTTCGGTCGACTGATCAGTTCGGTCGACTGATAAACCCTTCGGTCGACTGATCCATTCGATCAACCGAACCTCTTATCAGTCTATCGAACCTTGTGCTTTCCTTCTTCACTAAGATCCGATCTTCACACATTAATGAGCTTTAATGGTTCGGTCGACTAATCCTCTTGATCAATCGACCGATTAGTCTAGTTTCCCTATTCTTCTAGATCCTCCATTAACGAGCTTTAATTGCATTTAATGTTCGGTCAACCGGTCCCTATGTTCGGTCGACCGATCAGGCTAGCTTCTAACTTTCCTTCTGATCGATCTAATATGTGCCACATTGATTAGGTTCGATGACCAATCCACTAGTTCAGTTAACCAATCAGTTGTTTGACCAGACATTGCATGGTCTGATTTCTAGTTTGAGTCGACCTGGTTCGATCGACTGATTACTAGTTCGGTCGACCGATCAGGTCGGTTCCTGCAAAATAATGTTAAACAGAATATCCCTGTAAAACAAAGTTAGCACATGATAATATATGAGTAGTAAGATGCATGAGTAGTATTTGACAGTAGAACTGTCCTGATCTCAATTTAGAAACATTCCCGGTTTCTTCAGTTGGGTCAGCGATTTAGGGTTTGTTCCTTTCTTGAACACGACCTCACTATCACTCTTCTCCAGTTGCTTACCTCAACTTACCTGCCAAATATGGTACTCCAGATTTGTTTAATCTTTCTCTGCTCAGTGTCTAATCTCAGATCTACTAAGACTTTTCCTACAATACTACATTAGCCAACAGTAATAGTAATACTGAACACTAAGGTAAAACTAAACTTAAATTTACCAAGATCCGTTGGTCCTCCATCCGATCAACTTTGCTTAGAGTTCACTCCTCCAAGACTTCTCGTACCTAAGGTTACCTCTCCTAGTATTTTCTCCATCTGGCTTCACTTAAACCTAGAGTTACCTCCCTCTAGAGTTTTCTCCACCTGACTTCACTCACCAAGACTCAACATTATATCGGTCCGGCAGGGATTCAATATTGGGTCCTCCAGACCCATCGAATCATTCTACCCGACTTCCACAATCTACCGAGATTTCCTTTGCCTAGCCGCAACTAGAACTTCCCTTGCCTAACCGCAGTTAGGACTAGTCACTTTGTTGACTTCTCATCCTTACCTAGCCATGACTAGAACTTTTCTTGATCAAGCTTATTTAAATATATTTGTCGGACATTAAAACCTTAAAAATTGATTGCATCAATATATACATATGCATGTAAAATAATATAAACTAATACTAAGTTATGAAACTTTTAATACGAAACTAAAAACAAATTAAGTTTAAAAGGTTTTTGAAATGTTTTTTAAAAGATTTTTCAAATAAGTTTAAAATTAAGTTTTAAAAGGTTTTTGAAATGTTTTTTAAAAGATGTTTCAAATAATTTTAAAATTAAGTTTAAAAGGTTTTTGAAATGTTTTTTAAAAGATTTTTCAAATAATTTAAAAATTAAGTTTTAAAAGGTTTTTGAAATGATTTTTAAAATATTTTTCAAATAATTTTAAGATTAAGTTTCAAAAGGTTTTTGAAATATTTTTTAAAAGATTTTTCAAATAAGTTGAATTAATTTGTTGAATTTTATTTCAGACTAATTTTAGTCTAAATCCATCTCACCCGATTCTAAGTTTTCAATCAGGTAATCTTAAGTAGTTTTGTGAGATGGTTGTCTTTGATTTAGGTTATTTCTAAGGATTAATTTACATTTGAATTAAACTCAGGTTTTCCAATTAGTCAATTAACTAT
>JBBMJZ010000089.1:9502641-9513707 GCA_037833815.1 Zingiber zerumbet | reverse complement strand
ACATCAAAATACAACTCGAGTCAGGTCAACTCGAGTCGGGTCACCCAGGTCAACCTTGACCTAAGGTTGCACCAACAACTAGATTGCTCCAACAGTGGTATCTTGAGAGGTGGCGCGGGTGACATGTGGCATGCATGCGCATTTGTATATGATGCACGGTGTATCTGTGGAGATATATCTGCATACATATCTTGTAGTTACTAGGTACATGTGATTGTGATATGTTGCACTCGTTTGAGATATGATTGTTGCGTATGGTTGCTATGCTTCATACATGTTCATTATTATACATGTATATGTATCGTCTATATTGCTCAGGTGTTACGAGCAGATCTGTTGTTGATCGCTAGTGAGTTTGTTGATCACTATACCGTATGTGTCAGGTGCAGATTGGGTATGTGCATTTTTTATGTTAGTTATGATTATGTGTGATCATTATGTTAGATATATTTAGGTGCATTGATTATGTTGTATATGATCATGTTCTTATTCCCTACTGAGACTGTATATATTGATCTTCATATTTTCTATAGACTATGCACTATCTTGTCTATTACTCGTTGAGTGACCCGCACTCACTACCTCGTTTGTGTATTATTTTTTTCTCAAGTAGTAGGTAGATGATTGTGGAGTCGCTTAGAGTATCTAGTCTATCGGTCCCACATCACATCCGAGGATGGTTTCTGGTTTTATTTCCTATTTTACTTGCATTACGTTTTATGGACTTGGCATTGTAGAACTTGATTTGTTTTTGGAGTTTTGCTATATAGTATCTTGTATTTGTTTTGTTGTGGTTGTATAAATTGCCTAGTCGGCTAGTAGTCTGTCATTTTTGTTTTATGGACTTTCCTTTCATTTTCCGTTGTATTTTTAGTACAGTCGTGTGTGTTGTTTATTATACAACTGCGTGTTATGATCATTTTATTCCAGCCGAGTGGGTTGTGTATATAACTGCGTGGTTGTGTATATTCCAGCCATATCGACTGTTGATTATAGCTTGTAAGTAGCCTTGTGGCATTGTATATATATATTTTATTTGTCATTGTTACAGAAGAGATGTTGTCTGTTTGTTGAGCAGGGATTCCTTTGGGGCGTGACACGTTGAGTTGGACTCGAGTATGGATTCGCTTTTAACTTGATCCTCTAGCTCCATCAACTCCTCGTGAAGCTTGGTTAGATGAGTCCAAAACTCATAGGCATCTCGATGTTTTCTAATTTTACATGTGATTTCATTAGGTAGTAATTTTATAATTGAATTTTACCTTTCTGTCTACTTCAGTGTTTTGGGTTGATCGCCTCAATGTCATGCCACCATCGAAGTCGTTTATAAGGATGAAGCTTTCCATCTGCATCCTCCACATATTGAATTTGTGCCTCTTGTACATCTCATATGGAGGTGGTTTGTTGACATTTAACCCATTCAATTCTTTATACACCATTTTTTAGCACTAAAAGAAAACTCACAAAGATTCCAATACTATGTCCTGAGGTAAGTAGTGCAGGAGATAAAGAAATTACTTGAGTAGTATTGCATGAATTTTGAAAAAAATAATAATAAAATAAAAAATAATAATAATAAAATATTATGACAAATTTTATCAATGAGATATTTTACCAATTCTGACTAATGGTGAAAAAATAAAAGTGTAAGAAACAAGAATTTTTGAATGAAAAAAAAATTAGAGGGAAAAGAAAATGAAAGACGTATAATTTTTCTCAAAAAGGAACCCCCTGCTCGATTGGTGGTTTCACCAATTCAGAGCGACCTTATTTTGATACCACTTGTTGAATTGAAATGCACATGAGAGAGGGAGGGGGGTGAATCACATGGTTTTAAAAAAACTTGTCTATTTTGTTTTAAAAACAATAGTACACTGAGGAAAAAGAAATAGATGGAAATGAACAAAGACATGAACACAAGGATTTACTTGGTTCGGAGCCTTCAGCAACTCCTACTCCAAGACCCAGGTCCCGCGGACCTATTAATAGGCAATCCACTAAATACCTCTTCCAAAATCACCTAAAGAGGGGATCAAGTACAAAGAGTCGGAAAAGTGTAACGCACTACACTTCCCGTTTGCAGAAATTAAGTATAGTAATGAATTCGTTGCCAAACACTATTTGTAGTCGGTCAGTTTTAGCTCGGTGTTTAGGTAGTTTCTTAGTGGCTGTCGAACGTAGTAGAGTCGTAGTAGAGTAGCAGCAGCAAGCCAGAGTAGTTGAAAAGTCGTTCAGACACGTAGAATCTCATATAGAAGTTAATGATGAAGCCTTGGGCAAAACATCCTTTATTGAGCATGGAATGCATCTTCCATAGCTTTAAAGCCGCCTTCAATGTGAGAAATCTGATCCTGAACCATCCATTCCTTATCTGCGACGAAGTCTAAATTTTATCCTTTGGAAGACGCCTTCCAAAGTATTGAATGTGCCTTCCATAGTACTGAAGGCGTCTTCCATGAATAGTGTGCAGGCGTCTTCCATACCATGGAAGGCGCCTCAGACATTGTTTATCTAAGGTTTTTTGTGCTTCTTTTGCCCTGCAACAAGTGTTAGTTCAATAACCTACAAGATAATATCAGCATAATAATAATAAGTAGTAATTAGATCCTGTCTCCCTAAGACCAGGATCTAGTTAGGGGCTCAATTTAGGTTTCCGAAATGAACCTAAATTGGACCAACACCTACTGTCCCTTCGAACGAGGACGCGTCCTTACTTAGTCACTCTCCTCTTCGGAATCGCACATCCGATCTTCTCCAATCGTGACTCGCACAACCCAACCCTGGCTAGAATCCCACATCTGGACTTCAACCTGTCGGGAATTGAACATCTCGACTTGTTAGAATCACACATCCAGTCTTCAACTAATTAGAATCGACATCCTTACTGGGTGCCGGAATCATACATCTAGTCTTCAACCAATCAGGAATCAAATATCCTGACTGGGGTTAGTCAATCTTACATACTCTGTAATAAAATTAGATCACAATACGTCTAACTTTAATATATTTATCATTCATTAAAACTCAGATTTAACGACTGATATTTACTGCACCAACACATTGAGCCACAACATTTATAGTAGTTAAAGGAAGGTGAATTAGGCAGGTAAAATGTGAAAGATGATATATGGTATGAGCTGAGTTGAAGTCAAGTTGTGGATGGGTTGTGAAAGTTGAAAAACGTGTAACTATGAGAGTGGGTAGTTTTCAACCTATGTGAATACTCACTCATTAAGATAATCATAATCGACACTCTATTCGACTGAAGGGTGTTCCTAGTTGATTAGTAAACTAATTTGATTAAAGAGCCGACTCAGGATTGGTATATATCTTGAAAATAAAACATTGTTTTTGGATTTTAGTTAACTAGGCAATCAATTGATGACTTAGAGAAATCCAGAAGTATTCGTAGAGTTGACACACTAAAATTACAATGGTCAAATGACTTAGGGACATTATAGGAAATCAATCGACTAATGATAGAAGTCAAACCTTTTCTCCCTTCATAAACTCCCATTGTCGTCTTCTAGACTGGCATTCGGTCACCATCTATGCCAAACTCAAGATCAAAATGACCACCTTTTTAACTCTTAATCTTGATTATATATTTTCTTAATAAGCCTTAGATGACTTGTAAGTATGCACTATAAACTAGAATAGCATATATGATTAAAAATATATTGAACGAAGAAATCTAATCATTTTATTTTTTATCATATAGATCTAGGAGGTTGCCATGAGCAAGTTTGGGGGACCGAAGGTGATTCCGAGTGCACCGGATACAAAGCTTACTGAATCAATTGCAACACTGATGGGAATGCATGCTACAAAAGATAGAGTAATGCCAGATACATCAATAGTCGAATCTGTATCCTTGTACAAGTCCACAGTCACTACATGGGATGAACCTGAGGTTGGCGAATGAAAGTTGGCCTTAGGTGTAATAGGATGTCTTGTTAGTGTACATAATCATATATATACAAAGGTTCTCCCCATTGGTTGTTGGAACAATGCGAGTTAGGTTGGGCCTCAATTCAATATAGCATTTAATTTACATATTTTTAATATACTAGCTAGGAGTAAAGAAAAAAGATTTGATAGAAAACTAAAAGGACATTCCTTTTTTAAATATTATCAGAATAGAACCTAACCCATAATTTGATATTCCAAATACCTCATTGTGCTCCATTATGAATTAATTTTGATCAAAATTGCACCATCTTAAACTAGTATTGATCAAAGTTGCTCGAACTTTTGTATAAAATTGTTCATAACAAATCCAAAAGCTATATTAAGATTTGGTGGAGATCCAAGAATCTATAGTCGTTGAGTTTTGGATTAAGTGCCTTTTGTACCAATTGTTCATAAAATCATGATAATAAAGTGCAAAAAACTACAAAAAAAAAAAAAAACTATATTTATTTCATCACTTTCTTAACCGAACGAACCTCTCTCTCTCTCTCTCTCTCTATCTCTCTACATTAATTATTGATTTTTTTGTTTCCATTATGATGACTTTTCTTTAATAAAATAATAATATTTTTTTTTAATAGAAAATAAAGTAAAAAAATACATTTATCCTTCTCTTTTAAAAATTATCAAAACGGACATCATCTATAATTTTCTATCTAAAACATTCATGTGCAGCTTTTCTCTGTATCATCTTGGAGCCCAATTGAGAATAAAAATGTATTTTAGATTTTAAAACAATTATAAGCGACGTACTATTTTGATAATTTTTTTAAAAAGAGCACACTTATAATGATATAGATAATTATAAATGCTCTTTTAATATTTTGCCAAAATAAATATTATATATATATATATATATATATATTCCTTACCATCCTTTATATCCTGCACGAATAAATATAAAATTTATCACAGGAATGAAATATAATTATAATTAAGAATTATGATTAAGTAATTTAATTTATTTTAATTTAAAATTCAAAATGATATGAGAATACATTCCCTTTTAACCGTTGGTGAGTCGTTTTCAACGACCAACCAAATTAATTATGTGAATTTAACACTAACAACTCTCATCTACAATAAACAATAATGTGTTATGGGTTTAGATCCCCATAAATTCATTATTAATTTGCTCACATTACATGTGGCATGCACTATTCTTTTAGTGTAAAATGGGTACCATAGTGTCGGGTAATTATACACTGACAGAGATTTTTTTTATTTTTTTTTAAGTATATAAGGATTGGCAAATAAATTTTTGACTTTAAAATACTGGACTGATTCAATCACTATAAGCACTTCCTGATTTGATCAATTTTTTATAGAACTTAATTGGTCACTTCAGATTTAATAGAATTAAATTAAATATTTAATATCAATTAAAAAAAATGAGGCGCCATAATTAAATTAAAACATAATAATATAATTAAGATTTTTAAAAAGTCTACAAAGTGTAATTTAACAGTAAAACAATATGTTTTTGAGTTGTCATGATATTAATTATTTTAGTTCAGTAGGTCATACTTACGCATCCTACTCCAAGTCAATAGGCCATACTCATGTCGGGTACTCTAATGAGGAGTCTTTAATTATACCAAGGACAAATTCAGTACGATTCCCTACTCAAGGTTCCCTTTCTCGACTCTTGCTATCCATTTGGCTCCACCACCTAATTAAGCTCTCTATATAATTCGGTCACCCGAGCTATCCATCTAGCTCAGCCTCCCAAACTCTTTGTTCAATAATGCCCTCAATTTCGTAACTTACGATCCGAATAAGAACCTCTGGTTCAATATACAGTGCTCTCGAGTTCGGGGATTAATTTTTGACGGACAAATATTCTCGAATAAAAAACCTCTTCTACTTCTTACAATTCTAATAAAAACCTCTTGTTCAATAGTGCTCTCAAGTTCAGGGATTAATTTTTGACGGATAAATACTCGAATAAAAAACTTCTTTTACTTCTTAGTTATTTAATGGTCGACTATAAATTGATCTTGTAATTTATCTGCCTTCATATAACATAGCGACAGACTATGAAGAACATTTGAGATGAGTGTTAATGAAGTAAGATGGAGAGGAAGACATGTGGGTAAGAGAGGTAGTTTGGTCATTTTACTATAGCCCTTTGATTTAGGGCATTGTTCATTGAAAGAAAGAGGCCTTCTTCCTTTGTGTTTCTCGGCAGCCATGCTTCTTGGTCAGAAGAAGCACGCCACTGCACTCGTGTGAGATACGACAAATAAAATAATAAGAGTTAATTAAGAAATTACCTTATCCGATTTCTTAAGAATTTTTAGAAATTTTTCTAAATTTTAAAGGAGTTTTTTTATACGCTATGGGAATAAATGGGATAGAATGAAAGTCTGTTTAAGCTATCCAATTCAAATAAGGAAATATTTATTTTCCTAAATCCATTTTCTTTCCCTTTGCAAATTCCTGTGCTCTAGACGCAGCCCCTCTCCCTTCTCTCCTCATCGTCGTCGATATCTCCATCCTCCTCTCTTCATCGTCGGATCGCCGATCCACCATCGCCGGAACCTGAGTGCTACCCGACGCCGCCGCCCCTTCACGTGAGGCAAAATCAGTGACGCCACAACCATTGCCGATTCCTCATTCTCTTATTCTTGCGTCTACGTTGCCCGATTCGCCTGACGCCACCGATCTTATCTCACCTACCGCCACAAGCGCAACTGTCAATGTCATGCCTCCCTCTCCTCGTCACGAGTCCAGCCCAGATGTTGCTTCCTGCTCACGAGCAACCAAAGCTGGACACCGACCCTCTCTAGGTTGTTTGGCATTGAAGTTGAACTCCATTATAGATAATGTCGTCGTTGTCGTGGTCACTACCGGAGAGTTGAGCTGCCACCTGCCACCTCCCTTCACCTGCCAACATAGTCGTGGCCACCACCTCCTTACGCTATAGTCGTAGCCACCAGTAGGCACCGATTTTTGAAGTTGTGAGTTTTGACGATAGACAAATTCACTGTTGTCAATCATTGCTCTGACATCACTGCTGGATCTTTGATCATGAGCCACCATCATCCATCATCGGATAGGGTAAACCCTAACTAAACTGCATTGCCTTACTTTAATTGATAGAATGAAATGCATGATTAACAGAAAGGTTAATTGAATTTGGTTTCTATTTGAGGGATCTAATTATTAGATTAGGGTTAATGATATGATTAGAACCCTAACGTAATTAATTGAATGGATTAAACTAGGGTTGAACATGGGTTAGACCAAGTTTAATCATGTGATCAAGTTAATTGGATTAATTGATAAACGAGTTCAATCAATGCTACCCAAATTTTATTTGGGATTTGATTTAGTTATTTACTTCATATGTAATTAGCTAAATACAAAATATGATCGTAGGACTTTGATTCGGGATGAGCATCTCAACATGAGATTTATTTGACACGAGCTACACATTAAATGCGAGTACTTTCTTCCCTTGCTTTTATAATTCATTGACCTTAGTGCATGATCCTGTTATTTGTATTCATTGGATAGTATTTTACCTTGATATCCACCCATGTTACTTCCTGAGTTGGACCTTTCATTGCTTGATCTTATATTTTAGTCTATTTTGATATTCATGCAGTCTTATTATTATCCACGGTATTTGTGACCATTTATGTTTTGACTATTATGATAGCAATGCTATTCGTAGCATCGATTTATAATATTGAGCAAAGATACCCACTTGACATTTATTCATGCCTGAGTATTAGTAGGACCATACCATAGTGTAGGATATCGAGTATCTTACTTGATCCTTGTTAGTTATTCCGGCTCAAGCCTATACGTTAGTAAGGTCATATTGTAGTGTAGGATGTCGAGTATCTTACGAGGCCTTGTTTGTTATTTAGGTTCATGCCTAAACGCTAGTGATCAGGTTAGACTTTCTATCAATACATTGTTATACCTGGTCGACCATTGTCTCTCTTTCATAGTTGAGAGAGAGTTGTCAGCAACCATTGTTATACTTGATATATAGTAGTGAGACCATACCACAGTGTAGCTAGACGAATTCATTCTTGAATGTGATTGTTAATGCTTACTTATCATTGCTATTTGTACACTTAGATATCTATCTTCCCATGGAACCATCCATGGTAGAGTATTCTTCCGCAGACAATGGTTGTTTTTTTATCTTATCTGCCCACGAGACGATTCGTGGTAGAGCGTTCTTTCATATTCAATGATTGTTTATTTATCTTGTCTGTCCATGGGACCATCCATGGTAGAGCATTCTCCTACAGACAGTGACTTCTTAGATACCCTAACTGCCCACGGGTTCATCCGTGGTAGAGGATTCTCCTGCAGTTAATGGCTGAGGAGCTAGATAGCTACTGTAACATCCCTAGTTTTTTTTATATGTATATATATACATCCAAGTATGCGGACGTCCCGAATCTCAAATTAATTAAGGTACATAAATAGTTCTTTAAAACATTAACTACTAGCAACCTTATGTACTGGTCATACAATTCAGAATTATTCTTTAAAGGAAAATATTTAACTAAGAGGAAACTTAATTGGAAGGTCTTTAGATTATGTTGCCATTGTCCCAACTTTGCTCACCCATCAATGCCTCCTGCCTCATTCGCCTCATTACCTGAAATAGTTAAAAATCAGTGAGTCAAAAGACTTAGCACATTCAAATCATATCATGCATTAGTTTATCTCTATATCCATGTGTCCTAACGGGAAACGTGCCTAACTAAACCCTTCATTCATATAAAAGCATTTTCCGCATAAGCATACTAAAGCATGAATATAAACATATTACGTGCAAGGGCATACACTTGATCATGAACATAGAAGCATAGACATGAGCATGAACATACTTAGTCATAGACATATCCATATATGAATATAAACGTGAACATGAACATAAGAGTATAGGCATGAATATAACCATACACATAAACATAAGCTTTCATGGTTTGACGCACTCCCTGAGCATAAGTCCTCGGATCATACCACCGTCCCATATATGAAGTTAACTAATTTCTTAGGTAAACTTCTTGGGCTTGCTCGGGACATATCTTACCTATCCCCTACTCCTACCATAATTGGTAGGGATCCGAGCCTTGGAACGGACACTCCTACCCATACATACTTAAACTTATACTATGGTATAAGCTCCCCGAGCTTGCCTAAAGCATATCTTACCTATACTTAAACTTATAATATGGTGTGAGATACTTGGGAGGGGATCCCAGGATCAATTCTTGAAGCTCCCCTGACAAAAGGTATCCACACCCGAACCTTGGAATGAGAGTGATACACAGTACTCGGATCGCAACTTGGTAGCTCCCCAGGGCATAGGATTTCCCCAGATCGACACTTGGGAAGCTTTCTGAGCTTAGGTCACCGGAACATATCCTCCCATATATACATAACTAATATTATGGTAAGCTTCCCGAGCTTGGATCCCTAGAACATATCTCATCCATACATAACTAAATCTATGGTAAGCTTCCTGGGCTTAGATCCCCGGAACACATTTTATCCATACATACATAACTAATTTAGCTAGTAAGCTTTTCGGGCGTAGGTCCCTGGATCTTAACTGGGTAGGTGGCCAAGACATGTCATGGGTACCTAGGTCACACTAGTTATCCTTGAATATAATATAAATGTAAACATGTGCATAAATGAAAACAACATCAATTCATGAGCATGGACATAACATAAATAGGTAGATAAATAGAATTATGTACCTAAACACGTGATCACTATATAAGCATGAGTAAAAACATGTACCCTAACATAAATATGATCCCTACATAGGCATGAACATAAACTTATAAATACATGTACTCATGATCCCTACACAAGTATGAAGCATAAGCATAAACATGTGCATAACCAGGATCTTTTCATGAGCATGAGCATAAGCATGAGCATAACCATAAATATGCACCTAACATATACTTGATTTCTTCATATATAGATATGGACATAAACATAATCATGTACATAACATAAACAAGATCCCTTCATAAGCATGGGGCTTAAACATAAATATGAGCATAAACCTAAGTAGGATCATTTTATGAGTATGAACATAATCAAATTAAATTCAACCTTACCTAACTATAATCTAAAAGTACATGTAGCATGTAAAGTTGTGATGATGACAAGCAAGAAGAAAACATAAGCCTATCTAAACTAGAAATCCGAAAGTATAGATATAGCATGTATAGTCATCGTGATAAGATTAAGTAGAACATAATCACAACTAACCCCAATCCGTAACTCATCTCATCTAGAATCCGAAATCTCCTAGAGCGCATAAGGTTATCATGATAAGGAGTAAAAATAAACACAAGCACACTAAACTGAAATTCCAAAATCATGCATATAGCCTACTAAATTACCATGATGTGAAGCAAGAATAAACACAATATACTAAACTAAATTTCCAAAATCCTACATATGGCCTACTAAATTACCATGATGTGAAGAAAGAGTAAACATACTAAACTAAATTTTGAATGCTAACATGTAACCTATAAAAATTATCATGCTAGCTAGGAAATAACAACATGAACACAACTAAACATATTTCAAAATCTAACATGTAATCTATAAAAATTATCATGCTAGGAAATAACAAGAACATGAGCACAACTAAACATATTCTGAAATTTAACATGAAATCTATAAAATTATCATGCAAGGAAATAACAAGAACATGAGCACAACTAAACATATTCGGAAATCTAACATGTAATCTTTAAAAATTATCATGCTTGGAAATAAACAAGAACATGAGCACAACTAAACATATTCTGAAATCTAACATGAAATCTATAAAATTATCATGCTAGGGAATAACAAGAACATGAGCACAACTAAACATATTCCAAAATCTAACATGTAATCTATAAAAATTATCATGCTAGGAAATAATAAGAACATGAGCACATCCAAACATATTTTGAAATCTAACAGGAAATCTATAAAATTATAATGCTATGAAATAAAAAGAGTATGCGCACAATTAAACCCAAATCCGAAAACCCAACTAATCTAGAATCTGAAACCTACATGGAGCATATTGTTGGTCC
>JBBMJZ010000089.1:9256520-9274644 GCA_037833815.1 Zingiber zerumbet | reverse complement strand
CAAACAATTCAAACTCAAACAGACAAAATAAATTAAATAACTACAAAACTAACTTAAATTACCATCAAGTCTACTATAATTATAAAAGTAATCGATATAAACCTAAACTTAAATAAAAAAGATCAATAATTCAAGGGAGACTCCAAATTAGTTGACACCTCTAAAATCAATAAACTTACTCGGAAGGGTAATTAGGATTAATCCAAAAGGGATACAAGTTTAACTTGATCAATAGCACTGGAGAAGTTTTAGATGATGTCTATGCATATTTAGGAAGATATGACTTCGACCTGGTGCATTTGGCTTAGTGGAACTAACTAAAGCTACCCCTTACTAATCCTAACTAGTTAGACCAAAGTTTTACCATTAAGTTCAGTGGATAGGACCTCTCTCTTAGGGTCCAGGACTATATCCTATATCGAGTCCTGACTACCTGCATTCTGCTAACCACATCTCGTGATATTGCGATGATGCGGTCATCTCATTCATTCTTTCTGTATACACTATGCCAGCATCTTGACATCGACATTGCATTACACATATTCCACAATGGCATTCATGCATCCAGTCTAGTTACTAGGCTACAGTTTCACATGTCATACTGTCATATTTTGACATATATATTTTCAGCCATATGGGTAGATATTATGCAGGGTACGACCACTCCCCTTAGCACATATGATGAGATTGGTCAGCGTCAATTTGCATTAGTGCATATAGACATCACTGCTCAATGTGGACTTGCTTGGAGAGCAGGACCACAGCTAGATATACCAAGTGAGGTCGAGGACGATTTCTCACCTATCATTCTGGTCGAAGGGGAGGAGTTGCCAACATTCACGGAGGAGCTCTTAGAACATCCTCTGACTCCAATCTAGCCCTCGACCCTGACCCAACCCTCGACCTTACTATCCGTCGAGGACCAACTAGCTTGACTCGAGGAGTTCTCCACATAGCTTCGGCAGTCAGTCTCGAATGGATTCAGCGCCATTCAGGGAGAGTTGACTACTGGCTTCTCTACTCTCCGAGAGGAGATGACCACCGGCTTTCAGCAGATCCTACGGACTGTGCAAGCGCTTGAGTAGCCTCCACCACCTCTAGCTGATGATGATCAGCTCTGACCTTATTTATTATACAGTACATATTTTGGATGTTGTGACTGTTTGGACATCTACTATTTGCCACTCTTTACCTCTGTTGCTTGTTCAAACCAAGAATGTGTTTTATATAATAGGCTTGCTGTTTTCAAAACATTTTCCAAACAATTTGCAACTTCTAGGAAAAATTTCTTATATGTTCTTAAAATTCCCATTTCCTTAAAATTGTAAAATTAATTTTAGCCTTAGACTAGACCAAATCCATAGAAAGCATGTTTCTATATATCTAGGACTTGAGCATTTCATAAACACACTAGGTCTACCTTGATTGTGTATTTAAAAATTTAGAACGATGTGAGATGTATATGCAGATTACTTAGACTTCAGATATTTATATCAGTACATTAATACAAGTCTGGGTAAAAAATACCAAACACTACAGTGATCAGGTTAAGTAATCCAATCTTAGTCAAATAATAACTGAAAATAATTACTTAACTTGATTAACCAAATAAACACTATTATCTTCTAATAGTTAGTTGGTAACTACCGGTTAGACATTTAAGGATAATTTATGGATGCCTACTATTTTTAAATAATATCAGCTCCAGGGGAACATATTTGAATAATAATTTGATCTATCAAAAATTCCATTTTGTTTACTTGGAGCCGCTCTTTTTGTTTAAAAATCCATTTTAAAATTTCTAAGTATTTTGAAAATATCTCAAAATTCTTATCTAAAATAGTTTGAAATTTCTTAGACTGAAACTCATGAAAAAACTTACTTTAAAAATTGTTTACCTAAAAAGTGTTATTTTCCAAAGTACTTTTCAAACCTTTCCTTGAAAAAAAAAATAATAAATAAATACAAATGTTTTGAAAACTATTTTAAATATACTTTGAAAGATGTTTTTGATAACACTTTAATAACTATTTTAGCATATTTAAAAACTTACCTTAAAAATATCCTGGACTTTAAAGTTACTTTTGCAAAAACTAACTTTCAAAATCTAGTATATAATTTCAAAATCTTCCTTGCAAAATTTTTTTCAAAATAAATATTTTGAGGAATTAAATGTTTTTTCAAGACCTTTGTAAACTACTTTAAACACTTTCACATATGTTTTCAAAAAGCTTTGAAAAGATTGATAAAACCTTTTGTCAAAGTTAATCATTTCTCTAAACTCCCTCTTGCAATGATCTTGAAAGTAGTTTTCTGCTGTAATTTTTTTTAATTTCCTTCATGATTTCTTTACTTTGCAATTTTTTAACATCTGTTGACTCATTTTTCTACTCATGCTTTTTTGAGCAATGTCAAAGGGGGAGTGTTAGGGTTTAAGTTAGAAAACAAATAAAAATCAGAATAACTTAACTCTAAAAATGATCAAGAGGACAAAACTAACTATCTCATTTTTGTTTCTTCTCTTAAAATCATTTTTGTTATTTATTTGTCACATATTTTTCCTAACTTAACTCAGGTTATCATTGCATCAAAAAGGAGGAAAATTATTGGTGCAGTTTGCACTAACGGTCTAACTCAGGTTTTGATAAATGATAAGTGAGTTAAGTTAGGTGTTATCATAGTCTAATCTTATTACCCAGTGTATAGGGTTGACTAACTTAACGGGTCAAGAGGACCTGACACTAGGCAGGAGGTCCAGTTGGAATGTTTGATTCCTGAGTGGCAAAGTCTAGATGTGTGATTTTGGCAGGAGATAGGGATGTACGATTCCCGAGTGGCAAAGTCCGGATGTGTGATTTTGGTAGGAAGACCTGGTGGGTCAGATTAACCTCAAGGAGGTAACTTGACACATGGTAAGTAAAATAAGCCACTGGAGAAAAGTGACTAAGTGAGAACGTGTCCCGATTGAGGGGACAGTAGGCGTCGGTCCAATTTAAGTCTATTTTAGAAACCTAAATTGAAACTCTGACTAGGTCTTAGTCTGGAAGATAGGGTTTAAGTCATAAATTAATCTTATTATTAATGTGCTAACATCATTTTGTAGGTTAGTTATTGTCGTGTTGGACTAACCTAACTTGTAGGGTAAAAGGAGTAAAAAGGCATCGAGTGAACAATACTCGAGGCACCTTCAAACATTGGAAGGCGTCTTCGTACTGTTCATGGCAGGCGACTTTGATGCTATGGAAGGCGTCTTCCCAGGGATAAAATTCAAACTTCATCGCAGATAATGAACAACAAGTTCAATATTAGATTTGACACATTGGAGGCGTTTTCAAGGCTATAAAGGTGCCTTCCATACTCTTTATAAGGGAGACCTTTTAAAGGGTTGTAAGTCACTATAAAAAAAATTATAATTTAGCGACAAATATTTACTACAAAAAGTATTTGTAGCTAATTTATATGACAAAATTTGTGACAAAAAAATCAATTATCACAATTTATCAACTATTTTTGCTTCAAAAAATTTGCATCGCAAATTAGCAACAAAATCTGATTCGTCTCAAAACTCATTGGAAATTAGCAACAAACTTCCATATTCGTTGCTAATTCGCGATGAATCCTAAATTCGTCGCTAATTCGCGATGAATCCTAAATTCGTCGCTAATTCAGCGACGAAAAATGGATTTGTCGCACATTTTGCAACAAATAATAAATTCATTGTAAATTTTACGAGATTTTTTAAAGAGGTTTGAGGTACCTAGGGGCTCAGAATAACTTAAAATTAGTTTCTATAGGTTCCTAAAAATTCCTTGATCATATAAATGCACTCAAATATTAATTTTATCTAATATATTGAGATCAGTGATTTTTTTGAATGTGATTAATATTTTTTAGACATTTTCATAGCAAAAAAAATCACCGATTGGGTAAAATTAGTATTTGAAAAGACTTATAAATTCAAGAAGTTTATAGGAACTAGTTTTATGTCATTTCGAACTCTCGAGGTACCTCAATCATCTTTGGAAATTTTAAATTTATATATAAAAATATTTATCAAATCTGCAACGAATTTAGAATTTGTCACAGAATCTGCGATGAATTTCAAACTTCGTTGCAGATTCTATGACGAATTTCAAAATTAGTTGTAGAATTGCTAATTTTTTTTGTTAAAAAAAATAAACTATCTAATGTCAGGTTGAGGTATCTAGAGAGATCGAAATAAGATGAAATCAGTTCCTATAGGTTTCTATAAATCCCCTGATCATATAGATACCCTTAAATATTAATTTTACCAATATATTGAGATCAATAAATTTTTGAATGTGATTAAAATTTTCGGACACCTTTGTACCAAAAAATTCACTAGTTGGGTAAAATTAGTATTTGAGGAGATATATAAAATCAGTGGATTTATAGAAACCATAGAAACTAGTTTTATCTCAATCTAAACTCTCTAGGTACCTCAACCAACTTTGAAAATTTTAAATTTATATATAAAAAAAATTGACAATTCTGTAACAAATTTTCAAATTTGTTGCAAAATCTGCAACGAATTTTGAAATTAATCACAAATCTGAGACAAATTTTAAAATTTGTTGCAAATTTTGGAAATTGATTTGTTGCAAATTTTGAAATTTGTTGCAAATTTTGAAAATTGATTTGTTGCAAATTTTGTAGCGAATTTTAAAATTTGTCGCAGAATTGACATTTTTTTTTTAAAGAAAACTTTTTGAAATCGGTTGTCGTACCAAGAGTGCTCAGAATAACATGAAATAAGTTCCTATGAGTTCCTATAAATCTCCTAATCATAAAAACACACTTAAAAAATAAATTAACCAACTATATTTTTTCTTGAATTGCTAAATCAATTACATGCATATAAGACTTAGTCAAATTTTTATAAGAAGTTGTAATTTAACAAGTTACACTTATTTTGAAATATTTGAAGACGGCTGAGGTACCTATAGAGCTTACAATGAGATGAAATCAATTTCTATGGATTCCTATAAATCCCCTGATTATATAGAAGCCCTCAAATATTAATTTTTCCTAATATATAGAGATTGGTAATTTTTTGAAGGTGATTAACATTTTTCGGACACCTTCACGCCAAAAAATCACTGATTGAGTAAAATTAGTGTTTGAGGATATTTATAAAATCAGGAGATTTATAAAAACTCATAAGAACTTATTTCATCTCATTCCAAGCTTTCTAAGTACCTTAACCCACTTTAGAAATTTTAAATTTATATATAAAAAAATTATCAATTTTGCAATGAATTGTTAAATTCATTGTAAATTTGCAAAAAAAACTTTGAAATTCGTTGTAGATTCTACGATTAATTTCAAAATTCATTGTAGAATTGATAATTTTTTTTAAAAAATAAAGTTTCCAATGTTGGTTGAGGTACCTAAGAGCTTTGAATAAGATGAAACTAATTCTTATAGATTTCTATAAATCCCCTAATCATAAAAATGTCCTCAAATATTAATTTTACCCAATATATTAGGATTGGTAATTTTTTGAAGGTGATTAATATTTTTTGTACAAATTCATGCCAAAAAAATCACTGGTTGGGTAAAATTAGTGATTGTGGAGATTTATAAAATTAGGAGAATTACAAAAACTGGTTTCATCTAATTCTGAGCACTCTAGGTACCTCAACCGACCTTTGAAAGTTAAATTTATATATAAAAAATTGACAATTCTACAACGAATTTTGAATTTCATCGTAGAATCTGCAGCAAATTTTGAATTTCATCGTAAATCTATGACGAATTTAAATTTGTCACAAAATTGACATTTTTAAAAAAAAATGTTTGAAGCCGGTTGTCGTACCTAGAGGGCTCGAAATGACATGAAACAAGTTTCTATGGGTTCTTATAAATCCCCTAATCATAAAAAAGCACTTAAAAATAATTTTACCAACTATATTTTTTCTTCAATTGCTAAATCAATTATGTGCATGTAAGACTTAGTCACATTTCTGAAAAATGTTAATCGTCTTTAAAAAAATATCGACCTCAATATATTAAGTAAAATTAATATTTGAGGGCATCTATATAATCAAGGGAATTATAGGAACCCATAGGAATGAGTTTCATCTCATTTCGAGCTCTCTAGATACCTCAACCGGCATTGGAAAGTTTTATTTAAAAAAAATTATCATTTCTGTAACAAATTTTTAAATTCATCATATAATCTGCAGCAAATTTCAAAATTCATAGCAAATCTATGATGAATTTCAAAATTCATTGCAGATTCTGCGATGGATTTCAAAATTCATTGTAGAATTGATAATTTTTTATATATAAATTTAAATTTTACGAAGCCGATTAATTAAGGTACCTAGAGAACTTGAAATGAGATGAAACCAGTTTCTATAGGTTCCTGTAGGTTGCTTCAATATGGTGGAGTTTGGAGATTTTTCGGATTGCATGATCCATTTGGGAGTTCTTGCTTGGTGGGGACTTCAAGTTTGTTTCTAAATGCTGGAGAGTTTGGGATTTCAAGGATGTTTTATTTTTGGTTTGCATTTTTGGGGATTTCAGAGTTTGATTGTGCAATGCTCTTCTTTTAATAAAAGTGTATTGCCTTGTGAAAAAGTGGTCTTCGAGATTTCTTTCCAAGTGCATGACACGGGATAACAATGTTAATCATGCCTAATATATTTTTCTTCTTTTGGTGGTAAACACAGTGGCAGTTGCATTGTTCTAGAAGATGGATATTGGCTCATTGGATATTGAAGACTTTCTTGGTATTTTTTCTCTCTCTTTATCATGCATATCTTTGATTTCACTTATCCACGTGATCCACCATAATTTCTCATTCTCATTTATTCCTTTTATTTTGTTCATGTAGTAATAGGTGTCATAATTCTGCTACGGATTATGTCTGCACCTTGCAGGTAACGAAAGCTTTTGTACTCAGTAGTTTTAACTGAACAAGTAAATCCTTAACACACAAAATGAATTCTATAAAACGGATTCTTAATCAAGATGAAACACCTCTATTATATAGCTTGGTATTTGGCAAAGGAGTTATTAATGATGTTACATCTGTCATGCTCTTTAATGCAATTGATCAGAACTTTGATCTTGTTCACATCGATGTCATAATCATATTAAAATTTTTGGCAAACTTTGGATATCTGTTTCTCACCAGCATCCTCCTCAGAGCTTTTGTATGATATTACTTCATGTATTTACTACTAGTTCTATATTTTTAAAGATAAATATCATCTTGTATGATCTAAAAATATTTAATATATTTTTTAAAGATAATTTGTAGACTTGTTTATTTTCTCTGGCTTTGTTTTATGTTGCATTTGTTAGATCTAAGCGGCATCCTCATAGTATTCTTCTGTGGGATAGTCATGTCACACTATATCTAATATAATGTCATAGAGGGCTCCAGAATTACTACCAAGTGTGTTACAAATTATCTCAATGCATTTATTTTGTGTTTATTGATTAACTTAATTTTGAAGCATCCCACTGATCAAATAGAGTCCACTAATTATTGTCCATCTCTCTTTGTTTTCCTTTCTTGCAGCTCCAGGCACGCAACCTTCATTGCAGAAACCTTTTTATTTATTTATGTTGGAATGGATGCATTATAATACATTATATTTCTAGACATTCAACTGATGTTTAGCATAAATACATGATTTGAAGGACAAAAGAATTTTCAATTTTCATTTGATTTGACAAATTTTGATAGTATTTATCTATTGAACTTACAGTTTGCAAGATCCGGACACACTGAATTGTGAGGAAATGCAATTATGATCACTAGCACTATCTTTGTTGTGCTCTCCAACACTATGGTAAGTCTTTGTGTTTGAGAAAGTGTGAAATACATACCAAATCCAGTTATGTTTGCCACCTTCTGAGTTCAAATTTGCTACAATATTCAAGCTAACTAAATAATCAACTTGGTGATTAGCAAATGCTTAAGGAGTTTTTTATTTTTTTGGAGTGAAATTTCTGATTGTTTTACTACCTTATGATGCCTCCTAGGTTTTTGGATTGATGACGAAGTCGCTCTTGAGGTTCTTATTGTCACATAGTGCAAGCACTTCAACAGCATGTTCTCTGATCCAACAACCCCCAAATCTCTCCTATTGCCGCTTATGGAGAATGGGTAGGCCTCAGAAGATAAAATAGGAGAACATATAGTATGACCATCCAATCTTAGATTACTCATGAAACCAACTCACACGGTTCATCACTATTAGCAGAAGTTCGATGATGCATTCATGCGCCATTTTCTCGAGAATGCAATAGAAAGTACAGTCGCAGGGTTATTTAAGTTTATAGTTTTGTATGACTGGTATATATTCTACTTATTGTAAAGTCATATACTCTTTTATAGGAAAGAAATTATGTTACTAAGTGAATTTTTTGTTACTATTTTGGATTGTTTTACTTAAGTATGATGTTTATGGTTGAATGTGATATTATAATTGTTTGAGTTTTGATTGTATAATTGTGTGTATGTGGTATATATGTGTGTAATATATGTATGTGACATTAAAATTTGTGTGATATTATAATTGTATGTGGTAGTATAATTTGTGTGTGGTATCTGTATATAGTATTTGAATGATAGTAATTGCAGTGTGCACTGCGCGCTGCGAATGTTATTGATTGCTCTTAACCATAGCACGCGTCATGCACAACGAATGCTCTTAACCTCAGTGTGCTCCACACGTTGCAAATACTGTCGATTGCTCTTAACTGCATGCGTGGCACATGCTGTGAATGTTCATAACCACAGCACGCGCCACGCGCTACGAATGCTCTTAACCACAGAAAAAGTGGTGTTGAAGCTGACATCGGGCAAGAAGTTAAATCTCAATAATGTGTTGTATGTTCCAGAAATTCAGAAAAATCTAGTATCCGGATCACTATTAAGCAAGCATTACTTTCATATTATTTTTGAGTTAGACAGAGTTGTTTTATCCAAAAATAGAATGTTTTTAGGAAATGACTATATAACCAATGGGATGTTTAAGCTCAGTATAATATCGATTATGCCTAGGGTTAATAAAGCTATAAACTCTTCTATTTGTATGTTTGAGTCTTCGTGTTTGTGACATGGTAGACTAGGACATGTTAACTACGAGGTGTTGTGTAGATTAATTAACATGCAAAGCATACCAACTTCCACCTTGATCCGAAATACAAGTGTGAAATTTATGTTAAAGTGAAAATGACAAGGTCATCATTTCAACATGCTTAAAGAAGTAGTGAACCACTTGGCTTAATTCACACCAACATGTGCAACCTCAAAGGTACACCGACATGTGGTGGGAATAAATACTTCTTCACTTTTGTAGATAATAACATAAAATACTGTCATGTGTATCTTCTTAAAAGTAAGAATGAAGCTATAGAGAAATTTATTCTCTATAAGAATGAGGTTGAAAACTATTTAATAAAAAGATTAAGATTGTTCAAAGTGATCGAGGAAATAAATATGTTTCACTGTTTGCTGAGTTGTGTATTGAACATAAGATCAGACATGAAACAATAGTTCCTTATACTCCTCAGCAAATTAGCATTGTTGAGTGAAAGAACCACACTCTAAAGGAGATGATGAATGTTTTTCTATTGAGCTCTTGACTACCAGAGTTCATATGGAGGGAAGCTGTGTTAACAACTAATTACATTTTAAATAAGGTGCCAAAAAAAAAATAGATAAGAGCCCTTATAAGTTGTAGAATAAAATACCAATGTTCTATAAATATTTAGGAATGTGAGAATGTCCTGCTAAAGTTTTGGTTCATGATCTGAAAGGGATTAAGATAGAACTAAAAACTATTGATTACAGATTTATTAGATATGCACATAACAATAGTGTGTATCAATTTTTTATGTATTAGTCACAAATACTGGATATATACAAAAACTTGATAATAAAATTGAGAAATGTCTCATTCTTCTAGCATGTGTTTCTGTATAGGATCCAAAACTAAGCTAGCTCCTCTAAACGGGTATATGAAACACAAGAAGAAAAAGATGATGATGAACCAATTAAAGTTAAGCTCAGATGAAGTAAACGAGATTGGGTAGAAAATCCTATGGAAAGAATTTTTATCACTTTCATATTAGACTGTGAGCCCTATAGTTAGAAGCAGTAATATCTTCTGATAAACCTCACTGAAAAAGACAATTGCATTTGAGATAGACTCTAGATTGCAAGTAGATCTTCAAGAAGAAAATAAAATTAGATGACACGATTGATAAATACAAGGACATATTGGTAATTAAAGGATATCGACAATGAGAAAGTCTTGATTACTTTGATACGTATTCTCTAGTGTTGAGAATAACTTGTCTTAGTGTTGATATGGGTTATGCCGAGTGGATTCAAGAAATGACAGGGATATTAAAAGTTAAGGTGAGGTGGCAATCAAGGTTAGGACAGGATAATGTTTATTACCTGGTTCTGTCGATCGCCTTGCATCAAAGTCTTAGAGGCATGCTTGAGCGTTTCCTGAGTAGGATGCTCAGATAGGGTTGACCGAGCAAAACCCGATCAAACTTAAAGGTACTCAGCCTTGTAAAACTTTTAGGATACAATCGGCCGAGCAAAGGCCGAACGAACATAAGGTTACCTGTGTGCGTTAGACCAGGCAAAGCCTGATTGAACTTAGATGTACTCAGCCTTGTAAAGCTTTTAGCATACGATCAGTCGAGCAAAAGTCGAATGAACATAAGGTTGCCTGTGTGTGTTCAACTGGGCAAAGCCTGATCGAACTTAGAGGTACTCAGCCTTGTAAAACTTTTAGCATACGATCAACCAAATAAAGGCTGAATGAACATAAGGTTGCCTATGTGTGTTTGACCAGGCAAAGCTCGATAGAACTTGAAGGCACTTATCCTTATAAAGCTTCTAGCATACAATCGACCGAGTGAAGGCCAAATGCGTATAAGGATGCTTGTGTGCGCTTGACCGGGTAAAGCCCGATCGAACTTAAAGTCACTCAGCCTTATAAAGCTTCTAGCATACGATCGACCAAGTGAAGGTTGAACGAACATAAGGGAGTTTTTACACGATTGATCGGGCAAAGCCCGATCGAGCTTAAAGGTACTCAGCCTTACAAGGCTTTTAGCATACGACCGACTTAATGGCCGACCAGGATATATTTAACAGAAGATATTCTTAACGTACGACTGACTTAATGGCCTACCGGGATATGTTCAATAGAGGGTATTCTCAATATACGATTGGCTTAATGACTGATGAAATATATTCAGCAAACAAATAGTCAACAACCTTGTGATAGCTTGACAAACTTGTCAAGAAATATTCTCTTGAAGCTTCTTCATTAAGCAGTTACAATGGCACATCTCCGCAGGTACTTCACTAAAAACTTAACTCAAAAGCGACAAGGGCGGTTCATTTGGGGTAGAAAAAAGATTCTTCAGAGGATTATTATACGATGTCTAGGTTTTACTTCTCTCATCTCCTAATAAACTCTAACAAACCAGGGACCACCTCACAATCGCGGAGGTTATGTGAGGTGGTATAAAAAGGGAATCCTCTCCGCTGGCAAGGTACTCAAACATAAGCATTTGCATCTGAAGCCCTATTTTCTTACATTTTATGTTACTATTCTTCTTCCACTTTTCCAATAGAGGAGACTGACTTGAGCATCGGAGGGCCTAACTAGAAATTCCTACTCCAGACTTAGGTCAGTAATGCTTTGTTGGCTCATCTCACTATACGCAGGATTGTTGAGGAGTTCTCTTCAGATCTTGGGATGCTTCTTGTTCATCGAACCATCACCTAACAAAGCCAGCATGTTGTCTCATCGCCTTCAGATAGGATCAAGTGTTTTGTAGGTTATTGCTGCTCTATGGAATCATAAAATACATCAGATGAATGTAAATATAACCTTTCTAAATGAGGATTTAGAAAAAGAAATCTACATGGAATAACCTAAAGAGTTTTATATGCCAAAGTAGAAAAATAAGGTTTGTAGATTGGTCAAGTCATTATACGACTTGAAACAAGTACCACAACAGTAACATGAGAAATTTAATAATGTTATGAAAGAATGTGGATTCAAAATAAATAAATATGATAAATGTGTCTACATGAAATCTATTGAGAATGACTATGTCATCTTGTATCAATATGTAGATGATATACTTATCATTGGAAGTAATGATAAGATAATCAAAATCCACTAAAAACATGTTGAACTTAAGATTTGACATGAAAGACATAGGTCTAGCTGATGTGAGTTTAAAAATCAAAATTCTTAGAACAATAGAAGAACTTGTCCTTAGTTAGTCCCATTATATGAACAAGATTCTTGAGAAGTTTATCAAGGGAGATACTGTATTAGCACGAACACCGATAGATACGAGTCAACATCTATTGAAGAATCGAGGAGAAAATATCTCTCAGATAGAGTACTCTCGAGTGATTGGAAGTCTGATGTACCTGATAAATTGTACACGACCAGATTTAGCCTATACAGTAAGTAAACTGAGTAAATACACGAGTAGTCCCAGTGTTGAGTTACACTGAACCAAGTTGACTCATGTGCAAGCATGACTTGCGCGCATCAAATGTGGGACTGATTGAGGTAAAATTTACCCAAGTGAATTTTACCACCTGAATCTTTTTTTGCTACCTACTCAATAGTGTAACAGAAACATTAATATAAAATTAATAGCAATTCCATAATTTCTCTATAATAATAGCTGAAATTAAACTCATTAATGGAGATTCTGTAACTTCTTGATAATAATAGATGACATTAAACCCATTAATGACAACATTAAATTTAGCATTGAATGACCATAACTCGGTCATTCATTATAGCCAAAGGTGAGCGCTCTAATAAAAGGAGGTCGTGATCAAGAGCATAGAGATAAAAGTGAAAGCAATAACAAAAGTATTCCTTCACCTGCATTCCCCGATTAATTCCTCTCAGTCATGCATCTGCTCGGCTGAACTACTCGTGATAGTACTTAAGTGCATTTTCATTTCGTCGTGATATACCAGTACTTGGTGACGATCACGGTCTATCGCTGTATCTCGGGAAATAAACGACCCAAGATAACTTCGAAGCATAGCCGGAGATAAGATGAATCTATTTCAAGGAAACTGCGTGAATACATGCCTCGGCATCTCCCTCTGACTCTTGACTCCGTGACTCTAACTCCCGACTCGATGACTCCAACTCCTGACTTTTTTTCCTAATTCCTAATTCAGTGACTCTGTTTTCGACTCGACACTCGGGTACCAGTCAACATCCGATCAGCAACTTCCTTCCCGACTCGACATCCACTCGAGCGATACTACGACTTCTTCTGACTCGACACTTGGACTCGATTGCCACTCGGACTTAGTGATATAAGGCTGATAGTCTGAGATTATCCGCTTAGGATAATCTAACAGATAAGTCTAAATTTAATTTATAAATTCAATATTTTTTCTCAAATTATCTGAAAACATTTTGTCCAACAAATTCCACTCCATTGTCAAATCATTGAAGTAATTAATCTTCCAACCACGCGAGGCATTGGCTCGGGGGGCGGCTGGGGTGGCCGTCTCCACCTTTTGCATCAATGGTTACTAGAAGCATCGAAAAGGGTGATGTCAAGCTAGAAGATGTAGAGATTGTCGATGTTGAACTTGAGGCCGATGTATCTCTCCTCCTCGGAGGCGTGGCTAGTGGTGAAGCGAAGGAATCTAGAGAACTCCATGTCGAAGGCGACTATTGGGAAGGAGCAATGGAGAATGGCTATAAACTCAATTTGCTCCAACAAGTTCTCTCCCCAGACTTTGATAACTGCCATCGTTGCCTACGATCAAGTGTTCTCTCTGATCTTTGGTCTGTGTATACTCCTTCAAATTGGAAACAGTTATTTATAGAGATGTTTTAGGATAACAATTTATATCCAAAATTCGAAATTTGTTGTGAAAATAGGAACAAAATAAGAGTATTCAATCAACAGTTTTAATGACTTTCATTGATTTTTTTTAGTGATAGACTTTTCTTAACTTTTATAGAATTGTACAAAGTTGTGAAAAAATTACATAAAGTTTTATTTTTTTTTTTTTTCAAGACTTTTATCGACATTTGTAAATTTTTCATGGAAATTTATGAATTTCATAATTTAATAATATCTTATAAGTCATTATCTAACACTCAGGTCAAATATGACTACAAAGAAAAAAAAAGAGATTATTCTCATATGTTTTTTTAATTTAAAAATTATAAAAAAAATATTTAGAAAAAAAAATAAAAGTAGAATTTCTCCATGATTATTTTTATCTTTTTCTTTTTGATTTTACACATTTTAATACTCTTTTGGAGGTATTAACAAATACAAATGAGTCATATTCAATTTATAGAAATCAAATTTTCAATTAAACACAAATAATTAATTAATCAATACTTTTTAATGATACACAATATCAATATCAAATATTCAGATAATAAAAAAATACTGAGAATTTATGATATATTTTCAATAGTCTTTTAGGGAAAAGAAAAAAGATCTAAGGTTAATTCATTATTGTCAATATGATAAACATCACTCCACAATCGATTTACTATTGTATCTCTCCATGTATTGACATTTGATCATTGTTGTTCTTGAGTATCAAATAATTGATCAAAGCAATCACCATCATAAACCTGCTCTGGTAAGGATGATTAAACTTCATTATCTGGTTCAACTGGAAATTTATCAAAACGACACTCCTTGAGAAGAAAATTATGCAATCTGACACAAATCAAAACAAGCTCGACTTGTGTTGTATATGAAAATGGAGTTATTTCGAATATTTTAAACTATGATTTAAATATTCTAAATATCCTCTCAATAACGTTCCTCAAGTAGGTATGACAAAGATTGAATAACTCATTTTCATTTTCTGGGTGACAACCTTGACCAGTGAATTCTTGGAGATGATAACACACACCTCGAAATAGAGCAAAAAATTAATGTCAAATCAGATATCCACCATCCACTAAAAAATTTTTACATATCAAATCATGTTCATGGAATCAAATGACCCTAAACAACCACATTACCAATAATAAAGTGCAACAAGTAATTTTTATAGGAAGGCAATAAACCAATTTTACAGGACTTCTGTGTCAGCCAAATAATGATTTGTGGTTGTATCTATTACATGAGGCAAAGAAAAATAGGGAATCCCATATCGTACACCAAAAATTCATCCAATTGATGAAAAAGGAAAACACGAGAAAAGATCAATTTTTACCATCACACATACAAATAAAATACACCCATAAACAAAATACGCACATACAAATCGGCAATCACACAATAATTAAGGTAGCTGATGCTTAAATGAAAGTGGATGCTTCCAGCAGTCGATTCAAAAAAAAATACAAAGAGCCATGATTTCTTCCTGACGAACCAAAACATCAAAGTCAAACGGTGTAATCCCAATAGATGTTCACCTGTCTATGAGAGAGAGAGAGAGAGATTGAAGAAGAGCTGAGGAAACAGAAAGAGAGCGCTTGATTAGCAGATGGAGGTTGGATTCAACAGTGGAGTAGGTCGATCTAGTAGCAAGGAAGAGATAGAATCGTGGCGGAAGGGAAAAGAGAGGCGATGCGAAAAGAAAGAGATGTGAAGAGAGAAACGTATTGGGTTAAAAGTCTATAGAAATCTTAAGGATGAATAGATGACTTTTTCTTTTATTTTTTTAAAGTTTACCAAGGGTTTAAAGTTTGTGCCCAAAGAATTTTAAAAGAATTCATACAAATCTATTGAAAGTTTGGATACCAACATATTTTCATAGAGTTTTAAAAAGTTAAGTTTCAATACCACATGACTTTTTAAAACTCTATAAAAATCTAATTTAAATACCACTAAATTTCTATAAAATTTATAAAAGCCTATATTGAATTCACCTAGATATTTAAAATTCATAAAAATCATTGAAAGTAATTAAAAATCCTAGATTGAATAAACCTCCTTAAGATTTGGAATCATGTACAAATTTAATTCTAAATCTAATATTTGATTGATTGAAAAAAAAAAACAGAAAGAGAGATAATTAAAGAGTATTTTGGTCATGTTGGCCACACCTCAGTGCGCCATCTCTCCCCTCACTCGCTTAAAAAAAAATCTTTCAAAAAATAAATTTTGATAATTAAAAATATTTAAAAATTAATTTTTTTAAAATTTTAATTTTTTGTGATAGTGAATTAGATTTTTGTTAGAAAATTTTTTTTTGAGATTTTTTTAATTATCTGAATTTTTATGAATTTTTGATAAAAAAAATATAATTTGAAATTTGAAATTGTTTTAAAGATAAATTTTGAAAAATATCATTTTTAGGAAAGACACGTTATATTTTTAATGTTGATAAAAATCACCAAGATTTTTTAAATTAAAAATCTATTTTTAAATATTTAAATTCAAAATAACCATTTCAATTCAAAAAAATTATTTTGGTTAAGATAATAATATTCTATTTATGAAAATTTTTGTTATGCTTCGAATGCTTATTTTTGTCATTAAAAAAATTTTCATATTTTTTTAAAATTTATAAATTAATTTTACCAAAACTAAGAATTAATTGATAAAAATTATTTCTTTTAGAAATTAATTTTGGTAAAATGATATATTCCTAAAATATCTGTTTATAACCCAAGTATATTTCTCAATATTTTTATTTTTATGTTTTTCATATTTTTTTCTAATTTTTTGATTAATCAAATGGAGAGAGGGGCTAAGTTAAGGGAAGGTAAACTTAGTATAAAATTGTATGTTATATACTTGTATACTTGTATTTACTTGGCTTTTATTGCAAACTTGTTAATAGTAATTATTGCAAATTTATTTGCTTAAAATGTGTTATTGTTTGTTTATCCTAACTTAACTTGCACATCAAAAATAGGGAGATTGTAAGTACTCCGGGTTAGTTTTGATGTGGTCAACTGAGTTAAGTTAGGTATTGTGATTTTGATGCTTTGTGTTTGAGTGTGCATGAACTTAGGAACACAAGAAGTCGAGCAGAAGACGTAGTAGTAAGAAAAATGACACGAAAAGCGAATCAACAAGCTCGGTGCATCCGAGGGACGAGAAGTTGGGGAAGAGTACACCAATGGAGAGTAGGACTCGCGCAGTGCATTCGAGGAATGAGAAGCCGTGAAGGAAGTCTGCTCGAAGAGAAGGTCAGAGTTAGGTTCGGGTGAGCTCAACTCCGAATGATCGGAATATCATCCACACGAAGAGCGAAGACAATCCAAAGTTGACTTTAGATCTGCCAGTTGTTAGAGTGAAGGCGCCTCCAAGGAGCATGGAGGTGCCCTCGCACCTCTAGAAGGAGGCACCCTGCTGGGAGAACAAGCCGCCCTGCTAGATTTGATAGAGGCACCCTGCTGGAGACTAGAGGTGCCCTCGTGCCTCTATTGGAGGTGCCCTAAAACTTTTATAGAGACGCTTCCAACGAACAGTAATTGTTAGGCTACCGTTGAGAAGATGATAAACTTTTATCCTCTTTAAGGCACCCTAGATCCCTATGGAGGTGCCTCCAAGCAACGATAGCTTTTTTCAGGAGATTATAAAAAAACCCCATAGAGTTTGGAATTAATCAACAATCACTATGCTACTTTTCCTAGCTATTTCTGAGCTTTCAAAGACTATAAGAGGCTACTCTACCTTTAAGAAGGAGATTTTTAGTGAGTTTTTTTTTATTGCTTTAGATTAATAACTATATAGGTTGTAACCAAATAACTCCTTGAGTCTTCTTACCTTTTTAAGTTATTTTTTTTATGTTAGTTATTTTTTTTTGTTAACATTGTGTCCTTGTTCAGTAAAAATGGAAAGAGATTTCTTTAACTTATTTTCAGGGCTATTCATCCCCCTCTAGATGGCCTAACGCAGACCTACACCTAGCTCCATGATCAAAGACTAGAGCCCTAGATCCTCTATGCCAGATGATATGGCGCATGTTGGGAGGCCCTCGGAAGAGGGATGGACGGTCAGAAGTCAAGCCTACGTGGCGGTCAGAAGTCAAGCCTACGTGGCGGTCAGAAGTCAAGCCTACGTGGCGGTCAGAAGTCAAACCTACGTGGCGGTCAAAAGTCAGGTTGACAGGATACTC
>JBBMJZ010000089.1:9214332-9235442 GCA_037833815.1 Zingiber zerumbet | reverse complement strand
GTAAGGAAATTCAAGAATTTTTTTAGATCTAACAAATTTAAAGAAATGCAGAACAGGAAAAATCCAAGAAATAGAAGAAGGGTTCGATGTTACCAATGTTAAAAGGAAGGACACATAAAAGAGGACTGCCCAGAACTCAAATAGGAAAAAGGGAAGATGCCCAAGCAAAAAAGCACAAGAATTTAAAGGCTACTTGGGACGAAAGCTCATCATCTGAGTCAGAAATAGAAGAACGGGTTGGTACTAATGGCGAGCCATGAAGAGCAAAGCACCTCAGAAGCCAGCATCGATGAAGGGGGAGCGACTTTAGATGAATGCAGCGAAACGGGGGGAGAGTCGGGCTTTAAGTCTGATACGGTAATTGAGGTATGCCAATACCTCCCTATCAACTCTATTTTGGTATTAAATCTATGGTAAAATCAATGTGCAAGTTAAAAAGTAAAAAATGATAAATTAAAAAAATGAAAACTTAGAAATAAAAAGAATTTTAGTAAAATTATGTCTAATAGAAGATTTTGAAAAAGTAAAACTTGAAAATGCTAAATTAATGGAACAAATAGAAAACTTAAAAAATTCTGCATGTTGAAATATTTCTGTTTTAAATGTTAGAAACTATAAAGGATTAAACTGGTACTATAGATTTCATAAAGGTCAAATCAGAAATGTGACAAAAAGATATATCCCTAGAAAATACTTAATTAACCCAGTAGGAAGAAACCTATATTGGGTTTCAAAATTATGCTAAAATTAAATTATTCGCATGCTCTAATTCTTTTTAATGTTATCAAATAAATCTCTTAGCATGTTTTCTATTAGAATTTAATTATAATTTAATTTTATGAGAAATAAGATTTCATTACACAACATCAACAAATTTAAAGTTGTTTTGTTTACTTTCTCTATTAATTTCTGAACAAAAATCATATTCTTCAATTTAAAAATATTTTTCTGTACCATTTTTACAAATTTTTTTTTTTTTTGTCATACTCTCCATCCAAGAAAAATAATTTCAAAATTTTATGAATTATTTATACACATGCCAATTTTTAATTCTTGATCACTTAGTTTCTGAAAGTTTAAGTTTTCTGCACGACTACTTAAATTTTAACTTACAAATTAATTTAACTTAAATTTTTTTCTTAAAAATTTATTCAAATCTCAAAATTATTTACCACTTAAATTTATTTTATTTTTTCTGCAAATTTTATCTCTATTTTTAAATGACTCTAATTAATCATTCTTTTATATTTATTTCTTAATCATTTTAAGTTTACCTCTATTTTTGATGTGATCAAAAGGAGATAATTAGAAGTTAAATTTAAGGGGGAGATATATATTTTTTTTCAAGCTACTACATATCTAAAGTCTTAAAACTTGAATATTTATTTCATGTCTTTAATTTCATATCTTATTTTACCCTAATTTAACTTGGGTTGATTCACATTAAAAAGGGGGAGATTGTAAGTACCCCGTGAACATTTTGATGTGATCAACCAAGTCAAGATAGGTCATGCTGTTGTTTGATGTCTTGTGTTTAAGTGTGCAGGAACTTAGGAGCACAAGAAGTCGAGCAAAAGACGCAGCTAGCAGAAGGACGATAAGAGAGAGAGCCGATGGGTTCGGTGCATCTGAGGGATGAGGTGCTGTGGAAGAGTACGTGTGCAGATGAAAAGGGGGCCCGCGACGTTTCCAAGGGACAAGAAGTCGGAGCGGAAGGTTAATCGAGAAGGTTGAGAGTTGGATTCGGGTGAGCCCTATTCTGGATGGCCAAAATCACCCAAGCGAATGGAGCCAGAGTAGAGGGACTGGACCGAAAAAGTCAACCATGTTGACTTTGTGGGTTTGGGCGCCCGGAACCCTTCCGGGCGTCCGGAACCCAATTTTTATCATGATCGACGTGGACTTTGACTAACGCGCCGGGATAGAATTCTATCCCACTCTAGGCGCCTAGAACCCTTCGAAGTGACCGAGACAGAGCTATAAATATAGTCTCGATTTCAGTAGTTCAGAAAACAACTTGTAAAGAATTCTCTTTCTATTCTACTTTTGATTATGAGCTATTAATGTTGTAAGAGACTACTCTGCCCGAAGGAGATCTTCATAAGTGCACTTCATTTTCCTTTGATTAGCAATCTTCTGATTGCAAACCAAGTAATTCTCTTTGTGTCTCTGTTTTTTTAATTAGTCTCTTAATTTTTAATACAAGTGTTCATAATTAAGCTATAAGTCGAGAAAGGGTTGAGTTTGTTTGTGCAGGACAATTCACCCCCCTCTTGCCGTCCATTAAGGGACCAACACTAGCTGCCAGGTCATAGCAGTCCCTGGTGTTGTGCGTCGTCAACTGGTGGAAGGTGCAAAATATCGGTGCTCACCTCTTGCCTCTTGGACGAGCGGCTGCCACCTGTTGTACGACATGTGACCTAGTCTCCTAATGTGGAGGTGCTCTCGACCGAGACCCTTTAGGTGGTTGATAACTGCTCAGTTGACGTGGATCGGATGCTCCTGCAAGCTTGACAATCGTCTCCTTCTTCCTTGCCGCCTGAGCTTCTTCCACATTAATGTATTCATTGATCTTCTTATGGAGATGACCAAAGTCCTTCGTCAGCAATCGAATAAGCAATCGGACGAACTCTCCCTTGGTGAGTCCTTAGGTGAAGGCGTTCACCAACACATCTAAGGAGACTGTTGCAATGTCCATCACCACCCGATTGAAGCGCTAGATATAGGCCTTCAGGGGTCTCCTGGGGCCCTTGCTTCAGCGAGAACAGATTCACGCTCGTCTTCTGGTAGTGGCGACTACTAGCAAAGTGATATAGGAATGTCGCTCGAAAATCCTTGAAGTCGTGGATCGAATTGTTCGGCAACCGTTTGAACCATCGTTGTGTCAATCCAGATAGAGTGGTAAGGAAGACTCGACATTTCACCCCGTCTGTGTACTGGTGAAGGGTGGTCGCATTGTCAAACTCGGCCAAATGATCGTCGGGATCGGTTGCTCCATTGTACTCCCCGATCGTCAGCGGGGTGTAATGCTTTGGCATAGGGTCATTTAGGATCTCCTTCGAAAATTGTTGATTGACCCGCTTGGGCGATTTGTCTTCCCTCAGTGTTTTTCCTTTTCGTGTGTCTCGTACGAGCGCCTTATCCAAGGAAGATCCCCAGTTTCTATCCGCTCGGTCCTTTTCTTCTGGAGGAGCCCATAATAGTGTTTGGTTGAATAGGACTGGCGTATTACGGGCACCCCCATAGGAGCTGATCGGTCTCCTATTTAGCTCCCGAGTAGAAAGTTGATCCGCTCGATCTCCTCTTTCGACCTGCTGCAGAGGCGGCAAGATCATGCGTTGGCCGATCGGGCAACGCCAGTTGCTGTTGCTCCAATATCTTCGTCACTCGCGCTTGTATTAGTGCATCGAGATCCTCTTGCGTCAGCATCACTATTGTGAGTCATCCAACGTCTTTCATCTTCTTATCCGGATGCAGGTTACGTTCCCACAGACGGTGCAAAAATGATCCTGTCTGAATGAGGGAAGCTGGAAAGCCGGGGATGAGGTGACTACTGATGGGATGAAAATCTCAATCCTACAAAACAAAACCAAACTAGGGAAGGGGTCCCTAGCGTTGGCCCTCTGATGCTCAAGTTAGAATCAAGAAGAGAGAATGAGTATTCAAGAAATAGATGAATCTTGCCTTTTCTCATACCTGACGTACCCTTTTATACCTTTCTTTGTGACCATTCATCTACCCTTATTTAATGATATTAATTGCTAGAGGAAAACTTCTTTGTCTTGACTTCCGTGCATTAATGATAGATGGAGTGTTCTTTGTCTTGATTTCTTCATATTTAATGATAGACGGAGTATTCTTCTTTGCTTTCTCGTCCTCTTGTGTAATGTCATTCCTTGCGCTGAGCGGGCGGTTCGAGCTGCTCGTTTTTCTACCGACCGAAACAACTGGCTAAGGGCTTGACCATTTGTCCGACCGACCCATGAAGTCCATTTGTCTTATCGGCGGGGTGATCCGCTTGGCCACTTCTTTGCCGCTCGGGATAACCAGACAACCCACCTTTGACCGAGGCTCTTTCTGTAAGCCCTGATTTTGACTGCCTTGACTTTGACTAACACCGTGCCCACTGACCCGTGACAAGTGAGCTCTTCCTTATCGCCACATCAGTTAGGATAGTCATGGGATATAAAGTTTTGATCAATTATTTGATATTCAAGAATAACAACTAGCAAATGTTAATGCATGAAAAGATATAATGGTGAATTGAATGTGGAGTGATGTTTATCGTATTGGCAATAATGAAACTTAGATATTTTTTTTCCTGTAAATTCATAAGTTTTCATGAAGTTTACAAATATCTATAAAAGTCTTGCAAAAAATATATAAAACTCTATAGAATTTTTTTACAACTATGTGAAATTCTATAAAAGTCAATAAAAATTTATTAACTCTATAAAAATTTATCATTTAAAAAAGTGAATGAAAATAATTCAATCTCTGGATTGAATACACCCTCTAAATATTACATTGGATTCCGATAAAATTACAATTCTCAAGAGAGATCACAACATGTTGGTGAAACGTTGGTGACTACGCTTGCTCCCAACACCCTCGCCAACCTGTCTTAGCACTAACACGGAGAAAGTAAATTACGGGTGACCACTAGCTTTTAGAATAGTGACTAATGCATGAGGGATGAATTTACCTCAGCTATGTCAAAATTCAAACCCTAGATCTTACGATGACAATATCTCATACGCTATCTATTAGACCGTCCTGATAGAATAACGTCAGTGGACATCATATGATTATGTTTGGAAGATGTGTCAGTGCAGATATAGCTGAGTTGGTATGTCAGGCTGTGTCATCAATGATGTATGATTCAATTTTAGACTGTTTAAATACTATTGAATTATTTTGTATCCCCGGTCATGAAAGATCGTTTGTTGGAGATGGAATAAGCTCCTGCTCAATTAAGATGGAATAGATCTGGTGATATACTCTATATTAAATATGTGAAGTTTTTCTTACAGTGGATAAGTGATCAGATTATTAGGCTCTAAGTGGAAGGTGGTCTTTAAACAACCTCTGACAATTTGTCTCAATCCAAATTATAATATAAGGGGACGATAAACAAAAAAAAAAGAGATCGTAATCAATTGATTGGATCAGGGCCACGATCCCCTGATCCACTTTTATTTAGAGAGGGAAACTTTGGTACCACGGTAAAATTATACTTTGTGCCCAAAATATTATGGGTTCGAATATGGAAATGACTTCTTGTAAAAAGTAAAATAGACTGTGTACAGTAGATCCTTTCTCTATTTGTATGGTGGAAATTTTATACACTAGACTATCTTGGTGCCGTCCCCTAGAGTTCTCGGTCTCGCTTCCCGATTTACCTTATCTCTAGGCATATTGTCCGACTCTAGGTACCCAAGAGTCTACCAGCTTTGCATTGGACTACAGCAGGGTCCTTCGACACTAAATCAGATCAAAAAATGGGTAAGAAGATGGATGGTGCAATTATCGTATAGAGCCTATATAGGCTGTACCCAGGTCTCCGTCTCTACTTACCCACACACCTACCCGTGTAGAGTTGTGGGGCCTTTTAACGACAAATCACATAGTTTTCCTGGTGTACACGCAAATAAAACGTTACGTAGTATGTAAATATATTTGGCGACTTCCCCCAAATCGCGTCTTTCTTCCTCGATCATTCGTTTTGCGACTTTCCCTATCGCCTTCGTGTAATTTTCCAGGTTTTTGATCTCAATCAATGAGATTCTACCTTTTTCCTTTTTTTTTTTTTTTTTTTTCCATTTTTCTCTTCTGTATCATGGAGTTGACATTGGAATTATTTTTCTAATCGCAGGGCGAAGGCCGAAGGGACCATGGCGAAGAGTTCCTTCAAGTTGGAGCATCCACTCGGTTCGTTTCCTTTCTTTCCCCCTTTTTGGATTCAATAAACGGAGGCAATTCGATTATGGCTGCTACTTGACCCGGAGAATCGGGATTGAGCATTCCTCCCTGGCCTTTAATTTTTTTTTTCAGAAAAAATTTATTTTAGTAAGATTTGTAATTGAGATGAATACAGATACTTAAGATCATCCTATTGTTTTACCTATCGTCTTCTATATGATAAATATTGGTTCATATGTTTGTAGAAGACGGATCAGTTGCCTGATTTCATACGATTTAATGTTTTTTTTATATTATTTTTAACTGTAAATATATTTATTCTCGAACTTGTTATGGGTTCTAGATACTGATGTCTAAGATAAGTCTCTTGATAACTCCTTCGTCATTCTCTTCATTTTATCAGTTGATGTTTTTAGGGTTGGACTAGAGAGGAATAAGACTGTGCTATGATAATGATTCATGGTAGTTGTGAAAATGTTATATCCTTTTGGACGCTTTTTGGTGATGTCTAGGACTTCTATAATTTTTGGATGTAATGCATTTTTTGTCTGCGTAGTTTTTCTAATTATTTAGTTTTTCATTATTATTTTTCTCACACTTGCTTTTCAAATAGACAAGGCAGGACGTTAACTTTCTAGTTGAATATTTCACATGCAATATGTGCAACTTAAGGTTTTCTATTTGAGCGAGATGTTCTGTAAGCTTATTCATTTGTTCAAATATGCAGAAAGGAGGCAAGCAGAGGCTGATCGGATCAGGGAGAAGTACCCCGATAGAATTCCTGTGAGTAAATATAATGTTACATTGATTTTCAACCATTGATATAACTAGTTTGTTATGCATATTATCTAATTGTTTGAATCATAGGTGATTGTGGAGAAGGCTGAGAGAAGTGATATACCAGACATTGACAAAAAGAAGTTAGTTTTCTTGAACACATCCTTGCCATTTCTTTTGCCACGTTTTCACATGATATTTCTTCATTCCCGAATCATATGGGTAATCATCTGAAATTTGATATAAGATATATCCAAACATAGAATTCCCACATATTTGGTTACACTAAAATTCACTATTTGTTTAGTGTGAGTGTGGATCCTCCTTTATGTGGTTCTCTGTGAAGGGTATTTAGTATACTTGTTGTTCGATACTAGAAGCATCTTTTTTATTGAATATTAGGTGTATCTTTCTCTCTTCAATACTTGGAGTCATGTTTTTTAAGTGTCAAACTTTTTTGGTTGGTATAATCTGAATGTATAGTTTCAGTCATAAGTGAAAGAGAGTCTATCTAGAATTGGTATCATTTGGCACCTCTATGTTGTTCGGTATCAGTTGGTTCCATCTATCATTTTTGGGAGGAGATGAAACACTAAAGACAAAGAAAGAGGAAGAGAGAGCACCAATCCAAGGACGAACAACAACAAAAAGGAGTGCAAGCATAGATGGAGTGATTGAGATGGATCCATATCTTGTACCTGTGTAGGTTTCATTTCAAATTGTGCTAGTCCAATCAAACTTCTAGTCGTTAACCTAGATAAATTAGCAGACATGTAGAAACCTATTTCTATATTCGATGTTCTAGAAGCATTACTTAATCCAGGGCATTAGGAAATAATATGGGGATGATTTTTATAGTACTATAAGAACAAATCCTCTTTTCTGATGTAAGACAATTTGAGATGGCTATTATATTTTTTGTAATTTTGTTCTTTCATAGTTTTAATTCAATTGATTCTTTATTTGTCATAATGCTATAAGAACAAATTTTCCTATATGATGCTTCACACTCATTTTGTCATTTATTAGGTATAATCATTAGTTGACATACTTATTATATTTTTATAATTTTTTATTTAAAAGTTTTAATTTGATTGACTCTTTAATTGCTATAAACTTATATTTAAAACTAACAAGCTACGTGGAAGGTGATCATAAGATTAGAAGTGATTTGGATTGATCTTGGCACAATTTAGAGAGTTGACACAACTTAATAGTGAAATGATACCATTCTTGTTGGAGATTGGAAGTTCAGTAAACACATTATTTTAAACCTTGTAACGGAGATGATTGAAGGCATGCACCTGAACGTGATTTATAGTGAAGAATCTATATCTCCTTTGATATAAGTTTATAAGGTGTAATCATTCAAGAGCTTCCAAGGATTTATAGTGAAGTTTTATTCTTGTTGAACACTATTGAGTACTGGCTGCTACATTTAATTATTCATTCTTTGATTCATATGCGTGAATAATTTTCTGCTAGTTTCATAATGCTGACTTTCTGCATTGTAAACCAATTCCATGTGGAACATAAACAAGTTTTAACTTTAACTGCACACATAGCAAGGCGAAGATGTCATCTTACCAAGTTGATCATGAAATTGAAGCGTGCTTCCATACAACATTTTTTAAAAAAACAAAGACATTGCATAGTAGAATGAGATTTGCTGAGTTTAGCTCTTCATATTCGTTATTCAAGGTTGTGTGCTGAATCATAATACATAACTTGAATAATTTAATTCAGGTACCTGGTTCCTGCTGATCTCACAGTTGGGCAGTTTGTTTACGTGGTGCGCAAGAGGATCAAGCTCAGTGCGGAGAAGGCCATCTTCATCTTCGTCAAGGACTCGCTGCCTCCCACAGGTAAACATAACCCCTAAACAATAAAGATCAAGTCAATTGATTAATAACTCAACAATGAATAGGTTGATTAGTTTTCCTTCCCTTCCAGCTGCAATGATGTCTGCCATCTACGAGGAGAACAAGGACGAGGATGGCTTTCTCTATATGACTTACAGTGGAGAGAACACGTTTGGCACCCTGTGAGCCAAAAAGATGATATTCTGTAAGTAACATCCCAAAATGTGTATATTCTTCTGCAAAATATGCTATGCCCCGTCTCCAATCTGGTATACTATATATTTAATTAAGGTGAAACCTTTTAAAAACCTTTGGCTGTATCCAAATATTGTTGCAGAGCAACGGATCTATATTTCCTGCTTATAATTGACAAAATATTTCCTTTCTAAGAATCTATATCTCCTTTGAAGTTCTTGAATGATTCGGTCAAGTTGCATAAACCACCCAGCAAATATGTAATTGTATTTCATACAAAATGGTCCTTGCCCTGGTGGTTACATCTGCGACCTCGTGTTCGTTTACTTGCAACTCTTTGCCATCACTGACTATAACTTCATACATGCTTGGACAAAACGTTATGTCAAAGTACTAACTTCATAAGCCATGAAGAAGTGCATACACCCAAAGTGCGAACTTTATTGATGTGAGAAAATGCATATTTACATTTTCATCATAAGCTGTGCATTATTTAGTTGTCTGCAGCCCTTAGAATGGAGAGCAGATTCAGAAACAGGTTTATGATGTTGATTTAATTGTCCTTGTCAAACACTATCAAGCCTGCGAATACGATTGCAGCCAATCCTCCGTATTTCATCACTGAAACCTTTCCTAGTGGAAATATAATCTGACGCATGATAATGAGTATAGTTTCAGAATTAATGATGTGAAGAAATTGAAAGGGGAAGCTATTTTTCCGAATCACGCCCCAAGATTGTGTTTTTGAGGCCCTGCATAATTCCTTCTTTCGGTTTTTTCATTCAATTCAAATAATCCCCCATGGATTGCTCCTGAAGATTTCCCAACACTAATTCGGCTTTTAATTGATTTTCACTCAACATCAGCTTCTGGAGTTCTTTCGCACCTTAAATGTTCATCTAGGAGTCTCTCAATCCTAATAGTATATAATCGGTGAACATGAGCCTCATCAACAAGATGACTTAGAAATCGGCTTATGGCTTGATTTTAGCTCAAAATTGGCTTGTTTGAGTTTGTACCTTAAATGATACTTTTTTTGTTTCTCATATCTTGTGTGAACATTGGCCTTCTATTAGAAGTATTAACAAGAAGGCAAGAGCGGCGGATCAGAACTGAGCACACCAACTACAAAGAATAACCATATACAAGTATTAACAGTCTCCTTGTAGACCTGTTTCATCAACCTGTTTCATCTTTCGCAATCATTATCTTCGTTGTCATCATTGTCACAAATGTGTTTGTCCTAAGTCCCGACTCCAAATAATCGATGACATGAAGCTTATCAAAACTAATTGCAGTGTCATTCCTTGTTTACTTAGTGGATAAATAATAGATAAATTTAATAAACAATTAGATGGGATTGTATAATTTTACTATTTTATCAAGAATAACGGTAAGTAAAGTTTAAAATTAAATTAAGTTAATGTCCTATTTTTTTTATATACCGAAAATAATTTAAAAATTTATTAGTAATTTTTATAGATGCATTAATTAGATATATTAGGGATCTAGAGTTCAATACTCAACTATAATATATTATTAAAAAAATTTCTCATTAATCTAGAGTACAATTAGAAATTTTTTTTCATTAGTAATTTTATGAGATTTAGATATTTTCACAATGACATAATATTATCCATTTTGGATCTAAGCCTCATGATTTTATTTTTGGACTCTACCCAAAAAGTCTCATACCAATGGAGATATCTTTCTCTTATAAACCCATGATTTTTCCCATGTATTTTTTAATGTCGGACTTTTTTTACAACCTTGCAACCCAATAATCCCCCCCTTAAACAAAGGACCACATGTTTTCCACGTCCGATCCTCGGCCCATCAGGTCTTTCTGCCCCTCGGTCCACCCGACCTACTAGTACTTCTTTGCCTAGCCGCAACTAGGACTTCCTACCTGGTGTCTGATCCTCTTGATCCGGACACGGGAGCCCCCACTTCCTTTGTTCAAGGTCAATATTATACTCCAATGGCTTAATTAAACTATAACTCTTATGCACAGTCGGCAGTTAGAGCTTCTGGCAGTCGGGATTCTGATACCAATTGTAAGATTGATGTGTGCTAGGGGGTGAATAGCACTCGTGACTTTTCCACTCATTTCAAAAAAACTCGATTAGAGATATATGCAGTGAAAATAAAGAACCAAGATAAAAACGAAAAGCAAGCGCTAACACTTTGGTTTTACTTGGTTCGGAGCCTGTGACGACTCAATCGTTGATCGCTTACGTTGTGCAACCCACTGTCAATTTGTAAATTCTTTACAGAAGAAGAATACAAAAGATTAAATATTAAAAACAAGGTTTACTGACAATAAAGAATAGCAGTAGATCGTCAATTGTCGGAGCAACGTAGAATAGAGCAGCAGTTGTTCTTTCTTGATCTTAGAATGACTATCGAAGCAACTCATTGATCCCTCCTTTTATAGCCAACTCGAACCTTATCCAGATCCACTGATCTCGGGATCAGGTTTGACTCATCGCTAATCGGTCGACCGATCCTGCCTGAATCGGCTCGACTTCCAGTCCAGCTTATGCCGCTTCGGATGAGTCCTCGTTTGGTCGACCGATCCTATTGTTCGGTCGACCGATCCTATTGACCTCGCTAGCTTATTTGACCCGATCAACTCGGTTCAATCACGTCGATCCCTATTCTCAGTTCGGTCAACTGAACCCGAGGTTCGGTTACCGATCCCCTAGTCAACACTTGCGGGAAATATGATCTTGCTGATTGGAGGTTCGGTCGACCAATAAAGGTCCAATCCAGACCTACAAAAGGTGTTAGTCTTCTGCAAAATAGAGTTACGATAACAACAAATAATAAAGTAATATACAAGCTAACTTTTGATAGCCTTTGGATTGTACGGTTCTGACTTTCAGATTTCTTCCAAAAACCCTAGGTTGAACCAACGCCTACTGTTCCCTCAACGGGGAACGCGTTATCACCTACTCCTCTCAGGAGAAGTTACCTATTGCAGACTGATCCTCCAGACCGACTGAACTTTTGCTCAGCGCCCAAAACTTCAGGTCTTTCCCACTGGATGCCCGATCCCCGACCCGTCCAGTCTTTCACCTGGTCCGTGACCACCAGGATTTTCATTCTAGAGTCCCCGACTCTAGGATTTTGCCCAAAGTTCATGACCCCCCAAGACTTTCCACCTAGAGTTACCACCCCCTAGGACCTAGGGTTACCTTCCCCTAGGACCTAGGGTTACCTTCCCCTAGGACCTAGGGTTGCCTTCCCTAGGATTTTCAAGACTTTCCACCTAGGGTTACCACCCTCTAAGATTTTCCATCTGCCTAGAATCCACTAGGACTTTTGCCTAAGAGTACTTGAGACTTTCCTGCAAGCTCATTCACACTTATTAGATTACAAGATAACTTAACTCTTAAACCCTTTGTCATAATCAAAATTCAGGTTTGATCATCTCATGCTTCCTGCACCAATAAAATTTCTATAAATATTCTGGGTCGATGACGTTAGAAAACATACTTTTCTTAACTTTTTGGTTAATATCAAGTATAATATTAAATTAATTTTTTATAAGGAAAATATGTTTCACTAGCTTGCTACTAGTATTCTCAAATGTCACCCTTATATTGTAGACCAAACACGTCTGTATAATCTGCTAGTAATAATTAAAATAGAGCGAATTAAAAACAAACTTTTATTATTTTTTTCTAAAATTTTTGTCATGTTCAAGATAAAAAAAATACCCTAAATTATTTGAAAAAAAATCGAAACTTAGCTGCGACATATTATTAGAAAATTTTCTAATCAGATATTTAAAATTTAAAATTCATTTGTGCCGTATTATTGATAATTTTTTTTATTAATAATTTTTTTTATTATTTTTAATTTGATTGATAATTGTGAGTGAAGAAACTTCCATACATATATAAGATGAGCTAGGTTTAAAAGTATATTTTTCTTAATTTTTTATTAAAATAAATATGACATTAAATTATTTTTTTTATAAAGAAAAGGATGTTACATGAGCTTATTAGCTGCTGTTGGGATTCTCAAAGTCATTCTTTGTATTACAGACGCGTGTATACCATCGCTAGTAACAATTAAAATAGAGCGAATTATAAAAAAAATATTATTTTTTTCTAAACTTTTTGTCATGTTGAAGACCGAAAAAATATCCAAATTTATCTGAAAAAATCTAATCGTAGTTATCCCACTCACCGACTGCTTCCAGAATCTTCTGCCGTCTCCTTGCTTTCTGGTGGCGCGCTATGAAGATGACACCTGGGCTCTCTAGAAACTTCCATGCGTCACTCCTATAGCTCTGGAATCTTCTATTACAAAGGAGGAGAATTGGTATTTTGCCGCAACCCGTCCCCCCTTTCTTTCCTCCTCCTGGCCTCATGACGCTTACGCAAGCAGCTCTCGGTTTCAATCACTCTGCCTCACTTCAGCTCACTATGGAAGAGCTAAGCGATCCTAAACCTGCATTTTGTTCGACTCCAAGCAGGAAGATTTGGTAAATTCAATTCTGTCGTTCGTCAGGATCATTCTCTCCCTTTTGTTCTCCTTGTTTTTCTTCTGGAGAACCGATGACTGTTGTTAATCCTCACTCTTTTCTTTCGGTTTGGTGGTAATCATGATAACTGCTGTCTCATTTTCATCGGGATCCCATTCGTCACGTCAAGCTCTCTGCTTGTATTGTTTCTTCAATTTGTTCTTTGCAAAGCGTTGTCTTTCTGTTCTTTTCTGCTGATATCTTGCTAATCTAATGGCGTAGAGGACCGACGATTTTGGTGGTAAACCTACAGATGTTTCTGTTTTTGATTCGTTCAACTTTCACATCAGGCTCACTGTTTATCGTGCTTCTCCATTTTGTTCTTTGCTCGCTGCCTTTGAATTAAAATTGTTGTAAGCAAAATTTCTGCTAGAAAGGGAGCATTTTGCTTCCTGTTCTGAGCTTGCCTCTCTATCTTCGATCTATATTTGTCAATCTGTGTATCAGAAACTGTTTTCCCTTTATCCGTTGCTGTTCTCAACTTTGGATTATTCACTTCTTCCTAATCACTTGATTTCCAAGTTTCCGCTCTCTTTGCGTTCATCCATGAATCACAATGTGAAGCCGTTGAAAGAGGAGCTCCATGATTTCTCTGATGCTTCCTCTGGTTCCGTCGATGGCGCTGTGGATCCTCCTAGGCCAATGGATGGGTTGCATGATGTCGGTCCGCCCCCGTTCCTGACGAAGACCTATGAAATAGTTGATGATGCCAGCACCGACCAGATCGTGTCATGGGGCCCTGCCAACAACAGTTTTGTTGTCTGGAATCCTCAGGCTTTCGCAGTGACTCTTCTTCCAAAATATTTCAAGCACAACAACTTCTCCAGCTTTGTGCGGCAGCTAAATACCTATGTAAGTGTTTTGAATGTAGCACATTCAGTCTGCTACTTAACTGTTATCTGTAGATGAATTTGTTGTCAACTTAAAATTTAGTCTGTATTCATTATTCTGTGATATCTTATCAGCTATTTGTTCCTAAAATCTTTTGTGTGTGTATGTGTTGTATCCCACATTTCTGTTTATGATTGGGCAGGGATTGTATGAAAAAGGAAGTCAGTAGTGTTTTGAGCTTCAACACTCCGGTTTACTCGGTTGTCAACTTGAAATTTAGTCTTGTGTGTGGCTGTGTTATCTTATCAGCTATTTGTTACTAAAATCTTGTGTGTGTGTGTGTGTATGTGTTGTATCCCTGATTTCTGTTTACTATTGGGTAGGGAATGTATGAAAAAGGAAGTCAGTAGTGTTCTGAGCTTCAACACTCCAGTTTACTCGGTTGTCTACTAATTGCAGTCTCCACACAAAATAAATGCTTGACAGTTGCAATCATCTTTGTATTTGGCTGAATGGTCTTTCATTTAGAAGATAGTTTAACTTGCCGTCAAATGGTAATAACATTGAGAATACTTGTGCACTGATTTGGTTGATGCTGAATTCTTCTGTCTTTTCATTGAAGTTTGTTTTCTTTTGATCAATGATATTAGATGTGTTCACCGGATAAGAAGATGTCTTCTGTACATTATTCTTTAATGCATAATCATCCTTGTAAAGCTTAAAGTGTGAACAACAAATAATAGAATACTTGGTTTGGCAAAGAAGTTGACTCCCTCTCTGTTAGCTTTTCTTCCAATCTTGAGTTGTATTGTAATACAACTTGAATTGGACATGAAACTATGTTATCTGCATCCTTTTCTTTTTGTATTCTTTGTTCAGTTCATTTTGGAGGAAAGTTGGCAAAAATGGTTAGCTTTCCCCACTGGAATTGCAAAAAATCTAGCTTGCCACTTGCTTTGTAGAACATTGGATCTCCCTGGTAATTGGTGTGTTTTTGAACACCAACTTTTTTTTTCTCCGAAAGAGGCTTCTTAGCAGAGTTCATCAAGTTTAACTCCGCGAAAACTATATTAATTCCTGATATTAGTTGGTTTCATTCACCATGATTCTCACTGGTCATGTTGGTATATTATTCGGTGCAGGGCTTCAGGAAGGTGGATCCTGATAGTTGGGAGTTCGCAAACGAGGGCTTTCTGAGAGGCCAGAAGCATCTTCTCAAGACCATAAAGAGAAGAAAACCAGCTTCTCATCTTCCTTCACAGCAGCCTCTCGGTTCATTCCTTGAAGTCGGAGAATTCGGACTCGAAGGCGAAATCGACAGGCTGAAGCGCGACAAGCAGCTACTGCTAACGGAGCTGGTGAAGCTGCGGCAGGAGCAGCAGAACACGAGGTCCCGTCTGAGAGCCATAGAGGAGAAGCTGCACCAGACCGAGCAGAAGCAGCAACAGATGATGGAATTCTTGGCCCGGTTGATTCGGAACCCCAGATTCTTACACCAGCTGGTCGAGCAAAAGGAGCGTTTTAAGGAGCTCGAAGAGGAGATATCAAAGAAAAGGCGACGTCCGATCGACAGAGCTCCAGAGAAAGACGCCGGAACTAGTATTACGGTCAAAGTGGAAAACGACGGTCCACAGGACTTCCATGTGGAGGAACAAGCGTTGGGTTTGGGCGACTTGGCCCTGGAGATGCAGGGACTGGTGAGTGAGGACGCTTACCAAGAACAAGTGAAGCTGTCGGAACTCGAGTTAGACGGGGATTTGAATGTGGAATTTTGGGAGGATCTGTTGAAGAACAGGATCGATGGCCGCAACGAGGACGATGTGAATACTTTGGTGGACAAATTAGCTAAAATTTCTTAGTTCAGCCAGTCCCTGACAGGATTTCATCAGGGCTTGATCTGTTGTAACTTCCTTGAGTCATCTAGTTCTCAAGTTGGTGTTCGTTTGAAACTTGTGTTGGATTGGATGGTTTTGGTGAAGCTTTAATGCAGATATTTCAGACCATCTAAATCTCAGATACTCCTTGGGGAGGTGGCAAGGGTGGTGCAGTCGTTGATATATGAAGTATTGTTATATGAGATTTTGAGGTGGGTTCAAGCATGTTAAGTATGTCCTTCTCGTCTTGACTATTTGAATATTCATGTATGATTTATCTCTTTTGTTAATTTAGAGACAGAATTAATAGAGACGCTTACTAAACAAATATATATTAGCTCGATTGAACTATAGGAGTCATCGTAATTTCTGGATTTATTTGATGAGTTAAATGAGACATCAGACCGTCTATTTGAATTGATCTGGATATCTGATGTAAACAAATATTAATAAATTGAGGGTTGAAATGAAAATTTCCGAAATTAAAAACCCTAAGCTTATCGTTGTTTGTTCCCTCATCCTTCCTCTTTCGTCTCGTCGGTCTTTCCTACTCTGCTTCCGCCGCGGCGCCGCCACTCGATCTGCTTGTTCCGATGCCCGTCTGAAGTCAATCGCCTTCGACGACCGCCTTCCGATTCCGACCCCGCGCCATCCATTCAATATTCAGACGCCGTCTCATTCCATCGAGTCGTGGGCGACCTTCTGTCCGACCATTTCAACGCTGCGGAACTCTCTTTTTGAGTGAAGGGATACTCTGGGTTATACCTCTAGGTAAATTGAAGCCTTAATTTTCCTCTGTACCTTGTGAGAATTTGATCCATTCATAGCTGAATCCGGGAAAACCAAAACATCTAACGTGAAATAGCTATGTTCTTCTCGCCTATTAGTGCACATTTGGGAGCACGATCCATGCAGAATAGTTTCAGATATAGACGTCTGCAACACTTTCAACTTGCAACTGCCCTAACAGCCGTTGTTTTAGGCCTATTTAGAGTTGATAATCCATGGTTTCGTTTCCATTTCCACAAGTCTCTCTCTTGCTCGCATAACCCACTTGAGTCCCATGACAATGGCATTCTAAGAGCTAAAGCACATGAAGTTGCCATTGCCTTGTGTGGAGATCCTTTTTGTCTGTTGAAATGGGATCCACATCTGCAGGATAATTCCTTAATACGATAGCTTTGAGTATTGACAGAATAGTTGTGGTGCTAGAGAATGTTCTTAACATGTCACCAGTTGTGTATACATATAATCATAGTGCCAGTAATCTAAACTGAACAACAGAATTTGCACTAGTTTAATTGAGAGGAGTGTCTGACAAAAAGGAAAGTAACAACATTATCCATCCCATGTCCCAATAACACACTTATATAAGGTCCAAATATGATGCATAAACTTTAATAAAAGAAAATTAATAATATACATAATAGATGCCAAAACTGTTATTCACAAATAATCTCAAAGTGTCATGTTAGCTACACTCTATCATGCGTCTTGCCATCTCAATGACTTCTTATTGACTCAAACTTATCACCCTCTTATTGATCTAGAGGCAAAAGGTAAAGGAAATCAGTAGGAAACATTGAGTAGAATTCAACAAGCATAATGGAAATGCTATAAGTTAATATTGAAGAATGCAACAACATCATTTATCCTACAACCCACTCAACCACATGAATGCAATACCACTGTAAATAATCACATTATCTCAACAAACAAACAGGAGTGAAAACAATACTAATGACTGATATAACTGCATGGGTTACAACTTTACCAACAGATGTGCAATCTACTTATATATCGACTTGTAAGTTAATAGCATGTAGGAAAACTGTGTTCTTCCTATACTTGTTGAGTGGCACCATGTATCACTCTAGATATGAATATATGACTACCTCATGACTCAGCAGTCTGTCATTGTTGTGTCCAACAACACTATAAAATCCACAGAGTGTAGAGTGGCCATCTGAATGAGAAATTATTTCAGAAATTTGATTTCTGATTTTTTTTTTAAATAGTCATCTTACTGTCTTAATAACAATGATACAGAGTGAAACACAACTACCAGGTAGGGTGGAGTGAGATGCTGTCTGTGGTAACATGTATTCAGCAATTAGAAGTTTTGATGATTGTCACATCCTTAAATTAGTGGTGGGGGAAAAACCTGGTCCAATAGATATATGAGCTAACTAAATCCGAACCAAAAGTTTTGATGATTTGGATTATTTTTTATCTAAGCCAAAATACACATTAGCCATGCCCGATCCAAGTTTAATTATATAAAGATATAATTTACTCAAAATTTAATTATAAATCATCCATTATACTTCCTTATTAATAATTAATCTGAGTCATTTATTCAATGAACTCTGTATTTATTGATAAATTTTAATAATGTTAAGTAGTAATAAAAGAGTACCACTACACAATTAAGAGCCATATCATTTTAGTTTGGCCTTGGTGACTGATTATGGTTATACTTATAATTGTATGATACTAAATTTGTTTTTTGATATCTTTTGTTAATTTATAAAATTAAAATTTATTTTTACTGCATGAAGTACCTTTTCTTGTATTAAAATTAGCAAGTAGTTTGATGTGACCTAAAAACTGATAATGTTTGATTCTACCTTATTTGGTTTTGGATACGGTTTTGGGTTAATATTCCTTGATCCGGATAAGTTGGGTCGGATCAAATTTTGTTTGAAAATTGACCTAATCCAGCACTTGATTCCCCTACCTTTGATATGATCTACGAGCAAGGTCATGAATTTGAGGCGTTAAGTTTAACTTTTTGGAAGCAATTTAGAGAAAGAATGGTTGAACTGGCAATAACTATTCTGAACTACTATTTTGAGAGGGATTTTTTAACAATTAAATGCAGCATTTTCAACTGAGGAAAAATGGCAACGAAGAAGAATCCTGTTGTTTTTCTTGAGATTTCGGTGGATGGAAAGCCTCCTGAGAGAATGGATATAGAGGTAGGTATTCTATTGGTTTTCATGACTGGGCTTACTTTTTTCAAAGATATTTGTTTAAAATGTCGCACCCTTTTGTCTTACCTTTTTTTCTCACTTGATTTTACAGCTTTTTGCCGATGTAGTTCCAAAAATTGCAGAGAATTTTCGAGCACTTTGTACTGGTATGTTCTCGATTACCATTTGAACTATCTGTAATGGGATATTTACTAGTTTTTTTAATTGAATAAATATTTATCTGTGATGAATATTCTATCATACAACAATAACAACCAAGCCTTATTCCATTAGGTGGGGTCAGCTATATTGATCCTTTTACGCCATTGAGCTATTTCCTATTATATCATCATTTATACTTAAATAAATTTTATCTTATTTTTTTATTGCTAACCAAGTCTTTTTTGATATATCTCTTTCTCGATATGTGTGTTTGTCATAGTTTCATATCCCTAATTGAAGCATTTATTGGTTGTCTAAGTATATGTCGTACCATCTTAAACTTCTCTCGGAGTTTTCTCTCAATAAATGGAACTTCGATTTTTTCTCTAATGCTCTTATTTCTTATTCTGTCTATCCTCGTATCTCCACACATCTACCTTAACATCCTCATCTTTGCAACTCTCATCTTTTGCTCATGTGCTCGAGGCCCAACATTTAGTTCCATATAACATAACATATCTAACTGCATTTTTGTAGAACTTTCTTTTAAGTATTAGAGGTACTTTACATTCACATAAAATACCCGACACTCTTCTACATTTCAACCATCCTGCTTGTATTCTATGTAAGACATCTCTCTCAATCCTTCTATCATTTTGCAAAAATGATCCTAAATATTTAAAGCTCTTGGTTTCGGGCAACTCATTATCTCTTATTTTAACAATTGTCTCATTGCGTCTAATATTGCTAAACTTAAATTTCATATAGTTTGTTGTTATTCGATTAAGTCTAAAGTCTTTCCCTTCTAGTGTTTCCCGCTAAGATTTTAGTTTAGCATTTACTTCTTCACGTGTTTTATCTACCAAAACAATATCATCTGCATATAACATGCACCACGGTACTGTGTCTTGAATGTGTATAGCGAGTTTGTCCATAATTAGTGTAAAAAGATAGAGATTTAAAATTGATCCTTGATGTAACACTATCTTTATTGGAAATGCTTTAGTTACTCCGCCTGAAGTTTATTCTGGTCGTTACATCCTTGTACATATTCTTAATTAGTTCAATATATGTTATGCTAACACCTCTTGTTTCTAGAATTCTCCATATAATTTCTCTTAGGATTCTATCATAAGCTTTTTCTAAGTCAATGAATATCATGTGTAAATCTTATTTTTGCTTCTGATATTTTTTAATTAATTATCTAAGAAGATGTATAACTTCTATTGTTGACCTTTCAAGCATGAACCCAAATTAATTTTCGGTCACCATAGTTTCCTTAATTTTTTTTCTATTACTTTTTTCAAAAATTTCATGATATGACTCATTAGTTTAATACCTCGTCAGAGATTGCTCAACTCAGGTGGAGGAGTCCTTAAGCCTAGTAATTCTATCCTTTAGCGTAGGAGGTGCTGGAGGTGGAGGTTGCTGAAGGAGATTAGCAAGAATATCAGGTATATCCTCCTCCTTTGTTGGGTCTGGGTCAAGCAGAAGCTGAGCTGCTAGATTAGGCTAATGCTAAGCCTCTCTCCTCCAAGACATGACTCCCTGATCATCTTTATGAAGACCAGCTAATGATAGGTTTCTACGACCTACTGTGTCAAACTCATTTAGGACTTTGACATCGCCTATAGAGACATCAAAACCTAGTGATGCTAAGTAGGAGGTCAGAATATGGCAATAAGGCATATGAACCTGTCGGCTAATGCTAACACTGGCTGAGTAAATAATGGCATGAAACATATGTAGACTGATGTTTATGTCTAGCCTTTGACATAATGCATAAAGAAGGAACGAGTGAAATGAACGCATCATGTCTACATCTCAGATAGTTAAAGGTATAATGCATATGACTAGAATGTAGCGCCCACCCTTCTTACCCAAGGGCGGCGCTACGATCTTATGCTACTTACGTACATGCTTTAGTTATACTATAACAGCGGAAAAAGAATTTTAAATCATTTAAAAAAAATAA